>JARKHS020025333.1:0-37016 GCA_030143305.2 Amblyomma americanum | reverse complement strand
TTCGTGCTCGCATCATTGCCAGTAATCTCGCATGACTGGAATTTTTTGTTAACTTTCGCAAGTGTGAAAAAATGTATATCTATGCGTTGGTGTGTGAAGAATAATATAGTTATTAGTGTTACGGCAGTCCTTGTGTATCTCCCGTTTATGTGGTTCGTCGAATGTTTTGCGCACATCGTTCATCTGTATCACCAATGCGTGGCAGAGGATCAACGTCTTTTTGGTGACTTTGTTTAGACGTGTGTAATCAACACTGAACCGTAGGGTTCCATCTTTCTTCGCCCCTAGAGCAACAGGCGATGTCCACGGGCTCGTCGACGGTTGTATCACGTCGTCTTGGAGCATTTCTTGAACTTGTCGGCGAATGGCATCACGTTCTTTTGACGAAGAGATCTGATAAGGCGGCTGGCATAACGGTCGCTAGTTTGCATCAACTATAATGCGGTGCGTTGTGAGCGGAGTCTGCCTAACCTTGGAGGTCTAGGCAAAACAGTCGCGGAAAGATTCGATAATGCTCTCCAGACAGCGTTTCTGATTAGACAGGAGGTTCGGGTTCACGACGGTTTTTATGGGAGTGGTCGGTGCCTTCACGTCCGTCCTCACTCAACACCAAAGGGACGACAACGAACTGCGGCCTCTCATTGAGTATCTTGAAGGAAGCGCTGTGAATCTTCTCACGCGGACTGTCGTCATTCTGTTTGCGCGATGGCGCTATGTATACGAAAAACCACAACACGAGGGAAGTTGCCTATCTGCTCGTCGTACCTGCGGCCTTGCGCGACGAAGTCCTGCAGGCGTGCCTTGATGACCCATCTTCTGGTCACCTGGGTTTTTCCAGCACTTTGGCGCGGATACGCCAAAAGTACTACTGGCCCATGGCTGCTGCAGTTATCCAGCGTTACGTTAGAACTTGCCGCGAGTGCCAGCGTCGCAAGACGCCGCCGACTAAGCCAGCCGGACTACTGCAGCCTATTGATTCACCTCAAGTCCCCTTACACCAAGTCGGCATGGACTTACTAGGCCCATTTCAGGAGTCTTCGCTGGGTAACCGCTACATTGTGGTCGCTACCGACTACCTCAGCCGATACCGTGAACCTAAAGCTCTCCCTCGTGGTACCGCTGACGAAATTGCGAACTTTTTCGCTCAAAATATTGTGCTTCGTCACGGTGCACCCATCATCATTGTAAATGACAGGGGAACGGCGTTCACCTCGGCTCTTACGCAGGAGGTTATGCGCCTTAGCGGCACAAGTCACCGCAAAACAACCGCTTACCACCATCAAACGAACGGCCTCACAGAACGGCTCAATAAGACGATCGCCGACATGATTTCCATGTATGTGGGCACCGACCACCGCAACTGGGACGCCATACTCCCTTACGTCACATTTGCCTATAATACTGCCCTACAAGAAACGAGGCGCTTCACTCCATTTCGTTTAGTGCATGGTCGCGAAGCCACAACCATGTTGGACGCCATGTTGCTTCCGACTAGTAGTACCTCATCTGTTTTGGGTGCTGCCCAATTCGTTCGTCACGCCGAGGCCGCCCGCCAACCCCTTATGAAAATGGTCTACAGACTGTCTATAGACTTTTTATAGACTCTATAGACGCCCTTTAGACTGATTTTTTTCAATAGACAGTCTATAGAGAATCTATAGACTAAAGTCTATAACCGCCTTAATTTCCTTTTGTCTATAGATGGTCCATAGGCTACCTATAGACTGAAGTCTATAACCGCATCAATTTTCTTTTGTCTATGGTCCATAGACTATCTATAGACTAAAGTCTATAACACGTAATTTTTGTCTACAGACATTCAATAGATTATCTATAGACTAAAGTCTATAACCGCCTTTTTCCTTTTGTCTATAGACTGTCTATAGAGCATCTATAGACTAAAGTCTATAACAGACATATGGTGAATTCCAATCGCAGGCCCGGAGCGGTCTGCACGCTCTGTGACAGAGCACCTGAATCCGGCGCAGAGCGCGCGACCTGAAATTGCGATTGGAGTACACTTGCTCTGGCCAGAGCATGCAGGCCAGAGCATGTAGGGCGCCGCTGTCGCCGCTGAATAAGAACGTCACGCAAACTTCTGGTCGGATCCGCCGATTTCGGCGGAGCAGTCCCGACTGCTCCACGGAGCAATCTCGGCTCGGCAACCGCTCCCTGTCTACGATTGGAAGACTCGATCCGTGCCTCAGATCTGCGTTTGGAATACAGTTGCTCCGAAAAGAGCAGGAAACGTTGCTCCAGAAGTGCTCCAACTCTGCGATTGGAAGACACCATTAATTTTCCTTTGTCTATATTCAGTCAATAGATAATCTATAGACTAAAGTCTATAGCAGCCTTAATTTCCTTTTGTCCATAGACAATCTATCGACCATCTATAGACTAAAGCCTATAACCGCCATAATTTCCTTTTGTCTATAGACAATCTATAAACCATCTATAGACTAGTCTATAACCGGCTTAGCAGCCATTTGTCTATAGACGACCTATGGACAATTTATAGACCAAAATATCTAACCACCTTAATTTCCTATCGTCTATAGACAATCGTTAGACTGCATATAGACTATTGTCTATAGACCTATTTTCTATTGTTTATAACAATACTAATTTTATCTAACAATGTATACACTGCCTTTCGACTAAGTCCATAAAATATCCATTTCTTTTCGCACTGCATGCTGAGTAGAACTGCATCGGGCCGCCGCGGTGGTTAAGTGGTTATGGCACTCGGCTGCTGACCCGAAAGACGCGGGTTTGTTGCCAGCCGCAGCGGTCGAATTTCGATAGAGGCGAAATTCTTGAGGCCCGTGTAGTGTGCGATGTCAGTGCACGTTAAAGAACCCCAGGCGGTCGAAATTTCCGGAGCCCTTCACTACGGCGTCCCTCATTCCCTGAGTTGGCTTGGGACGTTAAACCCCCACGAACCAAACTGCATCGGGTGACCGCAACTATTGTCAGAGTCCTCCGCTTCCTTTGCTATTTCAGGAATAAAAAAATATTGCCCAACGGCAATGCAATACCTTCCTGCATATTGTTCTTGGAAGCTTTGAAGAGCTAATTTTCCTTAAGCCGCGACGCATATTGCGAATATAATTCGATAATCTTTAATGCTGACAGGTAGAGCGAGGAAAGGCACCCATTTCTGAAGTAAGGGTGCTGCAAACTGTACTACATCAAACGAACACGCTCTCCCTTAAAGGAATCGCTCGAGAATATACCATTACATCGTTCTATCGTTACTATCCAACACGCTCAATTAAGAAGCATTTCATCAGTGACTGTACATTTATTTCTCCTTAAAACCTCCTGTAAAATAAGGGGGAATAACTGGGGTGAGAATTCAAAGATGTGCCCATCTCTCAGAAACATGAATAGAAGAGTCTCAAAGATTATGGTTCTCTGAGGAATCAAGATATGACATTTATACCTTTGCAGTTTGCCTTCAGTGAAAAAGTGCTGCGACTCAACAATCAGAAACCCAGTATATTTTCGTTCTTCGCCGTACACCTGCTGCATCGGAGGTGATAACACTGTGTTGTCCATACCGGTTTTCCAAACACGAGCACACGCCAAAAAAACGTTATGTTTTGCAGCAGTATAATTATTTGAAAAGGGCGCCACATACTATTCAATGGGAGATGCGGCGCGCATGGACAAAGTAGTAAAGTTTCGGTTTTGGTTTTCGCGAAAGTAATAAGGTTTTTAAAGCGCGAGTGGAGAATTTATGCTTTAAACAAATGTCCCTTTGTGTTCTTGGATGCGAGAACAAGCTACACTTGGCAAGAGTGCAACCAATATAGACATGACCGAGAAATTGGTTTCTGCTTCACTTTTTACCCATTTTGCCCGGAGGCGGCGGAAAATCATCCGGGCAGCAAACAACTGTGTGCGCCGATGTGTCGGCGTCGGAGCACTGTAGCGTCGGCGGCGTTTTTACTCGTGGATTACGTTTTGATTGAAATTCAACTTAATCGTCCACTTAAGGTAAGTCTACACGATTATTTTTATTCATTTGGTCTCCTTAGGCACTCTAAGCAGTGCTGTGTGTGCAGAGCAGATTATGTGCGAAGCGACAAACTTCCTATCCACGTTTTTAAGCGGCGTTTGTAAGCACGTTCGTGTGATCGGCGGCAGCCGCCATGTTCTCGAATAATGCGTTTACGTCTGTGCCGCTATGTCTTTCCTAACGCGCGGGAAGGCACTCGGTGCGAAACCCGGGACGGTAAGCCCTCCTCGCGAGCTCTCTACTGGCTTTTCCGTGTTGAAAGGTAGGTGCACAGCCAGAAATATCACTAAGCCCGTGAGTGAAGGCCGAAATGAAACTATGCGTTAGAGCCGTGTGAGCACGATTTACTTGGCATCTGCGGAAACGCACAATCAAGTTCTGAGGTGGATTACATTTATTTTTTATTCTTTGTGTTATCGCCTGTCGGGATCATGGAGTGCTGTTCATTGAGAGGTGTGCATTAATTGCTTGTTTGTTGTAGCCGCTCACTCGGTGCGCGTCGTGGGCAGCGACGTTTCACCAAATATGTATTGTAACGCTATTGACTAGAGCTCGAGGCGTTTGTCAGAGTTGTAGTGAAGCGGCGGTGGAGGAATGCTAAAACAGTGATGGCTGAAAAAAAAACGTGGTTGCCGGCGCAAATGGCGAGCGTGTACAAACACCGCGAAGAACCTACGAGCTGCATCCCGTCTCCCCTTTCGTTGCACACGTATGGATTCGTCCTTCCCTGTTATCCGAGCCGTTGGCCGCCGCCGCTGGCCGCCGCCGCTGGCCTGCGGGAAATTCATTTCGAAAGCTGAGTAAAAGTCGCCTCGACAAGAGATGGCTTACATTTCGTTCCGAGAGGCTCGTTCATGAACCTCGCTTACGCGTGCACAAATTTCCCCAGTACCAATTGTGCGAGAGGCAGAGTATGCGTTTCTGATCTCAGACTGCTACATTACAAAAACGCCACTGTAACTTTGCGCTTATTTGCGCCACGAATGCAATTCTGCTGGCGTTGTTTTATTATAACTGCGCCTTTTGATGAACACGTTAATTGTTTCAATGAAATAATTCTTACTTTGAGCGTGTTCGTTGCTTTCGTTGATTTTTCTATCAGCGTTAGGTTAGGTATCTGCATGCAAGTGTCTGCTTTTTACTGCACTGTCCGGGCTGCACTTAATGTAAAAACTGAACTGAATTTGAGATGGTATTTCATGCTTACAATAATGAGCTTGTTGTCTGAAGCTCGCGTATGGATCTGAAATGGCGCTGCTCAAGCCACTATGTGCTGTTTGAGATTTTCTGGATAATGAGCACGGAATGGAAGCGCTGTCGCCCGCTTGTTCCAAAGAGCGCACGCTGGTGTATGAGTATGCTGTTTCGTCTTAGTGTTTCAAGTTGTGGGCGCAAAACCGTGTTGAACTGGTTCGCAGTATTCCTGGTAGGTTTTGCATGGCTTGTGCCCGTTTGAGTATCGGCGTACGTACCAGGCTTCATGCAGGGTATTTTGAAGCGCTTGTTCAATAGCGGGTATAAGAATAAATGCTTTAATATTCTCCAGTTGGAATCCTTTTGCAAGGAGCACTGAATGTACGTTTTATGGGGCAGCATTTTCAACAACTCGTAGCGAGTCAATGATGATAAGTGGCACAAGTTTTCTAAGTATTCTATTCCAATTAATGTAAAGGGAATGCATACAGAGGTCAGTATTGCCGCCGCGGTGGCTGAGTGGTTATAGCGCTCGGCTGCTGGCCCGAAAGACGTGGGTTCGATCCCGGCCGCGGCGGTCGAATTTCGATGGAGGCGAAATTCTAAAGGCCCGTGTGTTGTCCGATTTCAGTGCATGTTAAAGAACCCCAGGTGGTCGAAATTTCCGGAGTCCTTCACTACGGCGACTCTCATAGCCTGTGTCACTTTGGGACGTTAAACTCCCATAAAACAAACCAGAGGTCAGTATTCGCAGTAGGTATTTAGTGTAGAGGTAGAGTGCTGCACGGAATGTGGGTATTAGTTACAATGTTTTATGACGGCAACTTAGAATTTGTCATGCAGATTTACTGAAATGATGAATCCGGCGTGATAGCTCAGTGGTTATCGTGTTCTTCAGGTGCTCAAGTTATGCGAATACACATAACCGTCTCTGCCTTTGTGCAGATTACCCACTGTGCAACCGTACCCTGCCCTGAAGACGGACGGTAGTCTCGAGCACCGGACCAGGAAGGCGTGGTCGTCGGTGTCACCCGGAAATCCGGCACAGCATCAACGGTTCACTGTGGGCTATAAAAGAAGATTCTTTCCACTGGGACCTCACTTGGCAGTGGTGACCATAACTGCGAGAATCATGTAACCGTCTCTGCCTTTGTGCAGGTTTGCGCATAATTATGCCTCACTCAATGTGATTTTGTTTTCCTTTTATGTCGTCGCTGCTGCTAAGTGGATGGGTTTTTTGTAAAAGATCTGAGCGTACTGTAGCTCGTTGTTGTGCTTGCCGTCTTCCACTCACTGATAGCATCTTTGCAACATGCTCAGAGTGCAAATTAATTTTCATCGTGGTGCATGTGTGGGAATAACAGAAGAGTCTTTCAATGCTAAGCGCGAAGCCGAAAAGAAAGCATGGAAATGTGACTCTTGTCGAGGCAACCACAAGGGCACAAGCACCACAGAAAATCCACAGCATGATTCCGACGTGATACTCAGATTACTGCAGACTGAAACGAAGCTTGATGCTCTTTTGCCCTTGTCAAAAAAGTTTGATGCATTTGAGTCGCAAATGCAGTTGCTCTCTGATAAGTTTGACGACTTTCAGAACCACCTGACTGTTCAAGGAAAAACTACAAAAGAACTAACGAAGCGAGTTGAAGGGCTGGAATCTAACAATGTAGGTAGTGATATAACTCAGCTGAAGCAGGACCTAGATGATTTGGAGTGGCGTAGTCGCTTTCTAACCCTAGAGCATCGATGTTGCTTTGATGTTGCTTGTGAATGTGTTTCAATGATTTTCCTGCTTTTGTGCTCTGGCGACATTGAATCTATCCCGGGTCCTACGACTCGCTCCCTTGACATAGACAACCTGCCAGACAATCCGTCTGAACAAATGAAAGTTCTGTTTAAGCTGCTCAAGGATGTACATTCTCGTACGTTGCAAAGCTCAAAAGATCAGGTTGAATTAGCAGCTGATATAAAAGACATTAGGAGTAGTCAGAAGAACATTGAATCAAAGTTAGCTGGCATGTGCAAGAGGCTTGATGAAGTCGAGGAAAAGGCAAAGAAATTCAGCGAAATGGGTCAAGAACTTTCATCTTTAAAGAAATCTGTAGAAGACCAACGCATTCGAAATGATTTGCTGCAGTCTCGCCTTGATGAAGCAGAAATAGATCGCGACGTGAAGATTTAATATTTAGGGGTATACCCGATGCGGAAGAGACTTGGGCAGATACTGAATCTAAACTCCTGGAAGCCATGTCTAAGGTTGTCGAAGTATGTTCCTCGAGTCCAATTCAACGTGCACATCGCCTCGGCGTTTTTTCAGAAAAGAAGTGTCGACCAATCATAGCTAAATTTTCGGACACTAAAATGAAAGACAAGATATTAACCCTTCGTAACCAATTCAAAACAGATAACGTCACTATCAGTGAAGATTTCTCACCTGCTACGCGATAGGCTCGAAAAAACCTTTTTGAATTCGGATCTAATCACGCTGGCCCTCGCTCTTTTAAGATACGATATAACAAGCTGCACATCAATAAAAAATGCTTCATGTATAACCCTACCACGGACATTGTTGAAGAAATCGCGGCACGTGGCGAATCCTCTGCATTGGAATCGTCTGCATTGGATTCCGTAGCTGGATCTTCCGCTTCACCGTAGGGAATTGCGAGGGGTAGTGGACAGTTGTCATCATCGATATCAGTTCTTTATACTAACGTCAGAAGCCTACTTAACAAGCATACTTCTTTATCTTCTGCCATAGACACATGCTCAGCTGACATTTTAGCGCTAACGGAAACCTGGCTACCAACGCATGTGTCAGATTCCGAAATCTTCCATAACGCTCATTGCTATTCGGTATATCGTTGCGATAGAACAGCCAAGCGTGGCGGTGGTGCTCTACTTGCCATTTCCAAAGACATTCCATCTTCATGTATCCAAGTCTTCAGCGAACTAGAACTAATTTTTGCGTCAATAGTGATAGGTCATCTCAAATTGGTTATTGGCGTCTGTTACCGTTCTTCTTATTCGTCTACATTCACTAACGAACTTCACGATGCTATAAATCTTGTTCGAGCACGATTTCCTTCATCACCGCTTTTTCTACTTGGGGACTTTAACTTCCCAACTATTTTATGGACTGCTCAGCCGCCTTCTTCATCTCCCCCTTCGCATCAAGCTAAAGAATTCTTAGAACTATGCGCCACATTTTCGCTAACTCAGTTAGTTACAAAAGCCACTAGGACGGTAAATAACGCTTCGAACACTCACGATCTAGTTCTAGCAACTAATCCAGAGTTAGCTACTGACATAACATATCTTCCAGGCATAAGCGATCACGTTCTGCTCAATTTTTGCATTAGTAACCACGTCCAAAAGTGAATAAAATAAAAAAAATCATTCTAGATTACAAACGCGCCAACTTTACCGCTATTAACAATGAGCTGGGCACTTTTGTTGATTACTTTATTGCAAACTCAGACTACTACTCTGTCGAGGATAACCAGATATCTTTCAAAACAAAGGTTCACGAACTAACTGATAAGTATATCCCAAAGCGCATCGTCACCTCTAATCCACAAGCACCATGGCACAACTCTCACATCAGACGATTATCTAATAAAAAGAAACGTCTATACCGCCGCGCAAAGCTTTCACCATCTAATGCGCGATGGGCGAAGTACAAGTCTGCTTCCGACGCTTACATCAACGCGATTAAACTTACAAAGAATAACTTTTTGTCTGCCACATTACCAACAATTTTGAAAACGAGTGTTAAAAAATTTTGGCGCGTTATACACCCTGCGAACGACCCATTAATTAGACTACAAGACGCCTCCGGTAAACTTATCCCCAATGGCCTTTGTGGTTCCGTGTTGAATGACACATTCGTTGAAAGCTTTTCCTCCATTTCAAGCGTTAATCTTCCATTCATACCGCACCACAGGTTCCCGATAATGCCACCCATAACTGTCGATCCACCTGGTGTAGCCAAATTGATCGAATCATTAAAAAATGATTCTTCACCTGGTTCTGATGCGATTGGCGCTAAATTCCTAAAAAATACTTGTGCTTATAGCTCAGTTATACTAACCGAACTTTTTCAACAGTCACTCGACACAGCAAGCCTTCTTATCGACTGGAAAATTGGGAAGGTGGTTCCACTTCACTTGTCCGGTGGTAAGCACTGCCCTCAAAACTTTCGTCCCATTTCGTTCACCAGCATATGCTGCAAATTACTAGAACATATCATTTTCAAGAATGTCGTTACCTTTCTCGATGAGAATTCATTTTTCACGCCTGCGCAACATTGTTTTTCGTCAAACATACTCCTGTGAAACTCAATTACTTGCCTTTACTGATAAGCTATACCGCATACTTGACAACTCATCTTGCGCTGACTGCATTGTTTTGGACTTTTCCAAAGCCTTTGATAAAGTATGCCATAAATTGCTATTACATAAACTGAGCCATCTTAATCTCGATCCTAACGTCTTCCAATGGATTAAATCTTTCCTTCTAAACAGTTGGCAATTTGTGCATGCTAATAACACTAATTCACCGATTGCTAACGTGCTATCTGGTGTTCCACAGGGATCGGTCCTTGGGCCACTCCTAATTTTAGTCTATATTAATGACCTTCCTTCTGCCATATCTTCTAACATTCACCTTTTTGCTGACGATTGTGTAATATTTCGGGAAATAAATAACGTCAACGATACTGACACTCTCCAGTTAGACCTTAATTTGGTGTCAAACTGGTGACTACTTGGAATATGAAATTAAACACTAACAAATGTAAAGCTTTGCGTGTTTCCCGGACATCTAACGCTCTTCCTTCATATTATCTTGATGGCACTCCTCTTGATTGGGTAAAAACATATAAGTACTTAGGAATTCATATCACTCAAAACTTAACATGGTCTATTCATATTGACTACGTGATTAATAACGCTAACCGCATGTTAGGATACTTACGTCGCAAATTCTCTACCGCTCCCTCATCCCTTCAACTTCTACTCTATGAAACACTCATACGTCCTAAACTAGAATACGCAGCATCAATATGTGACCCTATGCATGAAAACCTCACATATTCCTTGGAATTAGTCCAAAATAATTCCGTTCGCTTCATTCTTTCAAATTACAACCGTACGGCAAGCATCACAGCCATGAAATCTTACGTCTCACTCCCACCGTTACAATCTCGCCGCAAAATTGGTCGCCTAACGCTATTTCACAAGCTATATCATCACGTTGCGCTTCACAACTATTTCATGTCACCCCCGAATACATTTCACGTCGCATCGATCACCGCCACAAGGTTGGCATCCCAACATGCCACACCAAATCTTCTTTTCAGTCTTATCTTCCCCGCACATCTGTGGAATGGAACCGCCTTCCCCCCGATATTGCAGCCATTCCTGATAATAAAATCTTTCATGACGCTGTAGCTAATATTGTTTATTCTGAAGAAAGTTGATTGTGTTTTATCTGCTTCCACTGTATTGTATACATTGTTTCTATACTATTAACGTTTTCTAGATGTTATTTGTTTTATTCCGGAGGAAATTTATTTTGTAATACCTATTTTCACTGTATTCTATTTCATTGTTGTTTATCCTAAACCCACTCCCCTCTGTAATGCCTTTGGACCTGAGGGTACAATAAATAAATAAATAAATAATTATTGACTGAAACCCAGGATGAGGACTTGCTAAGCAAAGTAAATGAGATTGTAGAAAAGCTGCAAGTTAAGGCTATTACACAAGACGACATTAGCGCTGTGCATTACCTACACAGGGCTGAACTGACGAAAACATTGCAAACCTTTTCAACATGCACTTTCTGGAAGTTGGTGCCTCAAATGGTATTCATGGTACATTATCGTGTGAACAATACATGAATGTTCAATGTCCTCAAGCTGTATTTCTCACTCCAACTTGTGCCGAAGAAGTCCTCAACATAATCATGACGCTGATGAACAACTGTGCATCAGCCCACGATGATGTGAAAGTTTCCCCCGTGAAAGCTGTAGCCGCACTGATAACTCCAGTCCTTACGCATATATGCAACTGCATACTTCAAGTAGGGTTATTTCCAAACCAAATGAAGCTTGCGCATGTTCCAGCTATTCATAAAGGTGGTGCTTTTGAAGACTTGGAACAACTATAGACCAATGTCAGTGCTTTCAGTCTTTTCAAAAGTTGCTGAACACATGTTGAACAAAAGAATTGTCGATTTCCTCACTCTGCATAACTTGATAGTAAATGAGCAGTTTGGATTCAGAAAGAATAAGGCAACTGAAACTGCTTTACTTTATATTAAACAGAAAATTCTTGACAACATTAAGAAATGAAAGCTTACTTTGGGTTTATTTCTTGATTTCAGGAAAGCCTTTGATTCTGTCCATCATAATATATTATTAATAAAGCTACCGTTCTATGGAATCCAAGGTACAGCACATGCCCTGATGGAAAGCTGTTTAATTTGCAGGGAGCAATACAGCACAACAAAGAGCACCGAATCCGATCGAGGCACTATTAAATACGGAGTTCCATAGGGATCCATTCTAGGCCCCATATTATTCTTGATATATATGAGTGATATTGTAAACACCCTAGGCTGCTCTGAACTGGTATTACATGCAGATGACACTAATGTATTTTTTTTTTCAGGTTGCAATGAAAGCTTCGTTTACAGGGAAACAAATGAATGGCTTCACTATTTAGACTTTTGGTTAACCTTTAATAAACTAGACCTAAAGTTAAACAAGACGGAATACCTGATTTTCAAGCCTAAAGGTAGCAAAAAAAATAGTGAGTTCAAATTGAAGTTCCGGAATAACATTATAAACCAGTCTAAGAGGATTCGCTTTCTAGGTGTTATCTTTCATGAAACGTTTCTCTGGAATTCGCACATAGAAGCTCTCCGAATTGAACTTTCACGTGTTTATGGAATTATTAAACAGGTTGCCAGTAAAGCAACAAACTTAATATGCTGTCTTTCATTCACGTTTAACATACTGCTCCCTGGTATCGTCGGACACAACACAAAGAAACCTTGATTAGCTGCACCCTCTGCAAAAACGCTCAATATGTGGTATTCGAAAATTCCAAAAATAGAACATTGCTTGCCATACTTTAAGATCTATGACATACTAGAGATCAGTAAGCTATTCAAATATAAGTTATTTCTGGAAATCGTGCACCAGTATATGTTACAATGTTCAAATATTGAGGTTCAATACAAAAAGAAGCACACTCCTCATCTCCTTAGGGAAGATAAAATACAGGTGCCCCGATCTCGCACCAACTATGGTGATTTGAGATTATGTATGCAAATAGCAAATTTATTGAATCAATATCCAGACATCTTTGAATTATTATCAATCTGCCCATCGCTACCTAAAGAAAACACTAAGACATGTACCTAATGGAATACTAAGTCAAAGAATTTCTTTTGTGTCATGGATGATATTTCGGTGTGTTGTACGTGTAAACAGTATTCGGGAATCTCTAAACCTTTTTTTTCCATATACAGAAACATGCACACAGTCCTCAGGGTTGTCCATTTGTTTTGTTTTGTGTGCTTGCATGCATATTGGTTGTTGTACGATGTACTGTACTGCAAATGTGTTCGAATATACCTATAGTGGTTGCCACTGCTGTCAGGGGTGGGATGGCCTCATCAGGCAAAAATGCCATTAGCCTTCTCACCCAGGACAAATTTTGTATATTTTTTTTGTCCCAAATAAACTACTACTACTACAACCTGAATGATGCAGGTTCGATCCTGCTCTAGCCGGTCGCGTTTTGATAGAGGCAAAATGCTAGAGGCCTGTGTTCTATGCAATGTCAGTGCACGGTAAGAAACCGCAGGTGGCCGAAATTACTCCGCAACCTTTCACTACGGCGCCTCTCATAGCCTGAGTCACCTTGGGTTTTTGGACCACATAAAACCAAACCAACACATCGACTAGCTTTCTTGAATGGGATAGCCAGGATATATGTGCCTTGTGTTGTAAAGCACATTTGTAGAGATGGAGTGGGAATTTTTTTTTTCAGTTCCTCTTATTTTTTTCCTTCCACTGTACAGGTCAACATGCCTGGATGACTGACTGCAGACAACAGGTCGCAGGATTGCTTCTGAGGAAACTATAGTCGGACCATTACTTTCAACATTTATTTTTATGTGCTGCATTCTTATGGTGCATGTATTGCATATTCCTTGCCTGCATAGCTTGGAAATAAATTAGATTGTAAGTATATTGATCGTCATGTCATTTGTGAAGACCGTGCGGTGATCTTTTTCAACAGTTGTAGACTGTCTATAGGCAGTCTATAGACATGTCTACAGCATTGCCAGGGCACATACCTGTGGAATGTCTATAGACACTCTATAGACCTATGTCTACTGGACCAGTAGACTTTTGTCTATAGATAGATAGATAGATAGATAGATAGGTAGGTAGGTAGGTAGGTAGGTAGGTAGGTAGGTAGGTAGGTAGGTAGGTAGGTAGGTAGGTAGGTAGGTAGGTAGGTAGGTAGGTAGGTAGGTAGGTAGGCAGGTAGGCAGGTAGGCAGGTAGGCAGGCAGGTAGGCAGGGCAGGGCAGGGCAGTGGCCTAGGTGGCCAGGCCAGGCCAGGCAAACCAGAAAGAAATTGTCACTCAATCCAGTCGCTCTCAAGTAGACAAAGTAAAGAGTGCCTTGTATGCCTTGAGGGCAGTCGACTGCTGTGCTGTGGCCACGGGCTCTCACAGGCAGGGCTGTCGGCCATCCCCATCCGTAAAGCATAGTAATTGGTAAATGCAACACCGATCCATAAAAGGCATAACAGTGTTTTGTCGCGACGTTCTAAGTTACGTGGAAGACGAAGGCGCAGTTCAGGGTCCGGTGCCTTGAGGCGGAGGTTGCAAAACTCTCCCGTGTTCCACGCTGAAAGTGTGAGCTCCAGCGCCAAAGGGCGAAGCCCACACGCAGCGTCAGGTCTCGATATTGGGATCCTCACTGGAAGTCCGTCGTTGTGAGCAGAACGCGCAGCCGCATCGGCCTGATGATTACCGTTAATACCACAGTGTCCTGGCAGCCATTGAAAAATGATGTCATGACCTTTGGAAACGGTGCCGTGGTACAGTAGACGGATCTCAGCAACAAGTTGCTCCTGCGACCCGCGGCGTAGCGCAGCTTGCAGGGCTTGAAGGGCTGCTTTAGAGTCGGTGAAAACCGTCCAGTCATGTGGAGGCTCTTGACTGATGAACTCTACCGCAGCCCGTAAGGCTTCGAGTTCCGCACCAGTTGAAGATGTTGGATGGGTCGTCTTCACTTTCATGAAGATGGATCTGGCCGGTATCACCACCGACCCCGCAGAACTGGTCGAGTGAACTGATCCATCTGTGTAAATATGTATGCGGTGACTGTGGTAAGAATGCAGGTGATTCAATGTCAGTTGTTTGAGAGCGGGCAGTGATACACCAGCTTTCTTTGTAATGCCAGGAATATAGAGGTGAACCCGAGGTTCTTGAAGACTCCATAAGGGTGAGCTCGGTCTTGACGCAGGGGTGAACTGCGATGGAAGATATGCGCGATGGGCTTCAATGACTTTGGCGAATGCAGTACGCGGCCTAATTATGGGAAGTGTTACGAGGTTATGACAGGGAACCCGTGTGAGGTACCGAATATGTGCTCTCATGGTGTCAACAGCAATGTATGTAGTAACAGGATGTTCCCGGGCAACAAGAACAGTTGCTGCTGTTGATGCACATTTAGGCAGTCCAAGACAGATACGGAGAGCTTGCGCTTGCACACTTTGAAGAGTCTTGATATTTGTTTTTCTAATGGAACTGAATATCGGAAGACTGTACCGCATGTAGCCCAGAAATAGGGAACGGTACAGTTGTAGCATCGAGCGCACTGATGCGCCCCAGGACTTTCCCCAGAGGAAGGAGAGGACGTGGACAATCGAAATTAGTCTCTTTCTCATGTCGTAGATATGTGGACTCCACGAGAGGTTCCTGTCGATGACAACACCAAGGAATCTGTGGCTTCTCATAGGGAATGGCTTCGCCATTGATGCGAATGGCGTAACGTGACATTATTTTGCGTGTGAACGCCACAAGTGAACACTTTTCGGTCGAAATATTCAGACCCTGCAAGCGAAGATAAGATGTCAATATCGATGCCGCTTTTTGAAGTCTTGCGCGAACTTGAGGACGGGTCACCCCTGATGCCCAAATACAGATGTCGTCTGCATATACCGAGATCTGAGCAGATTGTGGCAATACGTCGACCAGGCCGATAAGAGCAAGGCATATCTGCCCTATATTAAAAAAAAAAGAAAAATCCATGTTTTTATTTAGAAAAGAAAACCTAACTTTGGCCGGCCTAGTTAAGCTCTTCTTGCCTTTTGTTATGTTTCAGTCACACCGATATTTGTATTTTATGTGCAATTCTGTGCAACAATGTTGACTCGCGAATATACTTTTTACAGCATTTCTTAATTGTGTACCTTAGATGAATATGTGCTGTTTTTTTCTTGTTTTTTCTTTTTTGATGTTTTCGTGTATAATGTTATATGCAATGTCTCTTTGGTGTTATGATCTGTTTTTCTTTGGTTAAACCTGCCCACTGCTCAGTGGTAGAGTGTAAAGGGGGCGGACGCTTCGTCAGGCAACTTTTGATTGCCTTTTTGTTCGCCTCCTCGGCAACCAAGTGTTGTTGAAATAAATCTGAATCTGAAAAAAAAAAATCTGAAGAGAACTGGGCTCAGCACTCCACCCTGAGGGACTCCGCGCGAATTTCGGTGTAAGGACGTTGGACCGTCCGCAGTCAGGACAAAAAACGACCTCTCTGATAAATAGCTGCTTATCCAGCTGAACGTGCGGCCTCCGATCTCAGCAGCTTCCATTGCGTCCAAAATGGCCTGATGCGTTACGTTGTTGTACGCGCCCTTGATATCCAAAAACAATGCCACGGTCGATCTTTTCAAACTTTTGCTGTGGTGCACCGACGTTACAAGGTCAACCACGTTGTCGTAGAAGAGCGGCCCCGTCGGAACCCAGACATGAAGGTTGGATAAATCTGATATCGCTCCAAGTACCATTCCACGCGTGTGAGCAGCATTCTTTCCATGACTTTGCCGACGCAGCTGGCGAGTGCAATTGGACGGTATGATGAAAGGTCGAGCGGTGATTTCCCCGGCTTAAGAATTGGAACCAGACGACTGGTCTTCCAATCATGAGGAACTATGCCAGCAGTCCATGACTTGTTATAAGTGTCCAAAAGAGCCCGTCGAGCTTCTTGGCCAAGGTTGGCAAGTGCGGAGTACGTCACACCATCGGGCCCTGGTGATGATGACCTTCTACAACAAGCCAGCGCAGCATCAAGTTCTTCCACGGAGAATAGTGCATCCATCCGAGAATCCCGCGAGGGTGGAACATTGTTGCAGTGCAGCGTTGCGCCTGGATTCTGAGGGCCTGTTATTCTTGCGCAGAAATCTTCAGCTACCTCAACCACTCTGCGCCTTTGGTGGAGCGCTACGGATTTGAACGGGTAGCGCTGTTGAGGGTACGTGCGGAGACCCCGAATTACACTCCAAACGCCTGACAAAGGCTTCCGTGGATCAAGTGTTTGGGAAAATGTCCTCCACCGTTGTGTTTGCAGTGCCTGAATTCTGCGCTGAATCTTCTGTATGCGCCTAGCATCTCTTAGGTCTAGGCGCGACTTTGTGCGTCGGTATCTGCGCTCTGCCCCGCGCCGTTGTGATCGCAGTCGCTGCAATTCGAAGTCAAAATCGGTGTAGTTAGCGACAGGGTTAAAGGGGCAGGTGGCGTGTTCCATGGCCGCCTTAATTTTTTTTTTTCAAGACCGGTAGAGAAGCCCTCTGCGCAAGCAGCCTCCATAAGTAATCTAAAAATTGTCCAGTCAATGCGCTGCCTACACGTGGCTGGGGAAAATGTGGAATGGCCGGTAATAATCAGATAGGTTGGGATATGGTCGCTGCCATGGGTTTCTACATCCGAAAACCACCGTACGCTGTTGTTAAGGCACTTTGAAACGAAAGTCAAGTCCAAGCAGCTGCTATAAGTCACCCCTCGTATATAGGTCGGGCTTCCGTCATTCAGGCACTGGAGGTCATGGTCAGAGGCGAAGGACACAAGCTGTCTTCCCCTAACGTCCATCCTAACGCCTCCCCACATGGTGTGATGAACATTGAAGTCACCCATAATAACCCACGGAGCAGGTGTAGCTGCCATCAAACCACACAACCTTCTGGCTTCGAAACGACTTGATGGCGCCAAGTACACCGCCAGTATCGTAAACGTCAGGTCACGGCTCTTCACTGTCAGGCAAACGTACTGATTGTCTTCGGAGGAACTGAATGTTCCACATATGTAAGTTCACGTCGAATGTAAACGATGACTTTGCTGGATCTGTTGCACGTGGGTGATGAAAATGCCTCGTAACCGGATATTCGCAAAATTGCCGGGGTCTTCGGTTCACAAATCACAAGAATGGGGAAGTGATTCTCGTAGACGTAGTGCCGTAAATCGGAAATCCGGGACTGGAGCCCACGAGCATTCCATTGGAAAATGAAAGCTTGCTTGACTTTCTTTTGAAAAGACAGGTCCGAAGGAGCCATGATGCCGTCTACTGTAGAGCCGCAAGAACTGGATGTAGCGCGTCCAGCACTTGAAGTGCGCTATATATGTGCTGCTGGCGTGTGTAGGCTGGAAAGCAGAGCACGCATGGCATTCATTAGTGTCGTGAGCAATGCAATCACTTGCATATCTGGGCCATGGCCTTGATCGTGCCTGTTGGCTGGATCAGTCGTAGGCGCTGCACACTGCCCTAAGTGCGCCAACGTCCCTGACGCAGTAGGCGTAGAAGGCTTTGGCAGTGGTGGCCAAGTTGCATCTTAGGCAGCAGGTCCAGCCTCACCAAGCGCCGGGCTCCCTTGATTTGGTACGGTTTTTGGTGGAGGCGGACAAGCTGCAGTTGGGTTTGGGGCATTATTGTCAAATGTGACTGCTTTCTTTGACCACCTTCGGCGGCGCGAACGACGTCGTCGCACCTTTGCGGCGGCTTTTTTGTGCGTAGAATGGTCTCGCACCATTTGCTTCAGTACCGCCCGCTCGGTCTTTAGACGGGGGCAGTCTTTCGAGGAAGAGTCATGAGGGCCGTGGCAGTTGGCGCACTTCAAGGTAGTCGCGCGGCAAACATCACCGCTGTGTGACTCGGAGCATCGCGGGCACACGATGGAGTTGATGCAGACGCCGCTCACGTGGCCGATCCTCATGCACTTCCTGCATTGAAGTGGCTTAGGCACAAAGGTCGAACTGGATGACGAAAGTGCCCAACCTTCACGTACGATGGTATGCAGTCACCCTTGAAGGTCAGCTTGATGCATGGAGATCTGCCTAACCGCTGAACTTGAATGATGGAAATGCCGTCGGTTGCCGGCTTGATCGACAGGGGTAAATCTGCATCGCAGATGGCGATATCGACGTTGTAGATTACGCCAGCCGTAGTGCCGCTGTCCTGGAGAATAAGGGGGCGTACACTGATTTTGCCGAGTTTGGTGATTGCGGTTAAACTCTCTAGTGCACTTCGCTCCACCACATCAATGGTAATGACGTTTTTGAACGGGTTGATTCTGACGTCTTTTATGCCTCCCGGTACGAGGCTCTCCAGATAAATACAGATGGCTTGCCTGTTCAGGAGGTTCAAGCTGTCCGTCGGGTTCAACGGCACAAACAAGGCTGTATGCGCTGAGGAACTTCGCGTCGTGATGATTGTTGGCGTTCTTGATGGGGACACCGTTGACGTGCTCGATGAGGACGATTCGGCTTGTCTACGCAGTCTGCGCTTGGCCTTCTTGCCAACAACCGGTATGAAACCGTCGTCGGCCGAGGACGAGGAGTTTTCACTTGGCACCGAGTACACAACAGTGCCCTGGCTGCTCGAGTCACTCTGGCGTTGCATGCGCTTCCTCTGGGCGGCTGCTGCCGACCCACCGGGTTCCAATAGAGGCACAGCAGCCTCCACTTCCATCGCCGTCGCAAAAAGGGAGCGGAGCCTCCCTGATTATAGCACAAATTACCAAAAAACTGCACAGACGTGAAGGCAGCGTTCTGATACAGAACAACTTCCGTCTACAGACAGAAATCTACAGGAAGTGTATGGCCTAAGTCTATAGATCATCTATAGACTGCCTATAGACCTGTGTCTATTATCAGTAGACATTTGTCTATAGACAGAAGTCTATAGGAAGTGTATAACCGTAAATCTTTAAATCTTCTATAGACTGTCTATGGACCTGTGTCTATAGACTGTCTATGGACCTATCTACTTTCAGTAGACATAAAACTTAAAAGGAGGACGCCGACCAAAAGTAAAAAAAAACAACAAAATGACGTTTCGGCTGGAATAAGCGAAGCCTTGGCGCGTATTCTGCGCACATTCCAAATTCACGTTGCCCATGTCCCCACAAGGAAACTTCGGCATGCGCTGGTTAACGTCAAAGACGTTCTCCCCAAAGAAAAGTACCCTGGCGTTGTTTACAGCGTCCCGTGTTCCGATTGTGACAGCGTCTACATGGCGAGACTGGTGATTTTAAAAGACGCCTAAAAGAACATTGTAATGATGTTAAAAACAAAAAAGTGAACTCTAATGCTATCGCCGAACACTCCGTATCAACTGGCCACGATATTGACTGGGGTAGGGCACACGTGCTGGCAACTGAAAAGAATCTGTACCGTCGCCTTCACCTCGAATCATTCATTCAAACGACTAATCGCACCCTCAATCGCAACACTGGAAATCTAACTCCTGTATACGCACGCTCCCTGAGCCCTCTTTTCAAACGTATTTAATCCTGATGCACTTCCTAATCCTTCTCATTGTGAACAAGGCTCCCGTACGGGAGCCGAAACGTCATTTTGTTGTTTTTTGTTTTTTACTTTTGGTCGGCGTCCTCCTTTTTTTGGTTTGAATAACGCGCTACACACTAACAAAACGACACCGGAACGAAGGACACACGCACTTGTCCTGTGTCGTTTTGTTCCGGTGTCGTTTTGTTAGTGTGTAGCGCGTTATTCAAACCAAAATGTACAACCAACTAGCCCACATTGCTGCCTTGCTTCCTCCTTTTAAGTTTTATTATGATTGTCCTCGACCAGACGAGTTTTCGTCCAACTCTCGACTTTTCAGTAGACATTTGTCTATGGACTGTCTATAGACAAAAGTATACTAAAAGTGTATGGCCATAAATCTATAGATTGTCTATAGACTTGTCTAAAGAATTTGTCTATAGACTTGTCTAAAGAATTTGTCTATAGACAGTCTATAGACTTCTTAGACTAAACTCCATAGACAGTCTATGGACTGTCTAAAGAAATTTTTGTAAGGAACTCGCCCGACAGCGCATCCGGCACCAGCAAGCCCACGACGCTCGCCGCTATAACCTCCGCCACCGAGCTGTTAGTTACCAGTCCGGCGAACAAGTCTGGGTTTGGAGCCCAATCCGCATGCGTGGGCGCTCCGAAAAGCTTCTGCGCCGATATTTTGGCCCCTATACGAGGTACTTCGCCAAGTCAGTGAGGTGAACTATGAAGTTCTCCCGCAAGGAACAGTTCGCTCTTCTAGACGGCCGACCTCCGAAGTTGTCCATGTCGCACGGATGAAGCCGTACCACGCCCGCTAGCGCTTCAGGCACGTCTACACCAGCCGCCAGACACATGCGGCGTCCCTTGCCTTCCTGCTTCTCATTGCTGCGGCACCGAGTCGTTGCCCTTCAGAGAGGGGGAGTAATGCCACAGTATGAATCCATCCAGTGGCGCCACACCGCGGCCGAAATGTTTTGGCTGGGACTTGCCATGCCTTGCGCACTCGAGAGGCTAGAGGATTGTCTTCTTCCTCGCTCGAGCGCCCTGCTGTCTTTCTCGCCCAACAAGTCTAGTTAAACCTGGTCTGTGCTTCGACCGTTTATCGGTGAGAGTACGTTGAAGTTGAAGTTGAAGTTTATTTTGCAACGAAGTGTTGCGAGGAAAGCCAGGGAAAAAGCTGTATAAACAGCTTGAGGGATCTTGACTTCCCCTTTACACAGCAGCGTTGACGGTGGCGGAAGCACGAGAACAAAGAACAGATAAAAGGAAAAATGGGAACATCATGAAAGCATGTGCATCGTATAATACATATATACTTGTAAATGAAAATAAATATTAGAATGCAGCACGCAAAAAAAAAAGACTACAGAAAGGAGGGGGAAAGAGGGGTGCTCACGACAATAGCAACATAAAGCTACATGAATCTTTGTCGCAATTCTTGTAGAGAAACGTCGGACAAATCAAGATTGTCACGGCAGTGCAGCTGGTTCAATAACTTAGGTAAAGTGTATTCCAACATCTGATGGCCATAACTGGTACGTTATATGTCTTAACATTCCAAGGGTCTATGCTGCGCATATCATACACTGTTTTGTTTTTCTCTAAACCAGCCAGATTATCAACGCGTCACCGTTTTTCATTATTGCGAGTTTGCATTTATGACACAGCCTACAGTCATATATGCATTTTATTGGTATAATGTTGTGTTTTTGGAAAAGATTTGCGGTGTGAAAAAAATATGGCACTTCCAATGCGTACGATTCGTTTCTGTAAGACTAAGTTTATTAAAGAGACAGTGAGGAGAACTCTATCAATTTTTTTTTGCTAGGAAAATCTGATAGTTCGGCAATTCATGGCTTTGTTGCCGCTTGTCCGGGAGCGAAAGATGCATTTATTTCAAAGAAATTTGGATTCGAAGTTTAATTGATTGTAAAACATTTTATTCGCCGGGAAGAGCTTGGCAAGAGGTCGCGTTAAGTGGTCGAGAGTACATAGCCCTCGACGACTTTGTCAGCCCACTCCACCGCCAAAACTTGCGTTCTGGGGTCAGAGCTAGCCAGCACGGTCTCCCACCGCTCGAGAGAAGGAGCTGTAACTAGATCACCCGGAGGTGGCTCTATTTTGCAGTCCCACAGGATGTGATCGTAGGTAGCACGTTGGCCACAGTGTTTGCAGTTTGGGTTGTAAAGATCTGGATAAATGTGCGCGAGGAGTGATGGGGTGCGTATCGATCTCGTCTGTAGACGACGCCACTGTTGCAAATGGGTTGCAAGCCCCAAGGGTAGCGTTGGCCTGGCGGCCTGGGGCAAAGCTGGAAACATCCGAAGGTCCCGGCAAAGGATGAGTCGACTGGCAACAGAACAACTTGTTTATTCTGGCATCGCAAAAGAGCAGCCGGTCAGGGCGACCACGTTACTCGCAGGAAGAAAACGAAGGCTCTCGTTGGCGTCCGGGGCAGCTCGCTTTATACCCACGGAGTCGAGGGCAAGAGGGAACGGCTTGGGAAGAGGCGTCCGATACGGCGACGCTTGAACATGTCCAGACGTGACGGGCGCGTCAGCCAGGCCGGCGCCGGTCAGACCTCCTCGCCTCCCAGTTGGGGAGCTCCTCTCCCCGGCTGCCGCGCTTTGACAAGCGTGGGCAGCAGCATGCACACACACACACACGCACGCACGACGACACGTGGCACTGAAACCTGTCTGGACGCGCTTGGCGGGAGGCGTTGCGGCCGCGATGAACGAAGCCGCGGCGTCCGTTGCATCCGCGCCGGCTATACCGCGCGTCGAAGGCGAGACGTAACAGACCGCCCCGCCGGGAGAAGGAGATCCCGATGGTCAGGGGACTGCATCCGCTGTCCAGAGGGATGTCGCTCGATGATGCTCGTAAACGAAACCGGTCGTCCCTCGACGTTGCTTGAGCGCAGCGCACAGAGAAGGCCTCGTTCTCATGTTCAGGATCACACAGGACACTGCAAAGTCACTTCGGGAGAGTTGCCATTTTTGTGCTCGTTCCCAGCAAGCGTTAGAACTACGCCGAAACGCAACCGCTCAGTCAGCAAGCACGAGACAACCCTCACTAAGCTCTGCCAGGCTCTTTCCCCTTTTATACTACTGCCTAGTTCCTTACAGTAGTCAAGCAGCACTCAGAACGCGTCCACAAATTGGAAAATTGCACTAGAAAGCACATAATCACTTTGAAACACTAAACAAAAGCAATATGTTAAAAATCCTGCCTCAGGAAGAAAACATCAGTAACCAACAACTTTGAGGCGGATTCCTACGTTAGGGGCTTCGACTTAAGCCATCGGCGTTACCGTTGAGACTCCCCTTTTTGTAACGCACCTCAAAGGAATATTGTTGCAAAGCGAGGCTCCAGCGCAGGAGGCGGCCATTTTTGGGAGAGATGGTCTGCAGCCATTGGAGAGGGCAGTGATCCGTCTCAATGATAAACCTCGAGCCGGCTAGGTAGCATGACAATTTCTGAACGGCCCACACGAGACACGCACACTCTTTCTCAGTGGCGCTGTACGCCTGCTCACGACAGGTCAGCTTACGACTAGCATACAGGACGGGGTGTTCCACTTCTCCATTGTCCCTTTGGCACAGTACAACGCCCATGCCTCGCTCACTAGCATCGCACTGAACAACGAACCCTTTTGTGTAGTCTGGCGATCGTAGCACAGGCTGGCTTGTTAGGGCGCTCTTTAGGGCGCTGAAAGCTCTTTCCTTGGTCTCGCTCCAGACGACTGTTTGGGGCTCTGTTTTTCTTAGAGCATCCGTCAGGGGAGCCGCGATATCGGAGTACCTGGGGATGTACCTCTGATAGTAGCCGGCGACACCTAAGAACGACCGAATATCGGTCTTCGTGCGCGGTTGCGGGAAGTCTCGCACAGCGGCCACCTTTATTTCAGAGGGGCGGCGACGACCCTGTCCAATCACGTGACCGAGGTATACAACCTCGGCCTGTGCTAATTGGCACTTGGGAGCTTTGACTGTCAAGCCCGCTTCGCGCAGGCGGGTTAGCACTGCCCGCAAGTGTGCCATATGCTCAGACCAGGATGCGGAGAATATCGCTACGTCGTCTAAATACGGTAAAGCGAATTCTTCCTGTCCTCGCAACACTTTGTCCATGAGGCTTGAAAAGCAGTATGGCGCGTTCTTCAAACCAAAACTCAAAACTTTAGGACGGAATGTTCCCATTGGTGAAATGAACGCCGCATACCTACTAGCCTCTTCTGTAAGTGGAACCTGCCAATAACCCCTGACAAGATCTAGGGTGGAAATAAACTGAGCGCTACTAACTTTCTCAAGGCGCTCCTCGATGTTAGGGATCGGATAAATTTGATCCTTAGTAATGGAATTAAGCCTGCGGTAGTCGACGCAAGGACGAGGTTCCTTGCCCGGTACCTCAACTAAAATCAAAGGGGAGGTATAATCACTCTCACCCGCCTCAATAACACCGAGCTGTAGCATTTTCTTTACCTCAGCCTCCATAATATCGCGCTGGCGGGGTGACACCCGGTACGCCTTGGATCGTACTGGCTCTGGGGAGGTAAGTTCTATATCATGAGTAAGGACAGAAGTCCTACCAGGCCTCTCAGAGAACTGACCTTGAAACTCTTGTAAGAGTTGGTGTAGTTCGGTTCTCTGCTCAGCTGACAGCGGTGCTTTAATGATTAAGTCACTAATGACCTGATCAGTGTCTTCCCTGTTCGTCACTGAGCCTAGTCCCGGAAGCTCGACCGGAAGCTCTTCGGGAACGTTTACCATCATACACACCACTGCTTCCCGTTGTCTATAGGGTTTGAGCAGATTACAGTGGTAAACTTGCTGTGCTTTCCGCTTTCCTGGCAGACTCACCACGTAGTTAACATCCGACAGTTTTTGAACAATCCGTGCTGGGCCCTCCCACTGCACGTCGAGTTTGTTTTTTAGCGATGTGCGCAATACCATTACCTCATCGCCCACCTCAAAACGACGGGCCCTGGCTGTCCGATCATAATAAACCTTGGCCCTCTGCTGGGCCTTTGACATTGCTTCACTTGACAACTCCTGTGCCCTTCTTAAGCGTTCGAGGAGACTAAGCACGTATTCGACCACGACTGGGTCGTCGCCCCTGCCTTCCCACGAGTCTCGAAGCATGCGAAGCGGAGACCGCAGCGAGCGACCGTACACCAGCTCAGCTGGCGAAAACCCCGTAGCCGCATGCGGCGCGGTCCTTAATGCAAACATCACCCCAGGCAGACACAGCTCCCAATCACTTTGTTGCTCAAAACACAATGCTCTCAACACGCGCTTCATGACGGAGTGGAGCTTCTCAACGGAATTCGACTGTGGGTGGTACACTGAGCTGTGTAACAGCTTTACCCCACACCTTTCGAGAAAGGCTGTCGTCAAAGCGCTAGTAAACACTGTGCCCTGATCTGACTGGATTTCCGCAGGAAAACCAACTCGCGCAAATATGGACAGTAGTGCATTGACTATCTCAACTGAGCTGAGTTCTTTAAGCGGCACTGCTTCAGGGAACTTTGTCGCTGGGCAGATCACAGTTAAAATGTGTCTGTACCCCGTGGCTGTTACCGGCAGAGGTCCCACTGTATCAATAACGAGCCGTCTAAAAGGCTCCGTAATGATAGGCACCAACTTCAACGGCGCCCTCGATTTGTCCCCTGGTTTGCCAACCCGCTGACAGGTATCACATGTCCTCACAAAGGTTTCTACGTCACGAAAACACCCTGGCCAATAGTACTCTTGCAAGAGACGGTCCTTAGTCTTCTTAACTCCTAGGTGTCCGGACCACGAACCGCCATGCGACAAGCGCAACAGATCCTGACGGTAGCACTGAGGCACGATCAGCTGATCGAATTCGACTCCCCTGCGGTCTAGATACTTCCGGTACAAGACCCCACCTCTTTCCACAAAACGAACATTTTTCTTGGCGATACCTTCCTTGACATTGCAGCGCATGTTTTCTAGGCTGCCATCCTTTTTTTGCTCTGCTATCAAAGCCGACCGGCTGACTTTTAGCAACCTATTAAGTCCATCGGACGTAGGCGCGATGAGCAAATCTGCAGATAGCTCTTCTAACTTTCCCGTGTCGGGCGTTTCCTCTCCAGTACCTGGTGCCTTAAGCGCTACAGGCTCAATTTTATTCAGTTCGGACGTGCTCTGAATATCAGCTTGCTGCGCCTCCGACCCTTTCTCATTGTTCGACAACGTCGGCCCCGCAACTACCGCCTTTGCAGCGAGCTCCCGAACTCTCGATCTGGTTAAGGCCTGAACGCTAGCCTCACCAAACAAAAGACCCTTCTCGCGCAGGAGGTGATCGGACCGGTTCGAAAATAGGTACGGGTACTGGGGGGGCAGCATAGATGACACTGCGGCCTCCGTCTCAATTGCTCCGAAAGGTCCTTCAATAACCACTTTTGCTACGGGCAGACACACGCTGTGAGCTTCCACGGCTTGCTTGATCCATGCGCACTCGCCCGTGAACATATCGGGTTCTACGTAAGAGGGGTGAACTACATCCATTGTAGCTGCGGAATCACGAAGCACTCGGCACTCTTTCCCGTTCACGAGGAAGTCTCGCATGTAAGGCTCGAGAAGCTTCATGTTCTCGTCAGTGCTGCATAATGACAAAAAAACGACTTTTGTTTTTGTTTCTGGACACTGCGCCGAAAAGTGACCCGGCTTCTGGCACGTATAACACACGCGCGCTTGCCTCGCCTCGAACCGCTTTCTGCGTTCGGCTTCGGCTGCCGCCGTCTCCTTACGTTCGGTCGGACTGCTTTCACTCGCATCCGCACTACGTGTGTCCCCCCTTGCTCTCATGGGTGTGAACTTCGGCCTCTCAGACTTGGAGCCAAATTCACCCTTTTGACCGTCCTTAGCTCCGCGAGCCCGACGCGTCACAAACTCCTCGGCTAGCTCGGCGGCTTTAGCCACTGTACTAACGTCTGGCCTATCCAAGACCCAGTACCGCACGTTCTCAGGTAACCGACTATAAAACTGTTCCAGCCCGAAACACTGCAGAATTTTCTCGTGGTCACCAAACGCTTTCTCTTCTTTGAGCCACTCCTGCATGTTTGACATAAGCCTGTAGGCAAACTCTGTATATGACTCATTTCTGCCTTTTTCATTTTCCCGAAACTTCCGACGGAACGCCTCCGCTGACAGCCTGTACTTTTTTAGCAGACTTGATTTCACTTGGTCGAAATCCTCTGCCTCCTCTCTCTTCAAGCGAGCGACTACGTCGGCCGCCTCGGCGGGTAACAAAGTGAGCAAGCGCTGTGGCCACGTTTCCCGAGAGAACCCCTGCTTCTCGCACGTTCGCTCAAAGTTAACCAGGAACAAACCAATGTCCTCTCCAAGCTTAAACGGCCGCATCAGGTCAGTCATTTTGAACGATACCCGTTCTCCTGCACCGTGTGCCTGACTTCCATTACGAGCGCGTTCCATCTCTACCTCGAGACGCTTCATTTCCAAAGCGTGTTGACGGTCGCGCTCTTCTTTCTCTTTCTCTTTTTGTTCTTTACGTTCTCGCTCCTCTTTCTCTTTTTGTTCTTTACGTTCGCGCTCGTCTTTCTCTTTTTGCTCTTTACGTTCGCGCTCGTTTTTCTCTTTTTCTTTTTGTTCCCTCTCCTCAATGGTCTCAAGGCATTCCGACAGCTCGTCATCCTCAGCCTCCAACTCAAGAATAGCCCTTAGCAGTTCTGGTTTTCTGAGTTTGTCTGAGACATCCAGACCCAACTCTCTTGCAAGCTCCAGCAATTTCGGTTTGCGCAACGACTTCAAATCCATGGCTGCTCCGAATGCTGCTTTCTCTACTGCCTACTATTGTCTTGCCGCAAACTAACCCGGCAGCAACGACAACCACAATTACCAGCTCTGTTTCTGACACTAACAAAAGCCTGGCAAAACTCAGAAGAAGAAAGTCCCGCACTCACCAAACCTTGCAGCCAAGAATTCAGCGCAGTCGTTCCGCTGCAGGCAACCAGTCATCACACAGGGCTCGTTGCACTGCTCCCGGATGGTCGTTGTGCTGCTCAGCATACAGTTGACCGCATATCTTCGCTGCTGGCCTCCGTTGTCGGGATCTCACCGCTGGCAACCAGTTGTTGCATCTGGGTTGCAAGCCCCAAGGGTAGCGTTGGCCTGGCGGCCTGGGGCAAAGCTGGAAACATCCGAAGGTCCCGGCAAAGGATGAGTCGACTGGCAACAGAACAACTTGTTTATTCTGGCATCGCAAAAGAGCAGCCGGTCAGGGCGACCACGTTACTCGAAGGAAGGAATCGAAGGCTCTCGTTGGCGTCCGGGGCAGCTCGCTTTATACCCACGGAGTCGAGGGCAAGAGGGAACGGCTTGGGAAGAGGCGTCCGATACGGCGACGCTTGAACATGTCCAGACGTGACGGGCGCGTCAGCCAGGCCGGCGCCGGTCAGACCTCCTCGCCTCCCAGTTGGGGAGCTCCTCTCCCCGGCTGCCGCGCTTTGACAAGCGTGGGCAGCAGCATGCACACACACACACACGCACGCACGACGACACGTGGCACTGAAACCTGTCTGGACGCGCTTGGCGGGAGGCGTTGCGGCCGCGATGAACGAAGCCGCGGCGTCCGTTGCATCCGCGCCGGCTATACCGCGCGTCGAAGGCGAGACGTAACACCACGTAACCTCTTGTTCTTTAGTAAGTCTTTTGTCTGGAGGGGGGAAAATTCTCCTCTCTAGTCTAAAATGATTGGTGAGATCATGATATGTGATCATTGAGTCCTTCGTGAAATTCAGGGAGCCAGACTCATCCACTGCCCGGTCGACGAAACCTCGGGCTTTATTGTGGGCTGCCTCGTTCCCCGGATTCCCCGAATGGGCTGGGACCCATATCAATTCGGAATAATTTGGTGAGAATTTGGTTGCGTTAAGGATTCTAAGGGAGGTGTTTGTAATTCGCCCTTTAGCGAAATTATTGATACCCATTTTGGAATCGCTGAGGATGATGCTCCCTTGGGTATGTGCTAGGGCGAGGGCTATAGCCGCCTCTTCTGCCGTTTCAGAGGATTTCGTTTTGATTGTCGCCGAGACGATGTGGTCACCATTCTCGTTCACAACCACAACTGCAAAGGCATTGGTATTTTTGTATTCTGCCGCATCTACATAAAGTGTTGCAGCGCACTGTCTGTATTTCTTATGTAAGGCTTTGGCTCGTGCTTGTCTTCTACCCTCATGGTGTAAGGGGTGCATGTTTTTGGGGAGTGGTTTGATTAGTAGGGCCGTCCTATAGGCGCGGGGTAAGTCTACTTTAGCATCGTTATTCGTAGGTTGAAAGTTAATTCCGAGCCTGGTAAGAATACTCCTGCCAGTTCTGGAATTGGCTAATCGCGCTGTTTGAGCCATTAAATGGGCTTCTTTCAGTTCATTGTAGGTGTTATGTATTCCTAACCTCATAAGCCTTTCGGTTGAGGCATTTAGTGGGAGTCCTAACGCAGCCTTATAGGCCTGCCGTATCATGCTATCCAATTTGTCCTTTTCTGCTTTCGAAAATTTCAGATAAGGGGTGGCATAGAGTATCCTGCTCAGCGCAAAGGCCTGCACTAGGCGGCATAAATCTCTTTCCCTCACCCCTTGTCTGCGGTTAGCTATGCGGCGGAGTAATCGCGCCGTCGCTTCTACCGTGCTTTTTAGCTTAGTGAGTGTGTCAGTATTTTTTCCATTTGTTTGTAAATACAACCCCAGTATTCTCATGGTCTGTACCTCTTTGACAGATCGTCCATTAACATAGACGTTTATTTGCGGGGGGGATGTCGTGGTACGCCTACCTCTTTGTTTACGACGGATCACGAAGAGTTCAGATTTTTGCTCAGAACAAGTGAGGCCGGAATCCCATGCGCATGCCTCGATGATGTCCACTGCTGCTTGGAGTGTGTCTTCTATGTAGCCTTCGCATCCTTTGGTTACCCAAAGTGTGATGTCATCTGCATAGAACGTGTGATGTAGGTCTGGTATTTGTGCCAGTTTGGGGGGAATTTTGATGAGGGAGAGGTTAAAAAGGAAAGGGGACAGGACGGAGCCCTGTGGCGTTCCTTTACTTCCTAGTTTGATTGGGGCAGACTCTATTGTTCCGACCGTTATCACTGCTGTTCTGTTAGTGAGGAAGGATCGGATGTAGTTGTACGTCCTTTCTCCGGGGTTGATTTCTGACAAGTTTGTCAAGATGGCTTTGTGGGTGACGTTGTCGAAAGCTTTAACAAGGTCTAAACCCAATATTGCTTTCGTTCCTGTTCCCTCGTCAGCTTCAATTATGTCCTTGTTAAGCTGCAAGAGAATGTCCTGGGTAGATAGTTGGGCCCTGAATCCTAACATTGTTTCAGGTAGGAGGTTCATGTCCTCCGCATAGTTTTGGAGCCTATTGAGGATGACATGCTCCATGAGTTTGCCTAGGCATGATGTTAATGAAATTGGGCGTAGATTCTCAGTGCTGAGTTTCTTACCCGCTTTAGGAATAAAAGTGATTTTCGCGTGTTTCCACTCTGGTGGTATGTTGCCTGCATGCCAGTATTTGTTCATAAGGTCTGTAACCGCCGCGATCGACGTTGCGTCTAAGTTCCTGAGAGTCTTATTTGTTACTTTGTCTGGTCCTGCCGCAGATGTTGTCCGCAGTTTTCCAATTGCGTACCAGACCTCTGCGTCTGTGATGTCTGCGTCTAAATTTGGATTAGGAGTCCCCCGGTAGTCTGGTTGTGTGGTACTATCATCCGTGTTTAGATAACGTTCTGCTAGCTCTTTGATTAGGTCTTCAGTTGTACCCTCATATTTATGTATGAGTCTGTACAGTTGACTTTGTTGCACGGGACGTGTTTGTTCTGGATCGAGCAGGTGTCTTAGAAGATGCCATGTCTTCTTATTTCCGAGCTGTCCATTGACGCTTTCACATATTTGGTTCCATTGTTGTGTTTGGAGAGTAAGTGTATGTTCCTCGATTCGCCTCTCGATTTCAGCGATCTTTTTGCGTAGTCGCTTGTTGTGTTTTTGCTGCTTCCAGCGTTTTTGGAGGCCTTTTTGTGCCTGCCACAGGTGTAACAGTTTTGAGTCTGCAATCTGCTCCTCCTTCTCAACTGGCACCACAACGCTAGTGGAGCTGACATCCTCATTCAGGGAGATAACCCAGTCGCTAAGGTTAGAGATCTCCTTTGGAGCTGTTTTGTCGCGAAGTTGCCTGAACTTGTCCCAATCCGTGGTTCGTATTTCTTTTGCTTTGTTTTTAAGTTTTGTCGTGGGGAAGGTGATGCTAAGGATGAAGTGATCACTACCAAGGTTTTTCCCGGTGTTGACCCACTTTGCGTCCTTGACGTTTTTAGAGAGGGATAAGTCTGGAGATGTGTCTACACATACACTGTTACCCATGCGTGTGTGGTCGCTCGGGTTGTTTAGCGTTGTGAGCCCTAGTGACTGTATGATTTGCCAGAGCAGGTTCCCTTTCGGAGTTGCTTTGGTATATCCCCATGCTGGGTGTTGAGCGTTGAAGTCTCCCACAATTAATAGTTGAGCCCTAGCAGCCAGCTTTACTGTGTTTATCAACAAGTGTGGGAGTCCATTGCCTTTGTTTCTGGGAGGGTTGTATACATTAAGGATGAAGAGATTTGAGCCTCCTTTTTGCCTTGGTACTATTTCAAGTAGGGTGTAATCTTCTTCCGAATCATTGATAAAATGTTGAATTGCGGTGATATTTCTATGCACCAGAGTGGCTGTGAAGGAGCCGGCTGCGTTACTAGTATCATAATGAGGTGGCAGATATGCTTTATAGCCTGGCAGTGTAGCCCTGCCGCTAGCTTCTTGCAATGCAATCACGTCTGGGGTTGGAACAGACGGTGCTTGTTGGATGTGGAGCTGCAAGTGGGCCCGCTTGCGGCGGAAGCCTCTGCAGTTCCATTGCCAAATTTCAAATTTTTGGCGTGGTGCCATGTTGGGTTATAGATGGTTGTGGCGTCGTGGACAGATCCAAGGTTGGGGGTAGGCGGGCCTCGATAGTTGTAAGCCTATCCATTATTTGCTGCATGCAGGTGGCTATTTGGGATACCTGTCCCTCTAGTGTTGCAAAGCGAATATCTATCTCTGCAAATTTGGTAGTAACGAGGCCTTGGAAGGTTGCTTGTTCTGTTGATATAGCGCTAGTTCTCTCTGACAGAGTATTGATGTCTGCCCTGAGTTTGGTAGGCGCTTTCGACGGCTGCGGGGTGTCGGCTTCCGAAGCCTCGGCCTTTCTTTTGGATTCCTCGCCTTCTTTTGTAGGATGCGGTCTTTTAGTTGCTATTCTGGCGTCTGTGTCCGTCGCGTTATGGGCTGAAGACTGGGACGCGTTGGAGGGAGTGTGGCAAATAGCGTCTGTTTCCATCGCATTATTGGTCGAATCCTGGGACGCGGTGGGTGGCATTCTAGCCGCAGTGGCATTCTGTACCTGATGCGCTTGTAACAGGCGTTTAATGTCAGCCAACTCTTTTTTAAGGCTGGCAATTTCTCTGTCTCGGGATTGTAGTTGGATCTGAAACTCCTTCTCTCGAGCGTCAATAGATTGGGAGGCCTCTGCTGGCCAGCTCACCTTTTTATTGGAGCGGCTATCGCTGCGTCCGCGGCTTGAGCTTCTCTTGTCGTTCCCTGCAGGGTTCCCCAGGGGCGGGAAGGAGCTGGAGTTGTTCCGGCTGTGGCTTCCTCCTTTTCCGGTAGCACCGTGTTCCTTCTTCCTGGGCCTAGACTGGTGTCCGTGTAGTGATGAGTCGTTGTCCCCTTGCTTGGGTGTCTGGTTGCCATGGGGCGTTCCTTGTTTGTTCTTGTTGATCAGCCGGAATTTGCAGTTCCGGCTGCCTGTGTTGTGGCCCCCGTTGCAGACGATGCATACGGGTTGGCAGGTTGGCTGTTCTCCCTCAGGTGGAGGCGAGTGATTTTCTCCGCAGCGGCGGCAAAGGTTCGTTGTAGGTTTGTAGCAGACATCGGCCCGGTGTCCTACTCTCCTGCAGTTGTAGCATACCTCATGTTGCTCCCTGAAGGGGTGGACCCGAAAGACGCCGCACTGATAGATTACTTGGCTGGGTAGCTTCTTTCCAAAAAAGGTGATTTGTATTGTTCTGGATTTCCCGATCCTTCGGGCATCCACAACTTCTATTCCTTCGTTTCGGTTTCCGAAGCCTTGGCGAACCGCTTCGGGCGAGTCTCCCGCGTAGGCGTTGTAAATGACCCCTTTTACCGAGTCTTCGGGCGCCGCCACGTACGACGTTACGTTGTAGGTTTGGCCTTGGAGGTTCAGGTTTTCAATATTGGCGTATGCAGTCGCCCGTTGACGATCGGGCGTGCATAGCGTAAAGGTGTTGTTGGCCGTATTGACTCTGATAATGTCTTCATTCTTCACCGTATCATACGGCAGCCTGGCCACCTCGCAGGCGCAGAAGAGTAGTAGTCCGGGCGCAAAGTCCCTCAGATTCCAACCTTGTGGTCGGCAGACGATTTTGTAGTCGTCGGTCGGTAAGCGCGGGAGAAGGGCTTTCTTGCTGAGTGCAAGTAGCTTCTTCCCGTTCTTTCGCGATGGAAAATTGGAATTAGACTTGCCTTGGCCGTGCCCCTGCGCAGGCTCGTCGTCGGTTGATGCGGGCCCTTTATTCTTCAGGCCTCGTTGTCGGTCGCGGTAACGAAGAATGGTTTCCCATTTTCCGGCCTCGAGCTCCGACGGTGATATTTTCTCGCCTTCCACGGCGTACTCCATCAGTGCGGGTCCCTGGGCGCTCAGTTCCCGGCGGAGAGGTGACGAGCTAGGTCGAGCTCGATGGCTAGGCCGGCAGTCAGCCGGCAATATGCCTAGGTGTCCGTAGATTGGCAAAATCCGGCTGCAGCAGGCACTGGACAATGGCCCGGATGTCGTCCAAAATATTCGAGCCCAAAGGCTGACTCTTTCTGCCGAAAAGTGGCTTCGAGGCGGGAGCCCATGCGAGACACGTCAGCACAGCTCCGTGGATTGGATTGGATTCCTCTCGAAGTTTAAAACGTTTTTTCCTCCCTCCGATTCAAACTCGGCGCGCTCTTATAACGTCATGGCATATCTTATGACGTCACAGTACGGAGTGACGTGAGCGTGACGTAAACGCAGTCTCCGTGATTTCTGGCCCTAGCGGTGCGGTCTAGCAGCAGCCGAAATGAAAGCTACCGCCGCCGCACGTTGAAGGCATCCATCGGGGGTCGCTTCGTTTACGTTTGCACCGGCGTCTTACGATAGATCCCGCTCCCGAACCCGCCAACGAAGTTCTCGCAAAAATTCCAGTCTGCATTTCAGTGACCTCAGCCCACAGAGCGTGCGATGCTTTTGAGGGGAAGCACGGTTAGGTTAGGCGCCGGCGGGTTGTTTCCTCCTTCCTCAGTGAGCAGCCAATGCTGATTAAATATCGTAACCCCAGTGCGGGAAGTCGCGAGGGGCGAGGACAAGGTCGGCACGTCGCTCCCATCGCAGGCTGACCGTGGCTTTGGGGCCAATTGACTGTGATCCCTTGAAAGGCGCTGTTGCACGGTGCAGGAGGCTGCGCCGAAGAGGTTTCTCACTGTTGTGAGGGCCAGGTTATTTATTTTCTTTTCCACAAAAAACAGGTGGGTGCTCAAAGGCGCTCGCGTTTACAGTTGGCGGCTTTAAAATAAAACCGACGCACGATGCTTCAACGGGTTCCGCGCGTTTACGTGGTCAACCGGATCGTGTTCTCTCGCCCACTTGCGTGTGTATCTTCAGATGTATACTGTGAATGGATTAAATTAGCCGAGAGCTCGAACAGAACCGCTCCGCCCAACTGCCGAAGCTATTGAATGGAGCCGCAAACAAACGAATTGGAGGAGAGCGGAGGCACGCTCTCTGCAGGTTCCGAATCTCTTTCAAAGCGAAAGCTTTACTGGCCGCGAGAGAGAGAGAGAATGAAAAGGAAACGCAGGGAGGTTAACCAGATGTGAGTCTCCGGTTTGCTACCCTACACTGGGGATGGGGGATAGGGGTTAGAAAGATGACAGAGAGGGAAACGCAAAAAAAAAGAAAAAAAAGGAACGTGCACACATGGAGACACACACACACAAGGCGTTCCAGTTAGTCTTTCAATCAGGCCGGTAGATTGTAAGAAGCGCAAAAGCGCTTGCACGGCCTTCTTCTGCGACGGTAGGTCCTTCCGATGTTGTAGAATTCTTTTTTCGGATAGCGGTTGGTCGTCCAGTTGATCAAGTTTGTGGCTAAGGCATGCCCTCTGTGGACTGTACTGCGGGCAGGAGCACAATATATGGCCAATTGATTCTTCATGGCCGCAGTGGTCACAGGTTGGGGTGTCGGTCATCCCTATGCGGAAGGCATAGGCTTTAGTAAAGGCAACACCCAACCAAAGTCGATATAAAAGCGTGGCGTCTCTACGGCGAAGCTGTGATGGCGCTCGAAGACTTAATGTTGGATCAAGTGAGTACAGTCGTGTATTTCTTAAATGTGGCTCATTCCATTGCGACTCGGTGCACTGCCGAGCAAGTAGGCGGAGCTTCCGTGCCGCGTCAGTTCTAATAGAAAGAGGAATTGGGACGTGGCGCTCCTCAGTATGGGCTGAGCGGGCAGCGTGATCCGCCCGTTCATTGCCGATAATCCCGCAGTGACTTGGAAGCCACTGGAACGTTATTTCATGGCCGGCATCACTTATATGGTGTAACGTCTCTGTAATATGGAAGATTAGTTGTTCGTGCGGTCCGCGTCGTAGAGGTGACAGTAGAGACTGCAGTGCCGCCTTCGAATCGCAGAATATTGTCCATTTATGTGGCGGTTCATCACCAATGTGATGAAGGGCAGTTAAGAGCGCTGCGAGCTCTGCTGCCGTCGATGTTGTCGCGTGGGTCGTCTTAAATTTGATTGTTGTAGCTTTCGCTGGAATGACGATTGCCGCCGCGGAGCTGCTTGGAAGGACAGATCCATCAGTGTAAATATGCGTTGAGTCACGGTAGTTCTCGTACAAATGTAGTAGCGTGAGCTGTCTAGGGGCTGGTGATGACAGATCAGCTTTTTTCGAGATACCAGGTATTGCGAGGTTGATTTTTGGCTGAGCGAGGCGCCATGGAGGGATCGAAGGTATCGCAGCCGGAGTGAAACAAGCTGGCAATGATTCATCATATGCAGTTATCGTTTGGCTGAAAGATGTGTGTGCCTGTCCGCTGGTAGAGAGGCTAAATGGTAACGAGGATTCCTGGCTAGATGCCTTATATGGGTCCTGAGTACTTCAATTTCAATGTGGGTCTTGACAAGGTGGTCTCTAGCGATTGCTATCGTAGCCACTGTTGAAGCACTCTGAGGCAGGCCTAGACAGATCCGGAGCACTTGACCCTGAAGACTTTGTATTGTGGGTAGATTCGTTTTGCCTGTGTTGTTTATTGCTGGCAAGCTGTATCGCAGAAATCCTAGAAAAAGCACCCTGTACAGATGTAACATGGCACTAGGCGACATTGCCCAGGTCTTGCCAGTGAAAAACTTGAACAAGCGGCGGTGCATCGTGCCATCATAGTTTTTCATCGACCGTGGCGATCATTTGACCAGCCTTAACAGGCTCCTTCAAAGGTTAACTAGCACTTGAAGCGGCACTTGGAGTTGCTCTGCTGTTCGGGGCTTGTAAATCGAGGCGCGTCAAAAAGAAAACCAAGGGGCACGCAAAGCTCATAGACACGAAGCGCCATAAAAAAAAAAACCGAAACTCTCCTTCCCGCCTGTGGCGCCACCAAGCATAGGTTTTCGTTGCTTCCAACATTCAGGTTGTCTTTGGTCTGTCTTCCTTGTGTGTTAAAAGCGAACTATCGGCTTCAAAACAAAAATTACTTCAAGATTAAACCACGCAACCTTCGTTTGTTAGCCTCAGAGATTCGTGAATCCATGGAGTAAGGAAAA
>JARKHS020025332.1:250000-331938 GCA_030143305.2 Amblyomma americanum | reverse complement strand
ACGTTTGCACGTGCATATGGCGTCGTAAGCATTCGTATCCTGAGAGCAGACCGAACAGCATAACGCGATCACAGTTTCGTTGCTTCTTAAAGGACGCCTTTCTTTGAAAGCGACTCCTTAGTTGTGCCCTGTTAACTGGCACATTTAATTGTTTCAAGCGTCGCCATTCACAGAAGGCAGGCCCTGAGGCCCAATTTCTTTGACGCTATTGTTCTAGAAACCAACTTCTCAGATGCACCCACCTCAATTCACCTCGCCGTGATTGAACGCTGTAGATAAAGATCCGTGTTGTGACATGTGGCCGCTTTATCGTTTATCCAGCGTCTTATCACATAGTATCCTCTGTTTCCTTCGTTTTCGAAGTAGGCGTTTGATTGCCTGTTCATTACGCGGCGTTCGCAGATCGCTGCCCATGAACTGACGCACGCCTTTGACGTTTCAAACGTAGAAGTGAGCACCTGGTTAGAATGGTTCAAATTGCATAACACTACAACGCATCAGCTGTACGCATCGAAAGTGCTGTGCCTCCGGTCGTCTTATATTCAGGTACGTAACTATCCTGGGCGTTCAACACATACGGGTTTAAGATAATGTGTTGAGGGGAGACGGCAGAGCATTCTGACATCAAAAGGCAGCATAGCAATTACTCTTGAGACAGGAAAATGTAGAGAAATTGTTTTGAGCTGATACTGCCGCGACAGCTCAAAAGGCGAGGGAAAAAAGTGCTGAGTAAACTGCGCTGCGGCCTACAGAAAAGAGTTGGCGAGCGCCATCATGTTGGTTGCTCCTTCCACACCGGTATAGTGAACTAGAATACTGGTCTAGTGGCGCGAACGGGAGGGCGCGGACGTACTCTTTGGCGTAGAAGCCACCAGATGACGCCACTGCAACTTTTTGTAGCGGCGCCGTCGCTGCTGCTTCAGGAACTTTTGTATGTTTCTCGGCATCGTCCTAACGATGGGGTGCATAATACGCTCCTAGTTAAGCAACTTGCATGCCATTGGTTTCAACTAACTTCAACGTAACCTCCTAGGCACCTTTTTTTTTTCTCACCATGCCCCTTTGAGCATTTTGGCGATGATTAAAAATCGCGTCGCTCTATGTCGTCTGCTACCGACAAAGTGCAATGCGAATTGATCATAGTTTTGCTCGTGGACGTAATTTTTTTAGGTGCATCTCTTACTGAGCTAATTTTGTTTACATGCGACTATTGAGCTACCCTAGTGATTCATCTGTGAGGGCACTGTTCGAGTTATCTCCTAATTAACTTTTCCTGTGGCGCTTCAGCGGCCTCAGAACACATTTTATTCACAAAACTTTACCCACGATTAAAAACATTTTCACCCCAATTTTAGGCAAGGCTTGCCTTGTAAGTGCAGATATTTGCAAAATAAAAATTATAGCAAATCTTGGCTTCCTAGCGGGCGCATTCTTCGAGCAACCAGCCGATATTATGTGCAATGAAATTTCACCTTAACAGGTCCTTTCCAGGCCGGGTACTCAGAATCTTTTTTACTTTCGGTCGTTCAAAAATGGAAGGCGGTTGTGGTATGTAAAAAGTAGTGGTAGCTAGGCACTACAGCAGTGAGCTCGGCTGCCAAATTTTCACAGTAGCCAGAGAGCCAGAATCTCTTTTTGCCTTAAAGACCTGTACAGTATCAAGGGTACTGTCTGCATGTAGCTTTATAAGAGGCTAAAGCATGCCATGCAAGTATTTTCCAGGTCAGCTACAATTTGTAGAGGGGGCCCTGCTGAGGGATGAAAGTCACCCTTGTCGTTCATGCGAGTGAACTGGCTAGCTGGAGTTTGCTGTCGCTTCTTTGGTCATTAAGAAGCAAATTCAGACAGCCTTCACAGCCTGTCTTCAAGATGCCATCTTTCTTTTTTGCTACATAACCGCACAGCTAACAATACGAGCGCACATAGACGAGACGTACACATGAGCGCTCGTGTGTGCTGTCGATCGCGATGGAAAGAAACGCGAACAACCCGGCGCCTACGCTCTCCACTGTTGGAATTCATTTTCATCGCGCTTTTACCTCGGTGGTAAGAAAAAGACGTTAGAGTCATCCTAGAAAGCATTACGGACGACTCTGGCGTCTTTTAGTTACCACCGAAGTAAAATCGCGATCAAAAGAAATGCGAACAGCGGAGCGCCTATAGGCTCCGCTCTGTTCGCGTTTCTTTCGATCGCCCCTTACCTGCTGTCTCTGCACCCTCGAATTGTCATACGCTGTGTTTTAAGAATGATCCACCACCAAACACGCCCAAGCTTCTCCTTTAGAATATTTGCCGCCTGTCACTTTATTCTGCAGTGCAAGTGGAATGGTGACGAAAGAAGAAGGTGCCGACCAAAAGAAAAGATGGGATGACGTTTCGGCTCCCCCACGGGAGCCTTGTTCACAATGAGGCAAAACGTAGCTTCGTCCTTTATTTATACACGGCGCATGAGCGACCCCAGACATTTGGCGTAGATTGGGGGGCAAGTTCCCGTCATTTCGATTGAGCGTGTGCGCTGTCGTCTGAATAATCAGTGATTCCAGATAGAGCCGTGACTTGCTGTCCCTTTCTTTTGCATTCACATGTGAATCGGCCAAGTCTATGTTGTGTGCGGCGGAAACCGAGTGCTCGGCAAACGCATTTTGACCTGCGCCCCGGTTTCTGACGTCACTCTGGTGATCCCGTATTCTTCGTTCAAAGTCACCCGACTCGCCGATATACACAGATGGGCAGTCCGCACAGAGTATCGAATACACGACACCTGGGAACTTTTCTTTCTTTAGCTTGTCTTTGACGTGCACAAGCTGACTCCTCAATTTTCGAGCTGGCACATGCGCGGTCTTAACTTCGTAGGACCGTAATATGCGCGCCAAAGGTTCGCTGATGCCAGGAACATAGGGAATAGCGGCTGGTTTCTGGGTAGCGGGACTAGCTTGCCGCCTAGGACGTTCCATTTGGCGCTGTACGGAGTCCATGACGTGTACAGGATAGCCACATGTGGACAAGTCACGCCGTACACGCACATCTTCAGCAATCTGGTCTTCTCCTCTGGAACCCATTTCTTTTCGTCGGAGGAGCGATGACACCACAGAACGTTTCTGGCAATCAGGGTGAACGGACTTAAAATGTAGGTACCGGCCGGTGTGCGTGTGTTTTCTGTAAATGGTGAAATTTAGACGTGAGGATTGTCTGGAAACGAGTATATCTAAAAATGGGAGGCGGCCGTTGATTTCCTCTTCAACGGTGAACTGTATGCTAGGCTCCAAACTGTTGAGGTGAGTAGTAAAGTCATGCAATGCTTCTTTCTTCAGGATGCAAAAGCAGTCGTCCACGTACCTCAGGAATACTTTTGTGGCAGGCGTGAAGGACGCAAGAGCACGGCCTTCGATTTCTTCCATGGCCAAGTTCGCAACTGTCACAGAAATCGATGCACCCATGGCGGCTCCGTGAATCTGCCTGAACGGGACATCCTCAAAAGTGAAGTACGTGTTTGACAGGCAAAATCTCAGAAGGGGGGTAGGTAATGCACATCTATCGGGGTTCTTTCTGGCAGTGATGGGTCTGATTCAAGGGCAGCGGTGCATGCTTCCACTGCAAGGTCAATCGGCACACTCGCGAAGAGTGACTTTACGTCGAATGAAACCATGATTTCTCCGGCGTTGATTGAAAGGGACAGCAAGTCACGGCTCTATCTGGAATCACTGATTATTCAGACGACAGCGCACACACTCAATCTAAATGACGGGAACTTGCCCCCAATCTACGCCAGGTGTCTGGGGTCGCTCATGCGCCGTGTATAAATAAAGGACGAAGCTACATTATGCCTCATTGTGAACAAGGCTCCCGTGAGGGAGCCGAAACGTCATCCCATCTTTTCTTTTGGTCCGCGCCTTCTTCTTTCGTCGTGTACCATCCCGACCAGACGGGTTTCCGTCAGACTCTAGATTTCAAGTGGAATGGTATGGCGGTATTTTCAGAATTAAGTGCTGCGCCTGCTTCATCTGCATGATGCCTGCATCTAGAATTTATCATCAAGCTCCTGCGTGCCACTGGGACAGCTTTGATGGCCAGCATCTGCGTACAAAATGGCAATGAGGATGCCAGGCTCGAGGTTTCCCGTAGAAACTGAGTGGGAAAGGTTGTTAAATGCAAGGCAGATTCCAGTATAACTAGGAACGTCTGCTCAGGCGCAGGGTATGGGCATTGCAGCCAGAACGAAGACTGGCGCACAATTCTGTTAAGATGCCCGGTTGGATCCTGGCTCACTCTACTTGCCATCAGGTAACTGAAACCTACACGTTTTATTAGGTGCTCCAACAGTGACGACACGTACGCTAGACAGCGTCACACGCACTCCTGTAACTGTCGACCAGCTTATGAAAGCCTTCCATTCCATTAGTCTGGTTTTCCCACGCACTCAGCTAGGTGTGACAGAAATAAATGAAGCCTAACAGATGCAGAATTGGGACCTAGAACACCAGCAGTGAGCCGCGAAAAAGCAAGTGCTGAGCCATTCCTACTGGGCCCGGCCAGCATGGCGGCAGAAGGGCGGAGCTTAAAAAGGCGCGGTAGCGCCCTTGCGGCGAAGAGAGGCGTTTTGCTTCAGCCGATCTGCTGCCGCGCGCCTCCGCTCGCGCCACTAGACCAGTATTCTAGTTCACTATACACACCGGCTTCCTTCTGTTTTCGCTATATCCTTCTTCTCTTCTTGTTGTCCACTTCTTGCACTCTTCTTTCTAGTTCTGATTTTTCTCCTGCCTTTAATTTGATTGGCATGAATGTGTTTTAAGCACCTTGGATTGGCTTCGAGCGGGGCAAACAGCTACAACGATCTTCAGTCCCACGAGGGCTGAAGTTGAGCTCCAAATAACGGCCCCAGCCTGAATGGCAGGAAAAGAAGGAAACATAGATTTTTGTGTCTTGCCTTCATTTTCTCCTCCCTGGCGCTGTTGAAACAATATCGTACCTCAAGTTGAGGCGAAAAACGCATAGTTGGAAAACACAACTAAGGAACTGATCACATGGGCGCCGCATTTAATAGCGTTATTAAACATTCTCTAAGAATTTAGTTCCATTTGGCAGGAAAAAGTTCGAGATCACTGAAGTAACCCGCATCGGTGTAACGCGAAAGCACTGACACCTCCTTGGCACTCGTCGCCTCTATTTGCTCCTCTTTGCCCCTATTTGCTCCTATTTTTCTCTATTGCCCCAATTTGCCTGGGAATTCGTGCAATTCGTCAAATCCCCCCCCCCTCTCCCCCTCCCATGTTTCGTTCCAAACATTCAAATTTGGCGCCGCGCGTTGGCTCCCTCCACACTTCCGGTCACGTGGTACTACACTTCCGGCGTTTCAAATTTGGCGTCACTTTTACTGTGGCCACGACCACTCTTTGCTCGTTTTTGGCTCTAATTAACTAACTACTCACTAGATCGTCACCAAATATTTGCACCGCATCTTCACATCATCCTCCTTCGATCATAACCACTTTTCAGACGTTCTCTATTAATAGTTCCGCACAATGGCTACGGACATGTTTTGATGACACCAAACCGCCTACATAGCCTAGTAAAGCTTTCGCTTCAGTAAAACATCCTTGGCACACAGCGTACATAAGGGATTGAAATAATAATAATGATAATATTAATAATAACAATAATTGGTTTTTAGGGGAAGGAAATGGCGCAGTCTCTGTCACATATATCATTGGACACCTGAACCGCACCGTAAGGGAAGGTATAAAGGAGGGAGTGAAAGAAGAAAGGAAGAGAGAGGAGCCGTAGTGTAGGGCCCCGGAATAACTTCGACCACCTGGGGATCTTTAACGTGCACTGACATCGCACAGCACACGGGCGCCTTAGCGTTTCGCCTCCATAAAAACGCAGCCGCCGCGGTCGGGTTCGAACCCGGGTACTCCGGATCATTAGCCGAGCGCCCTAACCACTGAGCCACCACGGCGGGTGGATTGAAATCCCCGAATCGTTTTTCAGCCCTAAGTCGATCGAACTCTCTCGAATCGGCTTTGACGGACCGTTCATTCTTAGACCATCGCGACGTGCGGAAATGACTGCACCGCGTTCGAGCTCACTTATAAAAAGACGGTTTTAGGGGTGGCCTTCGTTGTATCTGAAGTTCGCAGTAAACGGGCTTCCCAATATGCTAACAGCGACCAAAGCGGCGCTTCTCTTTTTTAGAGCTCCGAACGCGCAGTTATATGTGGTGTTTTGATTCGCATGCAAAACAAAGCAGCATATATAACTGCGCGTTCGGAGCTCTTCAGCGCCGCCTCTTGCTCCTTCACAAGATCCTTGCTGACGAAAAATTGCTCTAAGACGCGATGCAGCTAAACACGGCAGAAGCGTTCACGGCAACTGGTGACAGGTCGCCCTTGCTTCCTGTGCAGACGCAATCCAAGGGGACGCGTAGCTCCTGGTAGATGGAGGTCTGCACGGACAGAAATTTTCCTTTAGCTTTGACCGGTCGAAACCATGTGGAGTCGTTGCCAAAAGGCTTCCAGATTCACTAAGTGACAGGCGAATGGCAGGGCTTTCATAGTCGTAAACAAACCTGGTGATAATGAGAGAGCTCGGCGATTGATGTGCATGTCGCACCAACACGGTTGTATAGTCTGAATAAGGCAGTCGTTACTAAAGATGATATGTCGAAGCAAAGTGAAGTGCTTTTTTTAACCGAAATTTATTGCCCCAGGGCATCAATGATGAGTGAAGGGGTGACGAATGATGTAGTAGAGATTAAAAAGAATAGAAAAAGGTTAGCTGATTTTATGATGTCCAGTAGAAAACGATGGTATGGTCCCTGCGTCCAGGCAATGTATGAAGCAGGGTTGCTTGGTGAAAGACCTGCTACCATCAGGTGCCGGATCCTTGTAGGCTTGAGAGCTGGGCAGTCCCACATTAAGTGATGAATGCCGGCCTCAATGTCCTCGTGTTTACATATCAGACACCCTGGCCGAGGAAACAATTCTCGGTACTGAGGCCACTTCCGAGTGATGGCTGGTACGACGTATTATTATTTGGAGTGACTGAGTTCACCATATGTCGCTGTCATGAATGACATATGTTCTATTGGCACCGAAGTCTGCAGGACGAAAAAAAAACAGATTTAGGTGACTAGATGTTACAGTTTACAGCGTTCATCTAATTTCCCTACGGCGCTTTGCAGCACATAAGTCTTGTGCTGTCGCGACTCGTCGGTTGACTATTATACGTGCAGTCTCGACCAACGTGCCATAAACCAACCTATTGGCTTATCTAGCAAATTAGGTATCGTGGAGACTTTTCACCACGGTGCAACAGCGCACGACCACATATCGCAGACTTCACTCCGTTCGCTTTACTTCAAGGTTCGTATGCAAGCAGGTGCTTAGAATTTTTCCAGTGCGTGTTTGGAGCTTCATGTCTGGAATAAAAAAAATTGTCTCACCCTTTCTTGATGTGTTTTTTTTTACGCAAATTACGCTCATGTAGGCTCCGCCCTCAGTATCGTTTCTGTGCTATAGTATAATAGGACTCAGTTGTCAGCTTGCCTTTTTGTCGGCTCTGTTCATCACATGTTCAACATTTTCAGACAAAAAATTTGAAAATGGAAAAAATCTGCGATACTGTTATGGAAATATTGAACTTTATGGTCTATTGTTCCGATATCAAGAAAAATCATTGTTTTATAGTGTTCAGCCGATTGCATCGAGGAGTACAGACGGCCATAGAAAACCGATGGTGAAAACTTTTGACGATAGCAAAAACATTAATATAAAACCATGCAAGACTGCCGTCGGTTGATCTGCCATTATATTGATTGTTATAGTGAAATCTTGCGTTATAAAAAAATCGCATTCATAAAAGGTTTCCCACTCAAAATATTTTGTCCAGAATTGTTGAGTATGGTGCCTGCGCCCTCTGCGTTGATGCTTCGGGTATCCAAAGCTAGTCGTTTCTTTCTTCCTTTAAATCACTACCATCTGAACCATGTGCGTCTAAAGGTGTCCTATTCGCTGTTAGTGCTTGCAAGACCTTTTCTCAACGTGCAGGCTGAATCTGAAACAAGAGATAGAACTCTGGACACGCGAACCGACAAGGAAGGGTTGGTCGACTGCATGGGCGTCCAGCTGGCGTACGCCGCCTATCGGAGTCTTCCGGATGCGGAGCGCCGGGAGACCTTGCCAGGAGTCGACCTCACCGCCGAACAGATTTTCTTTGTTTCGCACTGCCTCAAGTGGTGCTCCTCAGTTCCAGGAACTCGGCGTGCGCCAGGTGGTCTGTACTGGCACAGCCGGTCACGCTGCATTGTGCCATTGAGAAACATGGCCCACTTCTCCGAAGCGTTCTCTTGCAAACGGGGTGACCCTATGAACCCCGTCAAGAAGTGCAGCTTCTGGTAGAGTCGTGAGACTGAAGTGAACGCCGCAGCGGTCCGAATTAATTGTAGTCGAATATTACGTAAATGAAGAGCTTGTGGCTGAATTTTTATCGCGACAGTAAAAACTGAATAAGTCGTGCAACCTTCATTCCTTTTAGTCTATTTTTCTGTACCTTCTAATAATGATCGATGCTTGCCATGTGCTTGTAAAGCGTTATTTTTAATATTACAATGTACCCTTCAGCTTTAAAGAGGGTTTTCATGTGGGTAAGGCGACAATAAAAAAACTTCAGGGGCACATTGACCAGCTTAAGTGCGCAAGGCAAGAGCCTTTAAGAACCTCGCGCTGCGTTGATGGTGAAAGGGGAGCGCGCTAGGAGGCATCCTGCTGCTTCGACTGCCAAGGAGCGTCTGCCGACGAAAGGGTTCACGCGACAGCGGCGCCACTCTCGACGCATGCGCAGGGCGAGACCGCCGCAGTTGTGACTACTGGCTACTAGTGACTTGGCTACTGGCTAATGTTGGCTGTTGGCGAAAGTTTCGGTTAGACTCGGTTTCGGTTGACGCCATTTGATTGACAGCTATAGTGTGACCGGAAGCCGGACGCCGTATGAGGCATTAAAGGCTTTGGCCTTGATAATGTTGCCCAAGGAGAACTTCATATGCATTGGCAGGAAGTAGCTTAGTCTTTAGCACGCTCGGCTGCGGAAAGGAAGGATGGTGGTTCGAACACCGCCGTGCACAAGGATATTTTTCCTTGCCGAGTGGAAGTAATTTGATTGACAGCTATGTGTGATCGGACGCCGTGAGTATGAGGCATTAAAGGCATTCGCCTTGATAATGTTGCCCAAGGAGAACTTCTTATCCATTGGCAGGAAGTAGCGTAATCAAGGTGCAGCGTTTCACGTCTAGGTTTTTGCCGTCAATAGCCATGCTGTGGGCACATCGGCTGGCTGTGTTCTTCTTTTTAAAGAAGGTACTGGGGCTAGAGGTACACGGTCATCAATCGTGCATTTCGGGTCGAGATGTGTCCCTCGATTTCTCGCTGAACAAAATTGAGTGTCGTACTGTTTGCATGTACGCGCCTAATGCGCTTGATGACCGAGCCATGTGTTTTTGGGAATGTAGAATAACGGCTTCGTACGGGCAGATGGCTCATTGTTATGGGCGATTATAACTGTCCTGAGCGCGCGCGAGAAGACAAGCACCCGAGGTTTTCGAGACAAGAGCACTGCAGTGTGGTTCCGAATGATTGAGAACTGCAACCTCGGGGATGTGGCAGAATGTCTCGAAGGAAAACGTGCTTTACTGTAAAGTATACCCGATTCAAGGGCTCAAGCCATGCACGGCTGGACCGCATTTATGCGTTTGTGGTTTGGTTTGGTTTATGGAGTTTTAACGTCTCAAAGCGACTAAGGCTACAAGGGACGCCGTAGTGAAGGGCTCCGGAAATTTCGAACACCTGGGGTTCTTTAAGATGCACCTGTGGATATCGTACCTAAATGCAATAGTTACCGAGTGTCACAAAATTCGGCGCATATTCGAAAGACCGACGCTGCGCATAAGCAATCTCGCCGGCGCGATAAAATAAAACAAAAATCCAGCGTGGAAGGAACCCCGGAGAGCGCGTAACGTTGTGTGTGCTGCTGCCATTTCCACTCAGCTCGCCGGCTCGGTGCCCAAGGAAACATGACCGCGCCAGCCGTCGATTTCTCTAGAACATCAGAGTAGTTTCGTTTCTACTCATAGTCGACGGAGAGGGCGTAACCTTGACCGCGCTAAAGTGATACCCTCTCCCCTTCGCTCTCGCGCCGGCGTCTTCGCATCGCAAGAAGGACCCAGAATCTTCTCGAAGGCGGTTTCCGCGCTCGACCAATCGAGTCGCGCGCCGGGTGTGAGATGAAGGAAATTGTGCAGTTGATACTGCGTGTATGTGCGCGCCTGCCTTGGCGCGAAGAAGGAACAGACGCGGACCGCGTCTATAAATGAGGGGCTGTAACCGCTGTCTGCTAGCCCGAGCCGCCGTTTAAGCTTCCGAGAAGCGCGCCCGCTCGACACCCGGGAGAACACCACTCGCCCAGCCACGGACCAGCGAGGCAACGTTCGCCAGTCTGCGGATCAGCCCCGTCATGCTCTTCAGGTCGTCGTCGGTCTGTCGCAGTGCCCGGTGAACAAATTATGTTTAGTTTGTCTCTCTCTGTGCACTTTAGGTGCAAAGATTCTGTTGAATTGTGATCTCTCTCAGGTGTCAATTTGCGCGAGTTGCATTGTATTTGTAAATCACTTCGTATATGCTCGTGCGGGTAATTGTGAAGTCCTCTGTATTGTCGCTTTGCTGTATAAACGTTGTTTTGTTTGTGAACCTTTGGCTCCGACCCATTCTCTGGCTTGCGACCGGCGAAAGCTGGGCACCAAACGACCTACCCTCTTGTCACTTGGTGGCTGGTCTCCGGCTGAGCTTGCCACGCTGAGTCGAGGGCATTTCCTTTGTGACCGAGACCGCTACCCCCACACGCTCTAAGGGTGTCTGGGAGTGCACACTAAAGTGCGGGAAGTGGTGACCCCGAGTAGTGCCGGTATCTTTTTCAGACCATTGTTTGGTTCAATGCTGCATAGGAACCGTTACGAAGGGGAATGATTTTTCATAGGAAATCGGGAAGTTAAAGACCAGCTACGTCAGGACGAATCTTATAATCAAACTGTAACACAAGAAATAGCAAAAATAGAACCAAGTAGAAACATGAGGATTTGGCAGCAGTGGGAGCTCACTAAGAAACTTTAAAATTAAAAGCATTAGAAAGAGCCAGCTGTATAGGTCATGAAGAGAAGCAAAAGAAAACAGAGCTAAGGGCTCTGCTTCATAAAATGCTAAAACAGGAATGCCGAGAGCCTGGGAATGGATAGAAGACATAAGAAAAACCAAACAAGAGATAGAGCTAATCGAAGGAAGAACGTTATCGGGGAGCGCTGGTGAGGACAAGGGCAGAAGACACAGCTGCAGGGGAAGCGCCAACGAAACAAGCGCTTGGTTTAGAAAATACCATGCGGAAAATAATTAACGTTAACGAAACAAAATGGGGAGAGGTCTTAACCGCAGACATCAACCATATCAAGGAACCTTTTTCGAGCATTACCAGGTGCTCTTCGCATCGCATCCGGTGGATGCTGTCAGATTTAAGGACGCGTTTCTGGCCGAGACACCGCGTCTCGACGACAAAAGAAAAGACAGATCACAGCAGGACATAACTGAAGGGAAAGTGGAGCACGCAATAGATAGTTTAAACCTCGTTAAATCGCCTGGACCAGACGGGTTGAGCGCGGGGTTTTATAAAAAAATTCAAGCATGAGATTACCCCGGTCTTGAATGCAATCTTTAATGAAGCCTTTAAAGTAAAGCGCACTGCCACCTTCCTATGGGTCGTCCCACACTGTGCTGATTCCCAAAACAGGCGACATAGACAAATTACGACTGGTTACATCATGCCGACCTATAGCACTCACTAACATTGAGTATAAAATTTTTATGAAGGTATTGGGGCGAAGGTTGCAGACCATGATTCATGACGTAGTTGGTCCCCCCCCCCCCAGACCTGTGGTATTAAAAGCCGGTCGATTTTTTCCAACATCCACAAGGCGCGCAATGTCTTGGAATGCTATGGTGACAATAATGGTCGCGTGGTCATTCTCCAGATTGATCTAGAAAAGCATTTGACTGCGTCGACAATGAACTTTTGTTTGCCGTATTGGACCACGTGAATTTAGGTTCTGTTAACTGCGAGGGCGTCGCCCTGGCGTACCGGAACTGCACGGCGAGATTGATCGTTAACAAGAGTTTGGGTGCCCCCATTAGCTTGCAGCGTTCAGAGCGCGCCAGGGCTGCCCCCTCAGCCCTCTTTTAGCTTGTGTTTATATTGAAACCTTTGTTTGAAAATGCTCAAAACCAGCAGCATTAATGGGTTTAGATTGCAAGCAGCCGAAGTTAAGCTCTTGGCCTACGCAGAAGGTATCGCTGTGTTTGCAGTTGATGAGGCAAGCATAAGTGATGCAGTTAAAGGTGTGCGCGAATTCAGCCAAGTCACCGGGAGCGGGGTTAATTGGTCGAAGTGTGTCGGGCTTTGGCATGAAAGGTGGCCAACTACGCCTGTACGATTCGCCAGTGCGCCTTGGACGACGACACCAGATAAGTACATGGACGAATTCCGCTGGATGCTTACCGTGACAGTGAACCGGAAAGGGCAGGTCAAAGAGATACGGGACAGAGCGGAGAACGGAAATGGACCACCGATTTATTCCAGATCCACTGTTTGCAACTTGTTCTTTATCAGCATGCTCTGGTACGTAATGCAGGTGTTGCAATGTTCACAAGGGTGGAATGTTGGGCGAGTCGGTATTGATCCATGAGAAAAGGAGCACGAAAACAAGACGACGGACGAAGACAGAACACAAAGCACGAGCGCTAACTTCCGAGTAAAGGAAAAACACAAAACCTTGTCTGCCGGGACTTGAGCCATTTCTGGATAAATGCTCTGTCGTTGCCAGAAGCAGAGATAAATTGACAAGAGAAATCCTTGAAGCTACACAGATAGCTACTTTGCGTGATCTGTGTGTCAGCGAGCCTTCTATATATTTATCGAAACGTGAATTGAGATTCCTAGGTTTGCAACAAGCTTTATCTTCTTATGCCTTTTTTCCTGTGAATTTTTTCCTTAGAATTTTTTTCCGCTTCCCAGCCTTGGCGCATGCGCTTGGTAGTTAGGCTCAAGTCCCGGTCGACGCGGTTTTGTGTTTTTCCTTTAGTCGGAAGTTAGCGCTCGTGCTGTGTGTTCTGTCTTCGTCCGTCGTCTTGTTTTCGCGCTCCTTTTCTCATGGTGCAATGTTCACGGTCGATCATTCGAAAGCTGCACAGGATTTTTGCCGTCTTTATCTCGTCGTCTCAATGGGAGCACTGTAGCCGGACCAAGTTGTTCCGACTGGTACAAGATGGACGGTTGGACGGGGCCATCTGTTTTTCCGACAGCTAGTCAGTCGTTTCTTGTTTTTTCGGGACACAATGGACCCGTTCTTGCGCACCGTATGCCAAGTTAGACTGCGGCGCCTGCTTCCGGACTACGCGGTCGCAACTAAGGAGGTTTCTGGTGGGATCAGGGGTTTTTACCGGGAAATTCTCTGATTCCTCAGGTAGAAACTGTTCGTATTCTTGGTCTTCTCCTCCATACATCTGGGACTGGCACCCCGTGGCTGACAGCCACCCGTAAATCGGCTCAAGCTACTCTAGGTCTGATTCGTCGCATAGCTATGCGCTCTGGTGGCGCACGTGCTCATACGGCCCGCCAGCTTGTGCGCTCTATCCTTCAGCCACGGATAGTATATCAGGCTCAATTTCAACGTCTCACCCGCAGACAGTGGGACTCCCTTGAAGCTATCAATCGTGAGGCTATGCGCGTCATAACATATCTGCCTCGTTTAACACCCATACCTGTGCTACAGGAGTTCGCCCAACTTAATACACTCAGTGAAATCGTCGACCAACAAGTCGCAAATAGAGCTCGAAAACAGTCTCTCAAACTTCATCGTTTAAAGACACTTCCACCGTGGTCCTATTGCCAGCTCACTGACAATCGGCCCACTGTTTCCCCGTCGGTATCAGCAGCGTATCTGCCTGAAGGGTGCATATTATACACGGATGCATCTCATTCTGCAGAGAGGGGAGTTACTGCTGTGTATAGTCCATCTCATCCGCATCTCCTCTCTCGCGCGACGTATACTGCGGATACGTGCACTCCCCTGGCATTGGAACTTCAAGTCATTTACAATGCCATTGCTTCCCTTCCGCTTGTTCCAACATTCAATACAGTTCACATTTACACCGACTCCCGCGCCGCCCTTAAACAGCTGAAGGCTGTTCGACGAACGTTCCAGATTTCACAATCTATTTATGTGCTCTGCGCAAAGTATCCATGTCCTGTGCGCATACACTGGATTCGCGGCCATGCCCAGGATCCACATAACATTCAAGCAGATGCTATGACTCATCTTCATACATTAGACGATCCGCCACCTTCCCCTCTTCCCCCAGATCCGTTCCTGTCTCACGTTTCCGATTCCGAAGTTCTGCGCCAGCGAACACGCGCTCTAATTCCTCCGTGTTCGCACCCTCTCCCCCGTAGTCTTACTCGGCAGGAGGAGGTATCCGTGCGCCGGATTCGGGCAGGGGCGGCTCTGACACCATCTGTCCGCCATCGGTGGCGTGCCAAAGATCTGCCACTACCTGACAGGTGCCCTCACTGTGGCGCTGCACCGGACATATGTGATGTGCGGCACCTGTTGTGGACGTGCCCAGCGACGGCTGCTATCAGAAAACGGCTCCTCAGGGAGGTGGGCCTGCGGTGGAACCGCGAAAGTGACTTCGTGAAGTGGACAATGGACAACCGTTTCATTAACAACCTCTGCGACTACCTCAGCGCAACGGTTCTTCACTCCTTCTTTTAACTTTCAATCCCGTGCATTCCTTCCCCCCTTTCCTTTTTCAACTTATGCCTCATGGCACACTTCTCGAATAAAAAAAAAACAAAGGCGCAATGCCTTGCGCTCCAACAGCAGAAGAGGACGACGTTTGTAGGCAGGAGCTCCTGAGAATAAAACACACCCGAACTAAAAAATTGCGCGGACGTACATTTTATAAATCATCAGAAGTGTATGCCTTCTCATGCCTGACCTAGCACTACAAACTCTGCGTAGGATGTCAATGGCACGAACTCCTTTTGCAGAAACTTGCTCAATGTGTGGCCGCCAGGATAGAGTAGAGTCGTATATTACTCCGAGATACTTCACCGTCTGAGCTTGAGGTATTATGTTATGTCTATAGACCAGGCACATATTTACAGGAACAGAAACCGGAAATACTAACAATGCGCATTTCTTCACATTAAGGGACAGATGAATTCTTCCTAACCAGTTGTCAAGAACAATGAGGTAACTTTACAGGGTTCGATAAAGAGTGTGAATGTCACCTGCTGATGTAAAAAATGCATTATCGTAGGTGTACACCTAAGTTTTCACATTTTGAATGCATGGAATTGAGCTTAGAAAAATGTTGAAAAGAACAGGTGAAAGAACTGATTCTTGCGGTACACTTCTTGCCTGTGCAAACCTCCTTGTGGAACCACCATTTCGGCAGCAGTAAAATTCTCTATTTTCCAAAAAAAACAGAAATCCAGGCTACAAAATACCTTGGGAAGTTCAGTTCCTGTAATCTTAGAAACAGAGTCGAGTGCTCAACGCTGTCGTATGCTTTACTGACATCCAAGGTGACAAGCGCAGCAAACTGGTTCCTATTGCGAGCTATTTGAATACGACTCTCTAGGTCAGTATGAGCACACCAAATAGAACAACCCGGCTTGAAACCAAGTTGACATGGATTCAAGAGGGTATTTTTCGAAATGAATAACATGACACGGCTGAGAAGGACCCTTTCCACCAATTTCACTAGGTTCGATGTTAATGAAATTGGGCGTATGTTGTCTAAAGTTAAGCCCTCCCCTTGCTTTTTAAGCAATGGAACTACTTCAGCAAGACGCCACTCATGAGGTATCCAAGGACCTTTAATAAAATGGCTAACTAGAGTCAACAGGTCTGCAGCAGATTCATTGAACAAAATTTTGATCATAGATGAAGTGACCTTATCGGGGCCAGGAGCCGCTGGGCATAAGCGCAGAACAGTATGCGACAGCTCAGGCATAGAGACCTCAGTGAAATCACTTGAGGTGCATGTGAATATATCAGGAGAAGGTAGAACAGAATTAAAGCGAAGCTCTAGGCCACACGCAATATCCTCTAAGGGCTTTGCGATGTCAGCAGGGGACTGAACAAGGGATTCAATGTTGGCAGCCGGTGGAATCACCGTGTTGCGCCTCATGAAATTAAACAAAGCTCGCTTATTTCCCGATTGCGAAAGGAAGTCATGATGATTTGTATTATACTCCTCTTTTGCATGGGCGACACTGCGCCTAAATGTTGCTGCAACATACTTATATTCCAACCACTTTTTTGGGCATTCATTGATGAGAAGTTTCTTCGAAGCTGCTTTCCGTCGTTTATATGCACGCGTGCACTCAGCATTCCACCAATTGTTCGCGATTGCACCCTTGCTTCCCTTAAACAAAAATTCAGACTTTTGCCTTGTGTGGTCCAGTACTGAACACAGATGTGCAGCCTTCCTTTCGGCACTTGTCTGAGCGCAAGGGTCTGAAGTGATTTGGAGGGCTGATTTCAGCGTGTCTTTAAAGCAACTGTAATTTTATAACGTGCGCTGATGTCGCTCAGCAAAAGTTAATTTACACGCAAACCTGAAACTAATCGGTAGATGATCACTGTTTGTTGCACATTCAACAGGCGCCCAAGACATAACAGGGACTCCTTGGGAGGAAAAAGTTAAATACAAGGCAGAACGGCATTGACTCCGAATAAACGTCGGCAATCCGGAATTGTTGCAAATCAAGTTGTTGTCAGAAGCCCAATCAAATAGCCTAGAACCAAAGCAGTCTGTTTGAAACCCCCACGTCACATGGTGCGAATTGAAGTCTCCAAGTAATAGAACCTGAGATCGGCTACTATACATGAGTGAGTCAAGGGGCCGAGAGTCACGCACACCAGACGGGAAATATGCGTTAGCTACCGTAAAGGGCTGTTGACCTGGGACACTGAGGTCAACAGCAAGGATTTCACATTCATTGTCCGCGTATTGGAAAGAAATGCATGCCCTGTGGCAAAACTTTGTAGAGATGAGCACTAACAACCCTCCCCCTCGTGATCAATCAATCATTCAATCAATCATTCTTTATTTTTCCCAGAAAGAACTGGAATGGTCTCCTGGGCTAAAAGCTGGGTGAGCAGCTTGACGAGGCCCAGGAGACCGTTACATGGCAGAACAGTGAAGTTGAGAAAAAAAGAATAATGTGAATATAAAGCAATGTACACCATACGCAACATAATACAGTATTGCGGCAACATAATACAGTATGTAATGCACCATATTCGCCAAAATGAGCTAAAAATAGTTAAAAATAGTACAAGTTGACATAAATAACAGTACGAAATTGTAAACAAAGGAAGCACAGTAGAAAAAACTAAGTATAACATCAAAATGTGGTTCACAATGTTATGAAGTACGTGCGCAATTTCTTGGGATTCAGACGAGTTGTGTTTTGGTACATATTAAGCATTGATGGCAGGTTATGTGCTAATGATTGATGTTTATAGTAAGTGCGGAAGTGGGGGATTTCCCAGACATCTTTACTTCTTGTGTGTATATCTGTGCTACGTAGTGTTAAAAATGCCAGAGATGAGAGTAAGTTCTTGACTTCAGTAGAGGAAAAAAAGAATGTTTGGAGTAATCGATATTTGTATAAGTTATCAACCCTTATGATGTTAAAGGAAACAAACGCATCTTTAGTACTGGCTGTTGGATCGATATTTCCAATGTAGCGGATAACCTTCTTTTGTAACAAATGGAGTTTGTCTAAGTTTGTCTTTGTTGTTGTGGCCCATACCAACGAACAGTAATTTAAATAGGAATTGAATAAAGCATTATAGACTTGAAGTTTAGCTTTTACTGGAAGCAGTCTCCGACAACGCGATATCATGCCTGCAACTGAGGATAGTTTTTTCCTAAGATAGTGAGTGTGTGCATCCCAGCTTAAGTTCTGAGAAAAATGTACACCGAGGATTTTATGAACGTCCACAATTTCTATGTTATGGCACTGAAAATTAATAGACTGATGTATTTCAACAGGTTTATTCCGGGCACGGAATATCATTGCTTTTGTTTTCATTGTATTTATTTTAATTACGTTGAGCTGAGACCATATGGATAACTTCTGGAGGACTTCATTGCATTTTATTATTAGTCGGTCCACATTGTACTCGGGAATAAGTATGGTACTGTCGTCAGCATATATTATAAATTGAACTGTGGCATCTATGTTTACAAGATCATTTATATAAGTATTGAATAATAACGGTCCTAATATGCTACCTTGTGGAACGCCGTGAGTAATTGGTAGGAGGGAGGACATATAACCGTTTACATATACACACTGAGTCCTGTGGCTGAGGTAGGACTCCAGCAGGGCCAAACAATTACCGCGAATGCCATATGACTGCAGCTTACTAAGGAGCACTTTATGATGTAAGCAATCAAATGCCTTGCTGAAATCTACAAAAAGGGCAGCAGTTAACAAATTATTTTCAATATTCCGCAAGATATTTTCTTTAAGTGCTAACAAAGCTGATTCCGTTGATCTGCCTTTCCTAAATCCGTATTGTGCAGCTGTGATAACGTTTTCTTTATCGAAAAATTGTGTTATCCGAGTGAAAAGGATTTTTTCAATTCCCTTGGAGAAGATAGGCAGCACAGATATCGGGCGGTAGTTAGTGGACAAGTTACGTTCGCCACCTTTAAAAATAACAGATACTCTGGCTGTTTTCATTTGCTCAGGAAAGGTTCCAGACTCTAGAATTAAATTAAAGATATGTGCAAGTACAGGACTAATTATCGGTAAAACGTACTTAACCGGTCTTATCTGCAGGTCGTGAATGTCTAATGCTTTACTGTTCCGCAGGCACATAAAAGTACTGTATATCTCAGATTCATCAGTTGGCTGGAGGAATATGGTTTCAGTGACAACACTATGGTGCGAATTTGTGGAGGGGGTGCCATTACATGCGGCAGCAGTGTTTACAAACTGATGATTGAAGTGTTCTACTAGAGCTTTGTCCCGTAATTCATTACCATCTACCATTACAGTATCTGGCATATAATTTTTGCTCTCACGACCGAGGACGTCGTTCATAGCCTTCCAAGCAATGTCTGGGCTCTGCCGGGCAACATGTGCAAACAGATGCTCGTAATATGCACACTTTGCCCGTCTAAGTTCACTGTTCACTTCGTTTCTGACTTTCTTAAATTCTTTTAAGGTTGTTTCTAAGCGTGTCTTCAAGAAAGAATGATAGAGGCGGTTTTTGTTTGTAATTTTCTTTAAATGGTCACGAGTTACCCATGGTTTCCTGGCTTTTTTTGAAGGTTTGTGCATCTTCAATGGAAAATGCCTAGCGTACACACACACAAAACGTGTAATGAATTCATTATAGGCATCGTTAACATCCATTTTATTGGTCACAGGTGACCAGTCTTGTGACAGAATGTCCTGCTGAAATGCCTGTAAACTATTCTGGGTGATGTGCTGAGCAATAAAGGACTGTTTTTGTTTGATAGATTTGGGTGAGTGGGTAGAATATGCCATGAAAACTGGACAATGATCACTTATGTCGGACACAATAGTGCCAGAATTGTAAACAGTGGTATCGATATTAGTTACAAGGAGGTCAAGTACTGATGATGTAGTTCTTGTGATACGAGTTGGCGTGATTATTAAATTTTTGAAACCAGATGAAACCAAAATGTCATTAAACTCGAAAACAGAATTGCATTCTTCAAGCATGTTAATATTAAAATCTCCCGCGCAAATCAGGCGAAGGTTATTATCACAAACATAGTCCAAAAAAGATTCATAAAATTCCATAAAGCGTGCAATATTACCACTCGGAGGGCGATATAGCACAGAGATGACATCGCTCCTATTTTTGACAGTCACGATTTCATAGTCATCCGTTACAGTGCTGAAATCCGACACCAGGCAACAATTCTTTGTTTTCTTGACAAGAACTGCCACACCACCACCTCGTCTTTCTGGACGATTAAGAAAAAAATTATCGTAGCCATATATATTTACCATTTTACAATGAGTTGAATACCATGTCTCAGAAATCATAAGAATGTCAACTTTGAAGCGAAACTGATCCAAAAGCAGAGCAATATCATCCTCCTTGTTACCAACTGAGCGGGCGTTTATATGAATAACAGATTCGCACAAGGGGAAATCACATTTGACTTCGGTAGGTAAAGCGAGCTCTTGATAATTCATTGTGCAACTTATGTTCTGGCTTTGTGGAGTCATCATTCCTGCCCACTCTCGTTACGAGCCGATGTGTCGCCTATCTGCCTGGAAACAATCTTCTCGACATCACACTCCCTCGCTATCTGAATGATAGGCGTATTATCTGCTTGCTTCGCGAAAATCTTTCCGTTGTTCGTCCAAACTGATTTCCAGCTGTGTTCGTATTTCCTTTTCACGGTCATTCCAAGAAGCTTTTTTAGCGCTGGGCAAAGATGTTCATTTACATAAACTGGGGTTGTATCTTCGAAACCAAGGTCAGTGTTTGTGAACCGTTCCTTCCTAGCCTTTCTCAAAACAGCATCACGCTTCGCTCGTGATCTAAACTGGACGACGATGTTGGTCTTGTTGACGTTTTTCTTTGTCGGGACGCGATGGCAGGTTTCAATGTCGCTTTCCTCAATAGGCTCACTTATCAAGCTGCCAATGTGGGACAGTATTTCGGGGAGTGATTCAGTTTCCTTCTTGATTACGCCTTGAATTTCAAGGTTGCTTTTTCTGGAATATTGCTCAGACTGAACAAGCCTGTATTCGAGATCGTCTATTTTGATTTCCAGGGATGAACACTTTGCGTGGAGAGCTTCATTTGCAACTCTTAGCTGCGTATTTTTTGCTGCCTCATCGTCCAGCTTTTTTCCCAGGTCCTCAATCGGTCAAGCCAGAACGGACGGTAATCCCTGAGATGATTATTGAAATTTGTAAGTAGCCATGTTTCCTGTAAAGCAACTAAATCTGGTAGAAGCTGATAGCATAGGCAATTTAAGTCTGTTTAAGCTGAGCATAGATCGACAATTCCACTGAAGTACACTTAAGAACCCTATCTTGACGAGACAGCCGCAGCCGCGATTGGCTTTTCTAGAATCCTGGTCTTAGCATTTTGACTTGCGTTACTTTTCTTTGTCTTTGACTGGAGGCAAGATGGACCTGCAATATCCAGAGGAGACCCACTTCGTTTCTGGGCGCGGAGATCCGACTCCATATCCACACAGTCCATAGAGGATTCGTCCATAACGCTGTTCGAAGGAGAAGCCTGAGAGGTCTTTTGTTGCTCACATTGTTTGTGGCCCTGTGGAGAGGAATCGATTACTACAGAAAGAGGAGTAGCTTCCGAAGCCAAAGAAAGCAAGAGCGGAGCGGTGGACACATGCAGAAGATTGGTCATCTCAGCAGCTATGACCTGCGAAATGCACGTGGTTACGGTTTCTATAATGCTATCCATTGCATTTGCCACAGCTTTCTCAACTGCCGCTGTAATAGCCTGGGACCAACTAGAATCCATTATGGGTGGGCATTTGGCGGCCACACTAGAGTAGCCAGAGGCGCACTCTTTGACTGCTGCAAAAACTTTTCTCCGCGTGCATCTACGCTTATCTATAAGCTCAAGCACCTGAACTTCTTGTGCTCGTACAGGACAGTCAGGCGAATCACCTGGGTGAGCACCACTACACAAACAACATTTCTCTCCCTGTTCAGGACATTCCTCTCTGCAATGACGTTCCCCACAGGCACAGCAGCGTAAGGCCGTTTTGCAGGCTTTGCCGCTGTGGCCAAATCGCCAGCAATTTTGACACTGAAGGGGCCGAGAGTTAAACGCATCTACTCGAAAAACCAATGGCCACACCTTAATCTCTGACGGGCAAGATATTCCTCCAAATATGGCAATGACGGACTCCGTAGGAATTTTTAATCCATCAACCATCCTGCTGCATCGATGAACAGCAATCACTCCCGCTGGCGAGAGGCTCTCAAGCGTTTCCACAGGGCTCAATCGAGGGTCGACCCCTCGGACCAAGCCCTTGGAACATGCTAGATGAGGCGGAATGAATGCGCTCACCGGGTGGTTGGCGAAGGACGTACACTTTAGCAGGTCTTCAATGCAGTCTTTATCCGATGACCTGCACAAAATACCACCCCTGCCGAACTGCCGGACATCCGTAATGCGCATTTCATGCGCATTACGGATGTCCGGCAGTTCTGGCATTACGGATTACGGATGTCCAGCATTACGGATTTTGTAAATCATTAATAGTGCATCTCTTCGCATGCCGGACCGATGACTACTCAGCCTACGCAACATGCCCACGGCCCAAGCCCCCTTCACCGCGACATTGTCAATGTGGGGTCGCCAGGTGAGTTTCTCGTCATAAGTGGCCCCTAGGTATTTTAGGGATTGAACCTGCGGTATTGGTTGTAAGTAGCAAGTGAGAGAGACCACTACAGGATTCTGTAGAGGGAAAACAAGGATGGCGCACTTGCTAACATTTAGATTCAGGTGTAAGCTGATCAACCAGTGCTCAAGTGTACTCAGATATGACTGCAACAGACCATGCAGTGAATTTATATCCGGCGATGTCTCAAAAAACGCAATGTCGTCCGCATACACGTAAGTGCGTACATGTTGATAGAGAGGACTTGAGCTAAAGAGAATATCAAAGAGCACAGGAGAAAGAACAGCTCCCTGCAGTACCCCTCCCGTTTGTTTATACCTCTCTGAATTAACACCATTTTAGACGCAAAAGATTTCTCTATTATATCCAAGCCACTATATAATCTGGAAACTGAAGAGACTGTAGCATATTTATTAGCATGGACTGTTCTACACTGCCATAAGCTTTGGAGACGTCTAGCGTAACCAAAGCCGCGACCTGGCGTTGACGACGAGCAAGGAGAATTCTACTCTCAAGTCCAGCATGTGCATTCCATATCGAACACGGTGGCCAGAATGCGATTTGACACGGGCTGAGTATATTTTTGCTGTCCAAGAAGGCTGACACCCAAATTAGTAACACCCTTTCTATTAACTTTACCACGTTTGATGTTAAAGAAATTGGCCTAATATTATCCAATTCATAGCCTCCACCCTGATTTTTCAGTAAAGGAATCACCTTGGCCAGCTTCCACCCAAGAGGTATCCAAGCGTGTTTGATAGAGTAGTTTATGAGGTGCAATAAGGAGTCGGTAGACTCCTCATAGAGAATCTTGAGCATCTGTGCAGTGACACCATAAGGGCCGGGAGCAGCAGCTGGTAATCTCTGTACAACTTGCGAAAGCTGCGATAGATTAACTTGTGAGGCAATATTATTTGGCACCACTCACGCAAACAACATTGGTCGGAAAAGCAGTAGAGACGAAAACCGCTTTTGCAGGCCCGTGGCAATTAATTCAACCGCCTGGATAGCTTCTTTAGGTGACATAACTAACGATTGTAAATTACTAGAGGACGTGGACAGTTTTCTAGACGGTAGAAAGCCGAATAGTGCACGTTGGTTGCCCGACTTCGAAAGATAATTGAAATGTTCTGAGTCATATTTTTCATTCGCACAAGAAACTGTGCGTTTAAAGGTGGCAGCCAAAAATTATAATCACTCCAGTTATTTGGGTATTGGTTATGAAGAAGCTTTTTTTCATGCTGCCTTCCTCCACCAGTAATCTTTTGTGCAGTCCGCATTCCTCCAGGTAGATGAATTCCCTTTTGTTGGCCGCACCAGAAACTCCGACTTTTTAGGTATTCTTCTATAGACAGACCTACGCTTGCTGACTGGTGGGCCTCAGCGATGTTAGACGCCTTTTTTTTTCAGAGCGCAACGCCGTCTGAAATCTGTCATAATTTACATGTGACCGCAACTGAGAAGACGCCTTAGTTACACGACATATATCAAAATGAATAGGTATATTTGAAAAACGAACAAATACTGTAAATATTTGCAGTATTTGTTCGTTTTTCAAATCTGCCGCCACACCACTTAATCGCTTAGTTTGCGACGCAAGACGCGACTAGATTTATCTCGATTGTTCGCAGCCAGGCAGAGCTGATTCTACATTGTTCCGGAATGTTCTAGTAACTTTGCAAGCTTTATCTCGAAAGTTCGCTATCAGCTTTCAATTGAGCACGGCCGACAGCGGCGGGCATTCTGTTCGACGACCGCCGTGCACGCTTGTCGCTTCGCCGCCGCCGAGTGATTCAGTCCATTTTGGGTTAAAGTCAGCCCAATAAACAGTTTTCTTTTAGAAGACCCTTTCGTCCGTCTTCATCGCTGCTTCGAATGCCGTCGCCACTACGTGACAATATGGTCACTTGAGGTGCCGCAGTCAACCATCGACCAATCCGTTACGCCAATTCCAGGACTAGTGAACGTGAGATCTAAAACAGATTGAGTGTGTGAGCGAAGATAAGTGGCCGATCCTGAATTTAAGCACATCAGGCTGTGATCAGAAACCCAGTCCCAAAGGCGTTTGCAGCATAGTTTAGTCCTAAAACCCCACGACACATGGTGAGAATTGAAGTCGCCAGCCACGAGAACTGGGTTTTTAAACTAAGCGAGTAACATGTCCAAAGGTCTAACATCCTGGATGGACTCCACTGGGGAAATAACAATTTGCTATTGAAAATGGAGAGCATCCAGTAAGTACAAAGTCTAGTGCCAAAATCTCACAGTCAGGAGACATTTGTTGAAAAGATACCATAGCCATGTGGCAAAATTTTGAATGGACTAAAGTTAGTAAACCCCCTCCTCTTGACTAGCGGTCTAGGAGAAATGAACAGTAATTTTTGATATGGAAATGTTTGTCAGTTGAAAGCCAGGTTTCTTTCAGAATTATGACATCCGCATTAAGCTGGGTAGAAATGCACTGTAAATCTGTGGAAGCTGAATGAATAGCGCGACAGTTCGACTGTAGAACTCGCAACGACGCTGTGGTTGCGAAAGAATAGCAGCAGCAACTGCCTGCCCTAAAATGATATCCTTGGGCTTGGTGCCAAGCTGTTCCTTCTTTGATTTGGGCTGGGTAAGTGGAGAAAACGACGAATGAGGCATGGGGGACCGGCTGCACTTGAGAACCCGCGCATCAGGTTCCATCATCTCGGAATCATAGATGATACCATCGTCACTCGATGTACCTGAGGTAAGTACCGCGGAAGGGGCTGTAGTACATTCCTGGGGCTAAGATGCTTCAGGAATTGTAGACCCGGTAAGAGTAGAGGGAATTGCTGTAGAGAGAGGGGCCAAACCGGCCTGCGCAGCATGTGTAAGCTGAGTCGCTAGAACGTTTGTAAGGCACTCCGATACACTTGCGACAATCCTTTCTACCATTTTAGACATTGAAGCCTCCACAGCAGCCTTAATTGCCTGGGACAGCATCGAGTTTAACATGACTCGTTGACGAGCGGTCACACCTACACAACCGTGGGCCCATTCTATACACTGTGTAATGGCGTCACGGCGCGAACAGCGTTTTCTGTCAATTATCTCTAGAATTTTAATTTCCTGCGCTCGGTAGGGACCATTTGAGTAGTTTGCAGAGTGGGTCGCACCGCAAAAGCAATACTTCACAATCTACTCAGTGCAGGTGCTCGTTGCATGACCATCCCCACAGTTGCAACACCGCAAGTTGGACTTGCAACCGCCGGCGCTATGGCCATAGCGCCAGCAGTGGTTGCACTGCAGAGGCCTAGATGACAAAGGGTCTACCCGAAAAATTAGAGGCCATGCCTTGATTTCAGAGGGGCAGGAAGTACCGACAAAGGTGGCAATTACAGATTCGGTAGGCACCCGCATGTTGTTTACATTCCGGCTACAGCGGTGCTCAGCAACAACACCTGCAGCAGAAAAAAGCTCAAGAGTCTCTGCTGGAGACAGGGAAGAGTCCACGCCTCGAGCGATACCTATCGTGCTAGCCACATGTGAAGGATAAATGAACTTTCCCGAAGCGAGGCAAAGGATGAGGAGTTTAGCAAATCTCTTACACAGGCAAGGTCTGGCGATCTGCACAGAATCCCGCCGCGTCCAAACTGGCGTACCTCTAAGATTGACTCATAATGAGAATTGGCTGACTGGAGAGTAGCCCGAACAGCTCCAGGGTTGGTCATCTTGATTTCACCGCCATCCTGAGGCACCAGCGCAACATAGATACTGCCGACGCCGCTGCGCAAAAAAGCTTCCAAAGGCAGGAGATCAGGGGATAGGGAAGCCAACCAGGGGAGCTCCCCTTGCCGGGAGACTGGGAAGGTATAGCCCGGGCTTACCGCCTTACGGCGTGCTTAAAGCCCACAAAACGAGAAGTCACCCGAAACTTAGCCGATCGTTCCCAGCAGAGCAGGTCCGAATCGAACACGTCCAGAGCAGAACCACCGCCAAGCTATCTCCACTGTCTGCTGCTGCTTATTCCTGAATTTACTTGCTTGAATTCACATCAACGGAGAAGCTGCTGGCCCTCAGACTTCACAACTCGTTCGAGGAACTCAAAGAAGCGCAACTAGAGTCACAACGAGACAGGCTCCAGCAGACGACCACTGGCAGAGCGCTCCTCATAAGACTGGGGCATCAAGCAACGCTTAGAGCAGAGCCGAGAACAGCGAGTCTGCTTGACAATTTCCGCAGCACAAACAAAATAGGCTCGCTCCACAAAAATATGGATCCATATTTACACGCAGCTAGGCGAAATTCCCAAGCGAAATATGTAGAAAAATACTTGGCTGTCAAGGCGAACACAGTATACATGGACGCCGCGATGTACCCCGGAGACGGGGAACAAGAGAGCAAAAAGTCGTCGTGACAGTAATAGGCTCAGACTATAAGGATATCACTTGCGCGTCGGCACGGGACTGCACGGTAACCGAGGGAGAGGAAATGGCTGTTGCTCTAGCGGCCGCGGAGGGTTATTGCGTGAATAAGTCCTTAACATTTCTCACAAATTCGAAAGAGGCATGCCGTAACTACATTAACGGCAGAATAGGTCATAAAGCGCTCCAAATCGTCCTCCGCGCAGGCCTACCCAAAGATCACATTAGACACACCGTTTCCTGGATACCGGGACACACCGAGATAGAAGGCAACCAAAGGGTCGATAGAGTCGCTCGCGAGTACACTAACCGAGCACTCTTGAACGAAGACCCGGAGGACTTCTTGAGGGTAATCCCGACGTATTCCGACATTCTAAATTATTACAGAGGGACGAGACTAAAGTATCCTCCTCCTCACAACCAATTAAATCAACAAGAAGCCGTTTACTGGAGGAAGCTGCAAACCGGAACCTTCACCAATTTACACATCCTTAGCAAAATGTTCCCGAACCAATACAGGGACATCTGCCCATGGTGCGCCGCAACACCCACCCTATACCATGTTACTTGGGAATGTGACAGAAATAAAGCATTCCATGGCTCAGAAAATCCGAGTGCGGAGCAGTGGGAGAGTGTGCTCTCCAGCGGCAGCCCAATCCTCCAAAGAGGATTGGTCATCCATGCCCAGCGAGCGGCCCAACTAAGCGGTGCCCTGCAATAGGGGCGCCGACCTCTGCAAGACAGAGGGAGACATCTGCTTGAAGATGAAGACCTCTGTCTGTCCGAAACACCTTGTTAGAGCATTAAACTGTATCCTATCCTATCCTACCCCGGAGACCTCCCCTGCGGCACCTCTTCCTTCTTTTCTTCTTTCATTCCCTCCTGTATCTCTTCCCTTACGGCGCGGTTCATGTGTCACTGCGATGTGAGACAGATACTGCGCCATTTCCTTTCCCCAAAAAGAAGTTTTCCACGAATTTTGAAAACAATATTAATAATAATTGGTTTTTGGGGAAATGAGATGGCTCAGTATCTGTCTCACATATCGGCGGACACCCGAACCGCGCCGTAAGGGTAGGGATAAAGGAAGTGGTGAAAGAAGAAAGGAAGAAAAAGGGGCCGTACTGAAAGGCTACAGAATAATTTCGACTACTTCGGGACCTATAACGTGCACTGACATCGCACAGCACACGGGCGCCTTTGCGTTTCGCCTCCATCGAAACACTGCCGCCGTTAAGCTCGTTTACAAGAACGATGTCTGACCAACTCGCCCACCAGTTCATGTTGTATTTCTTAAGTGACTTCAGCACGTTGAATGAGTCCGAGTTAGGGTATGTCAGCTAGCCTGTGTCGCACCCAAATGTCCTGACTCATGAGCTTCGGGCTCTTTTCACCACTTTGAACGAATTGCTCCGCCATCTTTCTTTTCACCGCACCCTGCCTCGCATCATCGTCGATGCTAGTGCGCGATCGCTGAAGAAGAAGCAGTTTGCGACCTAGCACTTCCTTCTTCTTCTGTTACAGCCTCCCGCGTCCTGCCGATGCTCTCGCTGAGTCACTGCGAGGTAGCGGCTACGTACCTGGCGGTGTTGCGCTAGCTTGCTAAATTTCTCCTTCTTTTTGTCTGTACCTGCTTGCTCCTGTTCTAGGGTGATTTGGCGCGGGACGAGCGCTTAATGTCTACTTATTCTCCCAGCCAGGGGTTTCCCCTTGGTCGGCATCTCTTCCTCAATTCCAGCTCGAAATTGATAGAATGAGTCCGAGTTAGGGTATGTCAGCTAGCCTGTGTCGCGCCCAAATGTCCTAACTCATGAGCTTCGGGCTCTTTTCACCACTTTGGACGAATTGCTCCGCCATCTTTCTTTGCACCCCAACCTGCATCGTATCATCGTCGATACTAGTGCGCGATCGCAGAGGAAGAAGCAGTTTGCGACCTAGCACTTCCTTCTTCTTCTTCTGTTACAGCCTCCCGAGTCCTGCCGACGCTCTCGCTGAGTCACTGCGAGGTAGAGGGCTACGTACCTGGCGGTGTTGTGCTAGCTTGATAAATCTCTCGTTCTTTTGGTCTGTGCCTGCTTGCTCCTGTTCTAGGGTGATTGGGTGCGGGACGAGAGCTTAATGTCTTCTACTTCTCCTCCCGGCCAGGGGTTTTCCCCTTTGTCGGCATATCTTCATCAATTCCAGCTCCCAATCGATTCCTTTTTCCGCAGTGGTGTTTCCAGAATTCCGGTCGCTTTAGTGCCTTCCGATGGAGGCGCAATCCGACTGAACAACCCGGAGGCAGTACAGGCGGCTCTTCAATCCACATCGAAGCACTTCATGCGCATTACTGATGTCCGGCAGTTCGGCAGGGGTGGTATTTTGTGCAGGTCACCGGATAAGGGCTGCATTGAAGACCTGCTGAACTGTACGTCCTTCGCCAGCCACCCGGTGAGCGCATTCATTCCGCTTCATCTAGCATGTTCCAAGGGCTTGGTCCGAGGGGTCGACTCTCGATTCAGCCATGTGGAAGCGCTTGAGAACCTCTCGCCAGCGGGAGTGATTGCTGTTCATCGATGCAGCAGGATGGTTGATGGAGTAAAAGTTCCTACGGAGTCCATCATTGCCATATTTGCAGGAATATCTTGCCCGTCAGAGATTAAGGTGTGGCCATTGGTTTTTTGAATAGATGCGTTTAACTCTCGGCCCCTTCAGTGTAAAAACTGCTGGCGATTTGGTCACAGCGGCAAAGCCTGCAAATCGGCCTTACGCTGCTGTGCCTGTGGGGGAAGTCATTGCAGAAAGGAATGTCCTGAACAGGAAGAGAAATGTTGTTTGTGTTGTGGTGCTCACCCTGCTGATTCGCCTGACTGTCCTGTACGAGCACAAGAAGTTCAGGTGCTTGAGCTTATAGACAAGCGCAGATGCACGCGGAGAGAGGCTATTGCAGCAGTCAAGGAGAGTGCCTCAGGCTACTCTAGTGTGGCCGCCAAATGCCCACCCATAATGGATTGTAGTTGGTCCGAGGCTATTACAGCGGCAGGTGAGAAAGCTGTGGCAAATGCAATGGATCGCATTAGACTGTGTGGATATGGAGTCTGATCTCCGCGCCAAGAAACGAAGTGGGTCTCCTCTGAATATTGCAGGTCCATCATGCCCCCTAGTCAAAGACAAAAGCATAACAAGTCAAAATGCTCAGACCAGGATTCTAGAAAAGGCAGTCACGGCTGCGGCACTGCCGCCTATATAGGGTTCTTAAGTGTACTCAAGTGGAATTGCTGATCTATATTCTCACTTTCAACAGATTTAAATTGCCTATGCAGTCAGCTTCTACCAGATTTATTTTCATTACAGGAAACATGGCTAACTACAAATTTCAATTATCATCTCAAGAATTACCGTTCGTTCCGGCTTCACCGGTCATCACGAGGGGGAGGGTTGTTAGTGCTCATCTCTACAATGTTTTGCCACAGGGCATGCATTTCTTTCCAATATGCGGACAATGAATGCGAAATCCTTGCGGCTGACCTCAGTGTCCCTGGTCAACAGCCATTTACGGTAGCTAATGCATATTTTCCGTCTGGTGTGCATGACACTTGGCTCCTTGACTCACTATGTCTAGTAGCCGATCTCCGGTTTTATTACTTGGAGACATCAATCGCACCATGTGACGTGGGGTTTAAAACAGACACCTTTGGTTCTAGACTGTTCCATTGGGCTTCTGACAACAATTTGATCTGCAGCAATTTCGAATTGCCTACGTTTGTTCGGAGTGAATGCCGCTCTGCCTTGGATTTTTTTTCCTCCCCAGGAGTCTCTGCTATGTCTTGGGCGCCTGTTGACTGTGCAACAGTGATCATCTACCGATTAGTTTCAAGTTTCTGTGTAAATTACCTCTTCTTAGCGACATCAGCGCACGTTGATAAATTACAGTTGCTTTAAATAGACGCTAAAATCAGCCCTCCAAATCACTTCAGACCCTTGCGCTCAGACAAGTGCCGAAAGCAAGGCTGCACATCTATGTTCAGTACTGGACCATGGAAGGCAAAAGTCTGAATTTTTGGTTGAGGGAACCAAATGTGCAATCGCGAACAATTGGTAGAATGCTGAGTGCACGCGTGCATATATACGACGGAAAGCAGCTTGGAAGAAACTTCTCATAAATGAAGGCCCAAAAAATTGGTTGGATTATAAGTATGTTGCAGCAAAATTTAGGCGCACTGTCGCCCGTGCAAAAGAGGAGTATTATACAAATCATTATGATTTCCTTTCGCAATCGGGAAATAAACGAGCTTCGTTTCATTTCATGAGGCGCAACAAAGTGATTCTACCGGCTGCCAACATTGACTCCCTCGTTCAGTCCCCTGCTGACATCGCAAAGGCCTTAGAGGATATTGCGTGTGGCCTAGAGCTTCGCTTTAATTCTGTTCTACCTTCTCCTGATATATTCACATGCACCTCAAGTGATTTCACTGAGGTCTCTATGACTGAGTTGTCGCAAATTGTTCTGCGCTTATCCCCAGCGGCTCCTGACCCCGATAAGGTCACTTCATTTATGATCAAAATTTTGTTCGATGAATCTCCTGCAGACCTGTTGGCTCTAGTTAACCATTTCATTAAAGGTCCTTGGATACCTCATGAGTGGCGTCTTGCTGAAGTAGTTCCATTGCTTAAAAAGCAAGGGGAGGGATTAACTTTAGACAACATACGCCCTATTTCAATAACATCGAACCTAGTGAAATTGGTGGAAAGGGTCCTTCTCAGCCGTGCCATGTCATTCATTACGAAAAATGCTCTCTTGAATCCATGCCAAATTGGTTTCAGGCCGGGTTGTTCAATTTGGTGTGCTCATACTGACCTAGAGAGTCGTATTCAAATAGCTCGCAATAGGGAACAGTTTGCTGCGCTTGTTACCTTGGATGTCAGTAAAGCATACGACAGCGTTGAGCACTCGACTCTGTTACTAAGATTACCGGAACTGAACTTCCCAAGCTGTTTTGTAGCCTGGATGTCTGTTTTTCTGGAAAATAGAGAATTTTATTGCTGCCAAATTAGTGTTTCCTCAAGGAGATTTCAACAGACAAAAGGTGTACCGCTAGGATCAATTTTCTCAAAACTTCTTTTTAACATTTTTCTAAGCTCAATTCCATGCATTCAAAATGTGAAAACTTATTTGTACGCCGACGATGTTGCATTTTTTGCATCAGCAGGTGACATTCACAATCTCTATCGAACCCTGCAAAATTACCTCAATGTTCTTGACAACTGTTAGGAAGAATTCATCTGTCCCTCAATGTGAAGAAATGCGCATTGTTTGTATTTCCGGTTTCTGTTCCTGTAAATATCTGCCTGGTCTATAGGAATAACATAATTCCTCAAGTTCAGACGGCTACACATTGAGCAAGTTTCTGCAAAAGGATTTCAGGCCATCGGCATCCTGCGCAGGCTTGGTAGTGCTAGGTCAGGCATGAGAAGGCATACACTTCTGATGATTTATAAAATGTACGTCCGCCCAATTTTGGAGGGCGGGTGTGTTTTATTCTCAGGCGCTCCTGCCTATAAACTTCGCCCTCTTGTGCTGTTGGAGCGTGAGGCGTTGCGCCTTTGTCTGGGACTTCCAAAATATGTCTTCAATACTGTTCTGCACCTTCAGGCGCAAATCCCATCGTTGTCAGCTAGGTTTCTCCTTTTAACAGTTCAAACATTTTTAAAATTGCGCGACTTACCTCTTCACGCCTCCAGTTTAATATTTCTTAGTCCACCTTCCGCCTTTTTTAGTGCCGCCTGGCCTCCTTATCATACTCCGCAGATATGTTACGTGCAGTCCCTCCTTGATCCCATAAACATCCATTTCACAGATGTCCGCCAAATGTATAACAACTCATCATCTGTCCAGATTGAATTCGATGACATTTTTCCATCGAATTCAAAGCTGCAGCCCCTCCCGCTTCTTCAGGGTCTGTTGCAGGACTACCTAAGGTCCTTTCCCTGTCATGTACTTATTGCTGCCGATGCCTCGCAGGATCGCGAAATGGCAGGTGTGGGAATTTTTTCGCCTTTACTGGGTAGGTCTTTTTCTCTCCGTCTTCGTGACTTCACTGCAATTTATCTGGCTGAATTATTAGCAGTAATCTTAGCCTTCTGAAAATTACAAACTACCGTTTCCCAGGACGTGGTTACGACGGACTCTCTGTCCATTTGCTCTTCATTATCCTCACCCGCAGAGTCTCGGGCATTATGCCTCTTTAAGTTCCTGATTCCGCTCCATCTAAATTCGGTAAGGTTGATTTGGGTACCAGGTCACATGGGCTTTCACTTAAATGAAGTTGCAGATTCCTTAGCAAGAGTCTCTCTCTGCGGCCCAATTGTTGCTGTCCTGCCAACGTGTGCATATACAGCTGCGGTGAGGTTTCGCAGCTACACAATATTTCAGGAATTTGCTGCCTGGGCTCTTACATCATCTCCCCAATATCAGCATCTTCTGCATCCTTGGAGTAGCAAAGACTGGCGCTCGCGCAGACTAGAGGTCTCTTTCACGCGTTTGCGTTGCCGGGTTCCCCTTCTAAATTTCTACCTTCACAGATCTGGCCTGGCGGCTTCCCCATTGTGCCCTTTTTGTGCCGAACCTGAGACAATAGATCACTTCCTGCTGTTCTGCCACCGCTTCTCTCATTTGAGGAAGCGTCTTTTGCACATTCCATTTCATCAACTGGGTTTGCCTGTGTCCTCCGTGGTTGTTCTTTCCATTGGCGCTTCTTTGCTTGGACGAAGCGACAGGAGTGTGCGCTCTGCTGTGCAAAATTTCCTTCAAGAAACGCAGCGACTCCCATTCTAATTTCTTTTTCCCGCTCTCAGTCAGTACGACATTAAAGCATTACAGGCATTTTATGCAATTATGCACGTTAAGCCATTGTCCCGTCTTCGATCTCCAAGTTAACAGGACCCCTGTCCTTCCGTCTTCCAATATATCAGCCTACATATTAATACCACTCCTTTTCCCGTCAAAACTTTCCTGTATCCAGCAATTAACTGCCTGTGTCTTGGCCACTCCCCCGTAGTGGGTATGTACCAGCTACGTCTGAGGCCTTCCTTCCTTCCTTCCTTCCTTCCTTCCTTCCTTCCTTCCTTCCTTCCTTCCTTCCTTCCTCCCTTCCTTCCTTCCTTCCCGAGTCCTGCCTTTCGCAACAGGCAATCTTTGCATTTCACTGTCGCCCCTTTCCTACAGCCCTGAGAATGCGCGGAACTTCCGGCCTACAGGCCCGAGTACATCTCATGGTCGCTTTTCCAACGCAGCCTTTTTCTCCCGGTTCCACCTCAGGTGAGACGACGGGCTCTTCCAGCATTCTCAAGATTCCGGGCTTCCTATAGCCGCCGCCATCTTAAAGCGACCCTGCAGTGGTGCGAGTCATCGGTTCTCCAGCTACAGATGCACGGATCTTTAAGTTATATCTGGTATGTGCCCGCTCTGCTCCTGTTTTATCGAGTGACGGAACGAGTGAGCAATGACCATTCACGTTTTTTGTTAGATTGCCGCAACCATAGTGTGATTTTCTTTGTCACATTTATTTCTTTACTATGATTCAATCTAGGTGCCTACATCAAGAGGATATTTGAAGAAAATAAAACCAATCTTATATTCAACGCTGTTTGCGTCCGTCTTCGGGAGGACGCGTCAAAATACGGGTTCACCATGTTCCTGAGCGCTGCTCCTTCTCAGTACGAATCGACATGGTCGGGTAAGCATGGGCATGGGTCGAGAGTAACGTAACTTAAAGTAAGCTGTCAAGATGAACACAAAGCAAAATATGTTGCTTGTGGGCGGAGTCATAAGAGCAACTATAAGAGTGTATTGCAAGGTTCCGCTTCTAGATGCTATGTCGCGACCAAACCAAAGCGTGTGCCGTAGACCTAAGCACAGCCTTCAGATGCGTCCTCTTCTATTTCTATCGCAAGCGGGCGTTGGATACAGACAGCTAGAGGAGGATTCGTGTACGTACTAAGAAAACAGCTCAGAAGAATTGTAGGCATTAGGCAGTCTCGTCCGGACATAAGCCTGCCTGCCATCAGCTGTGCTTTCACCCTTACAGACGATTATAAATGATGTGCATTCCCGGGTTCGTACCGGACAGCGGCGGCTGCGTTTTTATGGAGGCAAGACGCTAAGGCGCCCGTGTGCTATGCGAGTTCAGTGCACGTTAAAGATCCCCAGGTGGTTGAAATTATCCCGGAGCCCTCCACTACGGCACCTCTTTCTTCTTTCACTCCCTCCTTTATCCCTTCCCTTACGGCGCGGTTCAGGTGTCCGCCGATATATGTGACAGATACTGCGCCATTTCCTTTCCCCCAAAACCAATTATTGTTATTATCAAGATATGAAAGTAATATCTCCGCTGCGTGGTAGTACAAGAGTGCCAGCTGCCCTTTATTTTACTCTTTTGGCTACAGCAAGCGCCCTCTGCTTTGATATATACAGCTCAGCTTGTTTTAAATGAACAGTATCCCACCTGTTGTGTTACTCCCGAAATCCTAATGCTGTTTTTCTTAATTTCAGCCGATAAAATAGAGTAAGTCCTGGCTCATTCTTTTACATCTGAGCATGATTCTATGTCCAAAACGCTGGCGACAGAGTCACTGCAAGATCATGGACACATCCACCGTGTGCACTTACTTGCTTCTAACAACCTTCTCTGTATTTCTTAGACTGCCTACACAGTCGATGGTAAACATGTTTCTTGGGCCACCCCATGCTGCTCTGAAATCACTGCAGCGACCCACGTTCAAATATGCAACTAAAATACATAGTTTGGTGGTTTTCATTCTTGCTCTTGCCAGAGCCTTTGTCGACGCATATTGTGTAGCACATATGCGTTCATCAAAGTCGTGCGCAATGCAACACGCCTTACCTAGTCCGTCCTGCTAGCTCATGGTGTGAGGTGTTCATGGGGATCATAAAACGTATTTTGACGCTATTCGTGCAGGAACTTCGTCACCAAAGCGAGGATCGGTGTCGTTGTCTCCTGCCTGCTTCTAGCTGGAATTGTTGCACTGGTAATCATCGTCTACTTTGGAACGATTGCCCCTGGTGAGGATTCATGACTTGCAGCGCAAATGCAAGAGGTATGGCCGCACAGCCCTCCTGAGAGTCCTCTTCAAGATGATGTGGAGGCTGGCATGTTTTTAACAGTCCAAAACGGGAACGCTACGTTTGATGTTTAAAGGCAGTTGTTGACCTGTTTATATTCTCGTATCGAGTATTAGAAAGGCGTACGCAAATTTAAGTTCACTACCTGATTACGTTCACTGGGCCGGATCTTCCGGTTCTTATGTTAGTCGATGTTCAAGGTTTGCTAAACTATTAGATGCAGAGCGCGCTTTGGTGATCGTCCACATGATGTCCCTTCAAAAGAGATGAAGAATGGCTAACAGCACTCACGAACGCTTCTTTAATTGCTTACGGTATTATTGCGTTCGTATGTTCAAAAGTCGATATGGCATCAGAAACCACCAAAAGAATAATCAGAATAATGTCTAAAGGATTAAAAGTCAACTGTCACGACAGGTAACGATGGATGCTACTTGAGATTAGCAAACTCTCAATTCTAATTCAAGCCCGATAGTGGCAGTAAAGGATCGTGGCACTTGAGCTAGAAAAAGGTTTAACAATCTTTTGCACACAGATGATGCACAGTTTACTACCGCGTGCACATCCTTACTTATAAAAAAAACCACTACCACCACTTACACAAAATCGAAACACGTGACCTTGTGGGCTCTCTTGTACGTACTTCTAGTTTTCCCCACTCAATCGAGAATGATATCTTAATTCTCACTGACGTTTGCTGGTATTGATAACTATAGTCAGTTCCTGTTAATAAACTGACGCGTTGGGTTACCACTAAAAACGACAAAATTACAGAAGGAAGTGGAACTAATTTTGTCTATTCAGCGTTCCTTTTTAGTCGTCAGCGGCAAGACTGGATACACAACCGTGATGTACCTTGAGAAACAATAAAGGTATCGTAAAACCGTTAAAAAATGACTCAACTGGAGAGCTCCAGGCACTTAATCATAAACCGTCGTCATGTTGACAAATTGTTTCTAATTCGCCACGTGATGGACACATGCGATAAACATAAAAATTGGATACACAACAAATGCGTAAGCAACAACTACGCTTCAGTGTTCGGCGCATGCGCCACTACAAAGGAAACCATTTTCAGCTCTCACACTAGTTCGTGCACCTCTTCGTAAGCTATGGTATGTACACACTCGTCGTCACTGGCGCCATCTGGAGCCACATAGCGCAGCATAAGCAGTGCATGCCAAGGCCGGTGGCGGCTTAGATACAGCCGACTTTCGCCCTGCTCCATGCTTCACAAAACTGCGATCATATTGACGTCCTGTATGCTTCCTCTTCGAGGTATTCACGTGGGCCACGGGCGCCATTTCGGGGTACTGCGCGTAGATTCAACAGCTCAAGCAGAAGCAGGTGCTCATAAGCCGTTTGGATATGAGAGCAGCCTTCCACCGCGTTACATGCCCACAAAATAGCGTCCAAAGTGTCGTGATTCCCTGTAGGGAGCATGCACTCACGCGGCACATAATCGCACGCGTACAGTGACGTGAAAGCCTCCTGTACTATACTGCCTGCCATGGCCCCGTCTGACGCAGATGACGGCCGCAATGGAGGTCTCGATGATGAGGTCATCGGAAGCAAAGGAATAGGCGGTGGTGGTTCCGAGCCCGGCGGATGCAAACGTTGCACCTCGCATCCAACAGGTAAGGAGCGTACCTTCTAGCAAGTTAAAAGGCTTTTTCCAAGTCCTGTGAATTTTGATCGAAAAAAAGCGAAATTTCTGTCTCTTTGCTGAATGGCAGTAGTTTTGGTAGTGGCGAAGTTACTCGCACTATCGGAGCGGTCGTAGCAAGCACTTTTTTTTTGCGAGCAAGAATGAACCTGCCGGTGTTACGTGTCAATAAAAAGAAAAACTTGGTGAGCTAAGCTTACCGTATTAGCGCCTTAAAAAATGACAGCTGTTTTAACTTTCCAATAACTAGGTATCGCAAAATCGGGATTAACCCGCCGCGGTGGCTCAGTGGTTAGAGCGTTCGACTACTGATCCGGAGTTCCCGGGTTCGAACCCGACCGCGGCGGCTGCGTTTTTATGGAGGCAAAACGCTAAGGCGCCCGTGTGCTGTGCGATGTCGGTGCACGTTAAAGATCCGCAGGTGGTCTAAATTATTCCGAAGCCCTCCACTACGGCACCTCTTTCTTCCTTTCTTCTTTCACTCCCTCCCTTATCCTTTCCCATACGGCGTGGTTCATGTGTCCAACGATATATGAGACAGATACTGCGCCATTTCCTTTCCCCAAAAAAACCAATTATTATTATTATATTATCGGGATTACAATTTCAAATCTCGTGAACTTCCTTTTACAAGTTATGTCCTGTGTTATTCCTTCTCTGCACATACGCAAAGTGCATCGAATGCTTTGCCATCAAAATATTGGTGTGGTTTGCATTATGGGTGTTTAAGGTCCCAAAGCGACGCAGGCTACGCGGGACGCTGTAGTCGGCCACCTGGGGTTCTTTAACGTGCACTGACATCGCACAGTACATGGGCCTCTAGCATTTCGCCTTCACCTAAATTCGACCACCGTGGCCGCGATCGAACGCGCATCTTTCGGGTCAGCAGCCGCGCACAATAACCACTGAACCACCGTGGCCGCACTAAAATATTGTTTCAGCAAAAGCATGTAATAGGTTATGCCCCTCTTTGTGCATGTTATTTCTCTTTTCACTTTTGTTACAATGATGTTGCCCTACCTCTAATGCTTGAACAGGCAATGTAAATAAAATAAATAGCATTCGTATACCTATACACCGGTAGAATGCAGGGCTATGTGCCTAAACCAAATCTACAACAGCTTTCACTGTACATGGAGAGAGCTTTGGAAAGGTGACGCTTCTCTGGCCAGAGAGGAAGTTACATAGAAAGAAGAAACGTCGCATTTGTTTCATTGGAACCGGAAAAAAATCACTGCGAGTCAGAAGCGAAGGAGCAAATTTGAAGGGGGGTAGAGATCTTCTTGTTTTAAGTGGTTAAAATTTAAGACCTTAATTGGAGAGGGATTTTCAGCGGCTTGTCAATTTCGTCCCAGCTGCTGGTCTCTACTGCCAAGCTGCTCCGAAGGCTGTTAGGAAGCACTTGTATTCCTATTGTTGCTGGGCGTCATCTTAGTTGGGCAGGAGGTTTAATGTGAGCTGTAGGAGCTGACATGTTATTGAGTGTTTCTTCTGAGCCATTAGCACGCCATACATTTTGGTTTAATGTCGGTACATCAGGGGTGTTGCGCTAGTGAAATCTTTTTTTCACAATTCTTTTTTGTCAAAGGCTGTGCGCGCATGTGCAGCGCAGCATGTCATCTACGGAAGAATTTTCACTGAAATATTGACGTTCAAGAAATTGCTATCCAAATTTCATTCTTACTAAAATCGATTCTATAGCCCTCTTAGGCCATTTTGGTGTTTGCTCAGGAGCAAAACAAGTAAAAATAGATTTGTGTAATTGTATTTAAAATACACAAAATTTATGTCCTCTCTCCATTGAAAATTGTAACGAATCCACCAAACATTATTCCATCATCACTATTTCAACTGAATGACGATGCTACCGAACCTCAAGCATCGACACCCAAAAAAAGTCATGACCTCACCTCAGATCGCTCTTGAAAACAGTGGCTAGCCTATACTGTGTTTGTATTCAGTGAAAGTATACACCCGTTTTGATTGAAATTGGTTAACAATTTGATAAAAGCAAAGTTCAGTTTATTATCAGCATGTTTTTCTCTTGTCGAACAGCCCAAGTGATACTTACTGTATGTTTGAAGCTAACCTTGTGTTCGCTACTCCTGTCCCGCCAACAGTGACCACGAAGACGAGAACTCCAACGCCAGCAGGTTCTACAACTACGCCCCGCCCGAGTGGCGCCGAAGTCGCTGCACGATTTATAAAAGAGGCGCTCAACAGGAGCTATGCACCATGCGAAGACTTCTACAGCTTCGTATGCAGTACATTCTCGGGCGGAAAAGACGCCACCAAGAAGGTGAGGTTCTTTTTGGCCAACCTCTATTGTTGAGACGTACACAACCGAAAAAACACTGGGAAAATGCAGGCTTCATTTCACCGCGAAAGCTAATGAACGACCGTTCTGGATTTCGCGTTGTAAAGACATGTCTTCGCCTATCGTTCTCTGCTGTTGTCAGCGTAACTGGTCGGTGCGTTGCCGTGGGAACGACTCAGGGTGGTTACCGTGCCTGGAGAAAGATATCAAGAGAGCGGCGAAAGGCGTAATCGGTGGGTGGGTACCCCAGGAACCATCCGGAGTGTGGTTACCGTGGAAGAAGGAGGGTATCGGGAGAGCGAAGGAATCCCCAACAGGAGGACGGTTACCCTGGAAGGAGGGAGTATGGCGAGTGCGTAAGAAGGCGAACCCTTCGGCGGTTGCCGCTGAAACCACCCTGAGGGTAGTTACCACGAAAGGACGCGGAGGGTTGCTATGGAAGGAGGCTTTATGGCAAGACTGCAGGAAGGCATAACCGGAGGATGGTTACAAAGGTAACTCCGGAGGGTAGTTACCCCCGGAAGGGCGTGGAGTATGTCATAGAAGGAGGCTTTATGACAACACCGCAGGAAGGCATAACCGGATGATGGCTACAAAGGTAACCGTCCAGAGGGTAGTTACCCCCGGAAGGACGTGGAAAGTTACCATGGAAAGAGGCTTTATGGCAAGACCGCACGAAGGCATAACCGGAGGATGGTTACAGAGGTAACCGTCCGGAGGGTAGTTAGCCTCGGAAGGACGTAGAGGATTACCGTGCAAGGAGGCTTTATGGAAAATCCGCAGGAAAGCATGACCGGAGGATGGCTACAAAGGTAACCGTCCGGAGGGTAGTTACCCCGGAAGGACGTGGAGGGTTACCATGGAAGGAGGCTTCATGACAAGACCGCAGGAAGGCATGACCGAAGGACGGCAACAAAGGTAACCATCCGGAGGGTAGTAACCCCAGAAGGACGTAGAGGGTTACGATGGAAGGAGGCTTTATGACAACACCACAAGAAGGCATAACCGGAGGATGGTTACAAAGGTAACCGTCCGGAGGGTAGTTACCCCGGAAGGAGGAGAGTGTGGCGAGAGGGGGAAAACACTAATCGGAGGATGATTACGGTGGGAGGAGGAGGGTATGGCGAGAGCATGAGAAGGCGCAGTTAGTACGTGGTTGCCATGGTAACCATCCGCGGGGTATTTACTTTAGAAGGAGAAGGAAGGTTGACGGGGAAGAAGGGCACGTGATAAGAGGATGTCATGACGATCACGTAGGATGGCGTATTGCAGTAACCATCCGGAACATGGGTACCTTGGAAAAAAGAGGAAGGGTATGGCGATAGCGGAAGAATGCAGCACAGTAAATCTGCGATAGCTGCTCCGAAACGCGCCGCCCGAGGAGAGGATCATAGGTGGCGCTGCGCTTCTAGAGGGGCAGACTAGAGAGCAGAGCGAGACGAAAAACGACTATGTGCTGAAAAATAAAAAGAGCGCCGTACAACTGTACACATGTGGAGACGCTCTGATATTCTATACCACAACATATCGAAAACTACAAATACCTTTATAGCTGTCGCTGAATCTCATGTTAGCCAGTGGTAACTGCATTGTAATTTTTTATTATCTTTTGACTTTGTCACTTTAGAGCATCATGTTGTTTTTTGGCTATTATGGATTTTATATTCTCACTCCTTAGTGAAGTGCGTTCGCGTCACGGTTTCTTTTCTCATTCTCGTGTTAATTTTCAGGAGCTGCCATGTGCTGTATACTTGGCGTCAAAATCGTTGCTGTTACATCCAATTATGTCTTTTGTGTTATTTTAGCTCTTTTATCTCTGACTTAAGTATTGGTTGTGTGCCTACATTTCTTATTCCTATATTTCGCCAGCTCCCATGTTGCACTATCTGATCATCAGAGCAAGAACAATTGTTTGTACTTGTTTTAATTCGATTATCCTTTACCCTGCCACCCTCTCTGGACCGTCAGGATATTTCACTGCCCATATACAATTATAAACAAAGGAATAATAAACTGAAGCAGCATGTTATGGACATCTATATTTCTCGCGCACTGCTTAACTGAAATTGTGTGTATGGTACGCTTATATGTGCATGAGACTGTATAAAGAGAAGAGATGCGAGAGGCCTTTATCCTGCTATCGATGTAGTCAGGCTGGTTGTGATGATGATGTGCATGCTGATCGGGATCGCTAGTGCGGTCTTCCGTGAACACTGCTTCTCTTCTGCTAAGGAAGGAGAGATTTCGCTTAGAACACAACAGCGAACTCAGTTTATTACGACAGCCCTTTTACCTACATTAACCTGAAAATGTACCAACCATGACATCCCCTAAAGAGTTAACGTTCCTTAAACAAACGTAATCTTGAGACCTAATTACTACTGCTACTCCCTTCCTTTTCGCAGCTGGCAACACGCACACACGAAGACATCAAACGCATGCTGGCCACAATGCACATCCCACCCAGATTCCAGACAGCAGTGGAGAAGGCGGCCGGCCTATATCGTGCCTGCATCGACCTCGCATCCGACCCTAGGAGATCCGAGGTAGGGGTTCATAGGGTGGACATGATATGAAACGATCTGTCTCTGCTTGACAGGACATTCTTTCAACGTTCAAAGACTGAAAATATTTACTCCAATTGATATACATAATAGGAACATGCATATAATTTCATCCACATTGATATCTGGCTATAAATAAATGTAAATAATATACTAAAATTCTATAAAGAAAACAACAAACTTTCATGTTGTGACTTACCTCGTGCTTCACGTCATGCTATACCAGAGGTTTGTAGTTATGTGTTACAGATTTAAAGAGAACGTGGTCTCTAGACCACCTAGCCCGCTATACATGCAACCCTGGCTTTTGCTGTAAGCGGTTGCAGTCGTGGCGCTTTCACGCAATCACGGATCATCTTGATACGTGTGCGCAGAGCTCAACGAATTCCGACGCAACCGCTTCTGCTAGAACATCCGCTTTGACGACTTAGGATGCCAGTAAGACGGTGGCTCAGTGGTTAGGGCGCTCGACTACTGATCCGGAGTTCCCGGGCTCGAACCCGACCGCGGCGGCTGCGTTTTTATGGAGTAAAAACGCTAAGGCGCCCGTGTGCTGTGCGATGTCAGTGCACGTTAAAGATCCCCAGGTGGTCGAAATTATTCCGGAGCCCTCCACTACGGCACCTCTCTATTCCTTTCTTCTTTCTCTTCCTCCTTTATCCCTTCCCTTACGGCGCGGTTCAGGAGTCCAACGATATATGAGACAGATACTGCGCCAATTCCTTTCCCCTAAAAACCAATTGTTATTATTATTATTATAAACAGCGCTGACTACAAGATCAGTGTCTGTTACCCTTATCTTCCTGTCCTGGCTCGCGCTGTTTCTTAACTCACATCTGCGCAGCTGGCCACATGATGATGACGTCATTTCACGTGAACAGTGTGATCAATGCACAGCAGTCATTTAACACCCGACGTTACAAAATTCACATTTTCCGTCCAACCGAAGAGCGAGCACTTCATAGCGAGACCTATATTAATTAGACATGGTTTGCGCGACACGGAATCTCCTAGGAGGTCAATATTGGTTCTTAAAACCAGTACCGCATAAGCCGGCACTTACGTTATGACAGCGTTGTGGCTTTCAGCTATTTCGGGTGCCGGTTCATGGGGAAGCACCTCAAAGCTGCAGTTACTTAGTACATGTGTCGAATTAAAGGAGTATAGACGCCTAGTTTTGGTGGCATGTTTTCTTCTCTATAATTATGCGGAAGGTACTACTACGCATTAATCACCATGTGATATTCGCCTACGGGCAATAAATAATTTACAAACGAATTTTCTCTACCATGCTTTTTCGGTTTCGGTTTCAACAGCCGAACGATGGCTGTGACGTCAAAGAGTGCTTTTGTGTCACGTGAGGCATGAAAAACGTCCAGAAAATCGCTGCTTCGTCGTTTCAATTTACTGCAGTGCTGAAGCCAGCCTTCCTCAAGAGCCGGAATGACAACGAATGAAGAAGCAGGCGATTATATTGCAGTTTGTTTCATGTCTCACATGAGCTGTAAGCACACGTTGACGTCACAGTCCTCATTCGGCTGTTGAAACGGAAACCGAAACAGCACGGAAAAGAAATGCGATCATAAATTATTTAGCGCTCGTATGAGACTACCAGGTGGTAATCCATGCATAGTAAAGCCTTACGTATCATTAAAAACAAGAAAACGTGCACCCAAAATTTAGGTGTCTATACCCCTTTCAAGTACCTTTGGGGGTAAAAGTAACAGACCCCCTCCAAGTTCCGGTCCGTGCCACTCTGCGTGGGGGCACTACCTGACAAAACACATCAGGTGTCGAGACCGGCGCAGTGGACCTGTTTCAACGCCAGCAGTGCTTTGTCAGGTGGCGCCGCTACGCGGAGTGGCACGGGTCGGAACTTGGAGGGGAGGTCTGTTACTTTTGCCCCGATGGTAAGTCCTCGCAGGTGCTTCCAGGAGGGCTTCGAGCCTATAGATCCATTGATAAAGAGTGCTGTAGCGTTCGCGCCTTCGTTTTGGCCAGTAGCCAGTTCAAGATAGTTGGTTTCACGACTCCAGCGTGGCTGAATCCACTGCCGCTGCTATCATACGCACGTGATAGGCTTAGTGTCGCACAAAAATAGCTGTGCCACTTAGAATAATCAGAAGTGCTACCTTCAAGGAAACAAGCACGTCTCAAACACGTCTTCGCAGGCCACCCAGATGTTGCGGAGCATAACACGCAGAAAAAAATTCGCTGTCGAGACGACAAAGCTACAGTGTATCGATATACACTACAAATAAAATGGCACATGCGATAATGAACTCACTCTATGAGGTGGTTAGTCTCAGAAGGTCTCAGGTGGTTTCATAGTAAGGCTAAACACGGCACATGTACAATCAAAAGTACGTAAAATATTGGACAGCTGCCGCCGTACCTGAGTTGTTAGTGCACCGTACGTGGCATGCGGGTCTGGGGTTAACATACCACCAGCGGTATGTTGTCTTTTCTTCTCATCATCGCCTTGACTGCGCCCACTCCAAGGCAAAGACCTGTTCCATACGCCTCTAATTAATCATGTCCTGAGCCAGCTGAAAGAACCTTATCCCCACAAGCTTTTTAATCTCACCGCCCAACTTAATTTCGTCTGCCCTTGCTGCGTTTGTTTTCTCTTGGAATCCAGTACTATGCCCTTAAGACTGTCGATTGTCTTGCCTTTGCATTGCGTGACCTGCCCAAGCCCAATTCTTGATTTCGACTAGGACGTCATTAAGCGCAACTGCTTCCTGAGCCATTCTGCCGTTATTCTGAAAATTATCGCACTTGAAATTTACCACTTTTAAGACAGCGCAACTTAAAAACGTCGCCATTCGTTGGTTTGAGTGCCTGCTGGCTTAGTTTTTTTTTCGTATTAGTCAGATTTGTAATGCCCTGGTCCCATATTACCTGAGAGTGTTGGAACGGCGACCGAAGAAATATGCGTTAAGTTTTCATGTCAAAGTTGTCAAGAAATAGACAGATCAGACGGTCAACGTTACTGAGCTCTTTGTTAGTGATGTATTTTAATTGAGCCTTGCTGCTCATACGTTTACAAATAATGGCTCCTAACTTTGCACACTACAAGCTCGTTCGATGACTTTGCCATGTTTGAGAAAGGCAGAATAAATACTAGAGTAATTTTTTTAGACAATTCGCCTCATCAAAGATTTCCACTTGTAAATAATTCTATCAAGGTCTGTTTGTAAAGAAATCCCACCTAGGTCGTCTGTAAAGCGAGCACATCTGCAGGACAGGTGATCACACGGTAAATAACACATTTCTTCACGAGAAGCTGATTATGAGTCACTGTTTCACGTGATGACATTGATGCAAATAGACTGTTACATAGGCAATTCTATGTGATAATTAGCATGCCCCATGCACTGACCTCTGAGAAATCTACCACGTTGTCGCTCAGCCAGTGTTTTATATCAAGGTTAACATTACTTCTACAGACAACTAATTTTTTCATATTTTATTTCCTTGGAATACAAGATGGCTGAATGGAGGTAACTCCATAAATACCGTGCAGATAAATGGAATGACCTTGAAACCTAGGCAAAAAGTTATATCAGTGGTGGTCGTAGGGCGGGATAAACAAATGAGTACAATATTTTAGCGCACAGTCCTGGGGCGCGATTACGGATCAGTCTTAATCGAAACTGTCTCAAAAAGTGCATCATTTGCCTCTCTCCTATTGGTCGGCGGCCATTTTGATTTTTTTCGTCACTGACTGACGTCGTAAATGGCGCAGAAGTGGTGACGTTGGCCATCTAATTATGCGGGCAGATTGAGACGATTTTTTGAGACTGGAAAAAGTAGTATCAACACGTTTGAGACAGAAATTGGCGGCTGTTTACATCGTCGTATACGCGGGTGACCGCGCGAGCAACGGTGTCGGAGGGTGCATGAAGACGACTTTGACGCGCGGGAGAGTTATTTCGAGGAGACTGCGCAGTGTCTGTGCGACGAACTCGCCGTTGAACTGGGAAGTGCGCGGGTGAGTGCGCTGTCAGTGGAGCGGCAGGTGCTGTGCGCGCTGCGCTTCTTCGCCTCCGGTGGGTTTCAAGGCGCCGTTGGAAATGAAGAAAACGTCGGCGCAGCCCAACCGACTGTGAACAAGCCTTTGCGGCGGGCAGCGGAGACCAATGTCAACGTTGGGTAACAGAAGGGGGGTGTTCGCTTTCCGAGGAGACCCGAGGAGAAGGCGGCGGCGAAGGAGGGCGTCCTTTGCCTAAACGTTCGCCGCGGCAGCATCTCCGGCGTCGTCGGGTGTGTCGATTGGGCACTCATCACTATCAAGGAGTCTGGGGGCAGTGCTGCGAACGAGCCGCAAGCGGTTCTACGCTGCGGACGTAATAGTGAGTATACCTCGGCCACTGTTTTTGACCGCATGAGTTCAAGTGCTACAAGTGCATGAGCTACAAGTGCGGGCCTCGGCAGCGAGAGTGAGTACGGGCTGTGCTTGTTTTTTCTCAGATCTGTGGCGCGAACATGTGCATCCTGGCCGTGGACTCGCGCTGACCCGGATCCTTCCGCGACGCGTTTGTCTGGCGGCATTCCGAGGCGGAGGAAGGCCTGCTGGACGACGGTGATTTTTTTTCTGGGTAAGCAGTAAAATAGCCGTGTCACCCGTCGGGCGAACTCAGTCACATCTATTGAGCTCCAGCACTATGCATTTGGCCGGATCTGCTAAAGCTACAAGCATCAGTCTGGACAGTTGCACAAATGCAGACACTTTACAGTATGATACAGTGTATTGCAGCCCTTTCCTTTTGTTAAATTTAATTGCAGCAGAAACACAGGACACATATTACATTGTTGAAATGCATAGCCTTTCCTGTTGAAGAAACCAAATAAAAATGCACCTGACAGCGCTTGTGTTTTGTAGGCAATCATAGCGCATCATTTATATGAATATGGTAGTAAAAGACTGACCTTACAGTAGTGCTCACTTATACATCTAAATCCTGCATGTATGTATGCTCTTGAATGTCATATTCAGCAAAGCCTGGATGTGGGCTACTTGGCGTGAGTTTTCTACTGTATAGCAGAGTGTCCTGTAATGCTGTTGAGATCACTGAGAAAGGACATGCTTAGCTGCATCATTTTTTGTTATGCAGGAGACTATGTCTACCCACTGGAGCCATGGCTGCCTGCACCAGTTGCATGACATTACAGACCTGACTCAGCAGAAGGCCTGTACAACATGCCACATGCTTTCACACAATTTGTGGCTGAGCGCTGTATTGGTGTGACGAAGAGCTGCTTCCGTTGCTTTCAAGGACACCGGATGCACCAGTGCCAGTGGAAGTGGACAGTGCGCATCATCACCGCACGTGCTGCACTTCACAGCCTCTGTTTGGATGTGCCCATATCAGCAGAGGGTGCAGGCGACACTACCTCTGACCCAGATAACAACGGGCCACCTCTAAATGGTGGCTGCCTCGTACAGACAGGATCCCTCCTCACCTGCCTCCTGAGAAGAGCATGCGGTGCTGTACTTTTGGCCTCTCTAGGACGACCCGTCTCCAGAGGAAGGCGTGCCGAGGGATGGTGCAGCGGCAGTTGCGATGGAAAATCTAGCGTCCAGAGACGACTCGCCATGGTGGCATAGAGAGTCATATCAGGCACTCTTCCCCTGTTGCCACTGTCATTTCCTTGTGTCGTTGCACAACACACATCTGCAAGTGTGTGAGCAATTGTGTGATGTGGTTGTGCCCTTGGCCAACCTGTGTGCAGCGAGAAGCCAGCAGTGACAAACAAGTGCCCCCCACCGGCTGCCACTTCATTTTCAGTGTGTTTGCTAGTATATCTTCCAGTCCCTCAGCAGCGTGTTGCACAGTCTCTTCCTGAAGACGGAAAAGGTGTTGAAGCAGCTCGCCCAATTTCTGAAAAGCATCATTTTGAACTCTCTTTTGTCAATGCTTATGTCAGCCCACCTGCCCCTTCTCTGCTGTCTCCTTCCAGCTTGGTGGAGTGCCTGTGGTCATTACCTGTGTGACGAACATGCATGAACCAAACGTGTAGTGCTGGAATAAGGCATGAAATATTTCTGATGCTTGTTGGAATCGAAAAGCTGTTTTTTATTGCATCATACATTCAGTAAGCGCGTTTATTTTTTTAGGCACAGCATTTGACACGAGTGTTTCTATTGCAGAAAAGGCAGTGTACATACAAGCATACTTTACCTTGATGTACAATTACCGTATGGCATTTCTGAGTGCAGTTAAGAAAAAAAATCTGAAAAATTGAGTTCAAAGTGCATGTTTTCTTTCATACAGAGGCTACCTGTACAATAAATATGGCATAGTACAGTGTACATGATGCATTTTCCAGACTACAAAACATTTTGGCACATATAAGTAGTGTAAATACCAAAGCTAAGCTTTTAGCATAATGGTGTGTGGCTAGGGGTTTCGCACTGTGCTAAAAGCTGTACCTACTGCAAGGAAACCGCTGTACAACAATGCATAATAAAGATTGTAAGGTGCAGTGGCTACAATGACTGCTGAATGACTAGAACATCTTCACTAATAGACAAAGATGTGTAAACATCACAGACACATCATCAAGGAGATGGTGTGTGATTAGAGGTTAGTTTACAATCACAAATCATGCAACACCGTTACTGGAAATGCTCTACAGCTCTAAGAATATACTGGCAGCTCCATTGTGGGAAATTTTGAGCACTCGGTTATTGCCCCATAACTGACACCTAGCTTGGTTTGCGTAACACAGGGCTATGAAGTCTTGTCCATGATGACACGAGACGGTGACAATGCCGAATGGCCGGACAAGCTCCTTGTGCTATCATATAATATGTGTGATAAGTGCAACTGCTGTCAAGCTACTTTTCGCCTAGGTACTGAATGTCCTAGTCATTTTCAACTGGCTGTTCCCTTTCAAACTGGAGTGGCCTGTATACAGGGTGTCTCAGATATGATGGACCATAATTAAAAAAAAAAAACAAGTGGTCTTCCGACCTGAAAGGAAGTGCATGTTAGAAGCTATGCAAAGTATTTAAAGCCCTTCAAACACTGCCCTCACCTAACCCAGTTATACCAACATCACTCCGCCTGCTGAGCAAAATACAATATTACACATCACTGCCCTGTCCTACCTACCTCACTGCCCTGGATCATATGCAATTCAAGCGCTGTGTACTAGCAAACATGAACAAACTTGCTCAACTTTCTGCCCAGTTGCAATTAGCCTCTATACAAGCAAACTACTTCTTTCCAGGTTGACCCTGGATCTACTACATGATCAGTAAATAACGTTAATGGAACAAGCTCGTTCTCTCCTCGGTGACAATAGCAAAGTTATCAAGTCAAGTGCTTCCTTTCTCTCTAAACAAAGTGGAGCATAAACATCACAATTTCTGCATCTTGCACAGGAAAAAAAAGAAACTACGGCAACAACTGAACATAAACCGAACGGAGCTACAAAAATACAAACGGAACATCAAGTGCTTAGCCCGATGTGGGCGGCAACACTTGGTTACGAGGCAGAAGAGTGCTGCCACAGAGGCAGGCCGTGTCGGCTCTCATTTCCCGCACCGAGATTGCAAGCTATCAGCAACTGCACCTGTCTGTCGGCAGTTGCTTCTATGTGATGATTCATGGTTTTCTGGTATTTTCTTAAGAAAATAAACAACCACACGTCACTCGGCGATCGATAGGCGCCGACCGAGAACACAGACTAAAGTTGTCTTCGTCGATTTTCGATCCGAGCGCTGCTTGTAAGTTGATCTCGGCAGGACCGTAGCATTCACTGCCTTCAATCAGATTTTTCTGCGCACTTAAGACATCCGCAAAGTACCTTGATTTTAGACGACACGCGAAAAAACAGGAACTAGCCATGGAATCAGCTGTTTTCTTGCAGGCCGCCATGTTCACGTTATGCCACTGCCAGCGCGCCCTCATGGCAAGAGAAGTTAACCTGCAGCAAATTTAATTGCAAAACTGAGAATGCTTCTAATTTTCCCTCATGTTGTTGAGGTTGCAACACAGTTTACTACCAAAATAAAACATTGTTTGTTTTCTTCATTGCGTTTTTGATCATTTTCAGACTAACATGTTCACGCTATACCGCCGACAGCACACCTTCACGGCAAAAAAAGTGACTGAACAGCAAACCCAATTGCAAAAATGAAAACACTGCTTCTTTTGCTTGGTGCTGTTGGGTTTTAAATACAGTTTCTTAGCAAAATAAAACATTACTCGTTTTTATTCACTGCGTCTTTACTGCAAAACATTAGTCTACGGTCCCTTGTCGTGCGAATAGTGGTTTCGGGGCGGAGCCCACCGCCTCCTTGCTCCGCATTGGCCGATTCGGCGGTCGGCATTTCTCGGTGTCGTCATTTTGACGTCACTGTCTCAATATTGAACAGTTTTTTGAGACTGATCCGTAATCGCGCCCCTGAAAACCAAGAGGTTTAAAGCCTTCGGAGCTCACCAGAGTGGAACCGAACCTTTTGTTTATAATTGAGATGAGTCGGCAGCGTCTGTTTTTTCCACTCTCACGATTTGCGAAGGTTATAACACTCTTGTGAGAGACATTAGAAGTAGAAAACGGTGAGGAATATTTCCTTAGCATGAATGGCCACGCTGTGAACACGAAGGGAATGTTAATGTAAGAATGCTTCCAACTGCAGTATTTAGACTCGCGGTAATCAAAATAGCGGCAGAATAACATCACTTTCGCTGCCACTTACACCACGAACGCTTTTATTGCTGTATCGAGTACAGGTGGATGCACCCGCCGCGGTGGCTCAGTGGTTAGGGCGCTCGACTACTAATCCGGAGTTCCCGAGTTCGAACCCGACCGCGGCGGCTGTGTTTTTATGGAGGCAAAACGCTAAGGCGCCCGTGTGCTGTGCAATATCAGTGCACGTTAAAGATCCCCAGGTGGTCGAAATTATTCCGGAGCCCTCCACTATGGCACCTCTTTCTACCTTTCTGCTTTCACTCCCTCCTTTATCCCTTTCCTTATGGCGCGGTTCAGGTGTCCAACGATATATGAGACAGAGACTGCGCCATTTCCTTTCCCCAAAAAACCAATTATTATTATTATTATTATTATTATTATTATTATTATTATTATTATTATTATTATTATTATTATTATTATTATTATTATTATTATTATTATTATTACAGGTGGATGCGCTGAAAATGTTTCTGTCTGAGCTCCGCCTCGACATCTCCAGCAATGAAGAAGACCCGAACTTCGACATCTTGCGCCGACTGCTTTACCTGAGCTTCGTGTACGGGGTTCCAACCTTCGTCTGGTTCGGCGCCGCCACGGCTCACACTTTGAACCAGTTGCTAGAAGTACGTATGCTTCTTCACACCCCCGGCAACACTAACAACGCATCACATTCTAATAACACATAGTGCATCGCCTTACTCTGTGGGATATCAATTGCTAGCGCGTGCTTTAGAAAATGTCAATCGCTAGAGGACTCACTTTTAGGCGATATATGTTAAAGAAATGGCAGATAACTAAAGTTGTTAACTGATGTTTGCATGCAAGAAAAAAAGCTATTTTATCCTCAAGGGACCATTGGAAAGCGAGAAGAGTGTAATAAAGTGTTAAGGCTAGGAACAATACGCTTACTAAATTTAATTCCTAAACAACTTGAGGCATTGACATTTTAGAGGGAAAGGGCCACGAAGCGGTGTTCTTTACTGAAAGACTTTAAACTGGCACGCGTTGCAACCAAGCTACCAACAGCCATTGATGGATTTGGATGAGATCCTACCCTACTGAAAAATGTATATTGTTTTGAACAGGTCAGCAAATAGGATTATGGCACATTTGGTTTGGCTTTATAGGATGGACGTCCCAAAGCGTCTCAGTCTATGAGGGACGCCGTAGTGGAGGGCTCCGGATAATTTCGACCACCTGGGGTTCTTAACGGGCACTAACAATGCACAGTGCACGGAATTTTCACATTTTTCCTGCATCGAAATGGTACCGTAGTGGGCGGGTTCGAACCCATTACTTGCATGCACTGTGTGATGTAAGTGCACGGTAATTAACCGCTGGTAATGGTAGTTATACGGAGCCCTCCACTAAGGAGTCACTCAAAGGCTGAATCGCTTTGGAAGCTTCATCCTATAATGTTAAACGAAATGTGCCATAATCCTATTTGTCTCCTATTTAAACCTGTACATATTTTTTAATAAGGTAATCCAAGCAGTTGCCTGGAATTCACCTTCCCTGCAAGCGATGTGAACATACCCAGCATTCTCAGACAAAAATTGTGAAAATTAGAAAATTATAAGGCACCGTTAAGAAAATATTAATGGTAATGGTCCATTGTTCTTATAAGTAACAAAATCTTTCAAAGTGATTCCATCGATTGCATCGTACAGTTAAGACTGCCATATGAAACCCATAGGGAACGCCTTTGACTACTGAAAGAACGGTAATAGAAAAAAAAATACAAAACTGCCGTCAGGTGATATTGAATGTTATATTGAATGTTATATTGAATGTTGTAGTGAATTATTACATTATTTGAAAAAACTGAGCACATAAGCGTTTTACCGCTCAAAAATGCTTTTGTCCAGAATTCCTGGGTGTTTGTTAAACTGGGCCTCCTCCGGCACGTGGCATAACAGACAATACGTCTCTCTGCGTGTTCTCGTGATAGCGTACAGACTTTTCCGATAAGCTCTCCCTGGGCGTTGTCGTAGTCTTGACTGCACTCCTCTGTGGACCTCGCGGAAGCGTCACGTGGTGGCGCGAGCACACTCTAACCGCTCGCCACGGTCGAAAGAGCAGGTGATTTGACAGCCGCGTGTATTCAATGGAAAAACCTATATCCTATCAGCAGCTTCATTGCCGACCACAAAAAAAGTTTTAAAGACGGAGCGACGGACGCTAGAGAAAAAAAGGAAGCCTTTAATAAGTTCTGAAGGCTGTGTTAATAAAAGGAAGTCATGTGCGTTGAGCTTCGAGCTCGTTCCGGTTAAGTCAACGCCATGCACATTGGGGACTGGGACATCCTGGAATTGCCAAAGGATTAACAGTGCGCAGGCAGCTCTTTCTGGAATCGAGGGTTGGCGCATGAGGAATCTGACACAGAGGAAGCGTGGTGACTGAGTAGACATGAATCAATGAGTATGTGAGTTATCATGAGAGGTGCAACATACCTGAAAAAGTTTTCTGCTGCGGGAGTCGATCGATCAAACTATCAACCAACTAGACCAGTTAGGAGATCGTTGCACAAACCATTGGTCATAAAACTAGCTTGCATATTTCGGGTAAAGGCACAGTCTTTGTCAAAAATAAGCAGCTCAAGCGATTACATTGTGGGTTGCCGTGTGTTACTCGTTACGCATTCACAGCATTCCAAATACCTGGAAGTTGACGGAAACTCCTACCTTGCCTGAACAAAACAGAGGACTTAAACCGTTGCTTCAGGCACCCCATGACAAGCCTCAGAGGGAACGCCTTAACCTCGAAACTCGTCGCAACGTCTGTGGATGCGCCGCTAAGCATTAGAGGAATTGGCGATGAACGCTTGTAGTTCATTTTACTGCCGCCATGTGGCGCATGGCTCTGAAATTTTAAAAATGGCTTACTACGACGATTAAGAACAAATTAGTTTTTCTACCATTGGAGTTTATAAACACTTCATAAATCGCTGTCAGGTAAAACAAATTACCTGGTAAATCTGATTGAGGCCCTACACAGAAACTATAGCGTGTTTGTGAAGAGAACTGTAAAATATAAACTCAGTATTGCGCAAGAACTTGTAAAGCAGGCAACAGACGATTTCTGCAAAGTTGATAGTGTTTATGGCAAACATTTTTCCCTCCCTGTTTTTTTCAGAGTTAAATGAGTAGATCATTTCGCCAAATTTACGCGTGCTAGATACTTCTGGTTAGTCAGGCACACTTCCACCCACTAATCTTGCCTCAGAAATAACATACCATTATTTCTTTATTCTTTTGTGATTGCAGGCATTCATCATCAGAGCGTCAATTCCAAGCCCGCCTAGTCGACATTACTCGGAACTGAAAACTGTGCATGAAAGAGGAAGTTTGATGCGATAAAAGCATCAACTCCAACTGTAAAACTGTGTTCGGTTCATGATGAAACCCCTCGCTGAGTTCTGGTGCCCTCGATTTTCTCGCATTATTGGATTGATATCGACGGCGTTTTGATCTGTTTCATTAGGGAACGAGCAATTTAGCTTGATTTTAAGAGCGTGAGCGCTTACTACTAACGTTTGTCAAGGACGCGCCGGTCTGCAATGAAGGTCAAATCGACCAAAACAGTTGCCACGTGACCACACTGTATCGCATATCAACATTAGGTTCGCAGCGTCTCATTTGATACCTATACTTTGGATCCGTTATATATTGCCAGTACAGCGGTCATCGAAGTGGGACACCCACCCGGGACCACCATTTGCATAAAATGTGGGGGCCACCCGTTTGACGCAGAATGTTTGAAGTGGTGTCAAATGACTAGGCATGTTCCTGAGGATGAAATTACTTATTGAGGTTAAGCTCAAAGCGTGTGTGGTATTCGCACCGACGACCTTTCCGCCCCCAAACCGTGCATTCCGATGACCTTCACGCGGCCATTACGGCTGAACCGTTCGTCGCAAAGGGTTCCGGATGGTTCAAACGATTCGTCGTGTCGAGAAGCACACGTTTATGGAATTATATAACTGATATAATGAGAAAATATACCGGGTGTAGAGAAGGAGGCTGTAAATCGCAATAACAGTGCAAAATTCATAAGGCAGACTGCACTGCTTGTGTCTTAGAAAAGATGTTTCTGGAAAGGAAACTCCGCGGTTGTTTGGATTTGGTCTTCTCCACGTTTGCTGTGCACATCGACGTGAACACTTGAAGCTCCCGTAGATTACGCGCTTAAGTCGAACACTGAGGCAATGTTGGCGGAGAATTTTTCAGCCGGGAAACGGCGATGCCATAGCGTTTACGCTCGCGGCCTATAGGGCGCAGCGCATACTACCAGACTCTATCAAGACGCTATTGTGGCCTCAGGGCAGTGCGCGCACTCGTGAGCGAACTTTGGTGAGCCTCTGTGCATTCCTCGAACACGGGCTTAACGTCCCGTCTGTTCTCCGTCAGGTAGTTACACGCAGTGACCGAACGCTCCACGAGTTCTACCTTGAACGATTAATAACTGGACGCTTCACTCCAGTTGTAGCCAACACAGTGCTGTGCGCGTGTGATTTAATTCCTCTAAAATGCACTAATCACGCGCACAACCTGGACACATTTCTTATTGTGTAAATAGCTTGTACATAATACTTCTCCCCCTATCCTCTCTTCCTGTCCCCTCACCTCTTTCGTTTCATTTCTCCATTCTGCCTGCTATCCTTTATTTCCGCAGCCCCAGCTCAGGTGCTTCAGTATCGATGGCAGATGCCGGGGCTAGCAAAAATCTTTCCCTTCCTTTTTACTATTATTTTAATTTAAAATAAACCACTACCACCACCACCGTCGCGTTTACGCTACTCGTGGTCCAGAATCTTTTTTTTTTCCTATTTGTTATTCTACTGTTAACGGAGACGAGTGTCTTACAATATGCGCCTAATTTGAAGTCTCTACACTGCCGCAGATCTCGATAAACACAGAGGACATGATGTGGATGAAGACTTCTCACAAAAAGTACAACGGGTCTACCTTAAACCAATTCTACATGAAATATTTGGCGATTTACGACCCAAACCTGGACTCCGCGCCAATCGTCGAGCGCATCCTCCGTGCGGAGCTGGTTGGTGGGTGTACCAGCCTTGTGTGCAACCGTGTTAATTACACCGAAAAATTTCTAATTACGACCGAATAGGTTGTGCCGACAAGAGTAGAATAGCGAAAAGTATTTGTGCAAAACGTACCTGCCTCACTCTAAATGCACAGGAACTGCTGTAAAAAATGGATTGCGTGCGGCTTCGTTTAAAAGCCCCTATGTTCTGTTAAAGCAATATTCGTCGTTTTCCAACGTAATTTCAATTCTTCACATTTGCACTCTTGCAAGCTCGCCTAAGAAGAATAAGTAATCTTCTCCAGCACTTGATGTCATGTATTCAATGCATGTTGTACGTGGCTATGTAAGAAATCTAGGCTTTTAACGAATAGGGTGGTCTTCGGTGTAATGCAGGTGAACTGGCAGGCACCTTGACTATTTTCACGTCGGCTTGTAGTCTTCGCGTATAAAAATTGTTTATACATAGTCCATAAACTTCTTATATACCTAATTGCCCTCCTATAGATATTTCTTTTTATATAATCATAGTCTATAGGCTCTCTGTTAACAAAAGTCTAATAAAAGTGTATCGCCATAAATGTATAGATTCTATATAGACTGTCACAGAATTTGTATTGCGCATAAACTGTTCCCTGAAGTTCGTCTATACTCTGTAGACTTTATGGACCGAAATCTATGTGCAATCTATAGACTGTCTGAAGAGCTTTCTGTAAGGGTTGTGACAAAAGTCCGCCGCGTTATGGGGGCGCAAAGGTGCTGTTGCAATGTGTGCATTCCTATATTTTTAAAAGCAGGCCATCTAGCCCTAGAGTATTTTCCCGCTTAGGGGTAGGCTTTGCCTCTAGCGATAGTGGAGCTAGCCGCCTGATAAACAATTCCGAGTTCTTGCGGGAACCAATAAAGAACGATGACTTAAGAGCTTAAAATAACCAACGCGTTCAATTCTGCATCGTTTATGCAACGATATATTAGCAATGGCCGCACGTTTTATGTGTGGTTTGTGTATTAACAAACTCCTGAGACGCGTTGCCTTCAAAGCGGTTTTCTGCTGTCTCTCGGTTGTGTCATCGCCCCGCATTTAGAATATACAATGTTAGAGAAGGTTGCTAACATTTTCCAGGGGCTGTGACAAAAGTGGAAAGCACTTCGCACAACGCAACAGCCCTCATTGTTCTTGCAACTTAATTACAGGGAAAGTTATCGCGAATGGCAAACAGTGGGGACAATAGGCCCTCGCTGTTTGCTCTACTTTTTACCGGCGATCAGCAGAAACCTAATATTTTTCACGTTATTAGCGTTTAATAGCTACACTTCAGCGTATTGGTCTGTGCTTGTGCTGTCAGTCAATATGAAGCTGCTTCCTCTCGTGTTAACCTATTCGATTTGGGTGCTCTGGAGTACTTCACCTTTCAAGAATTCCGAATGAAATAAGTAACTGTAGTTGCATGTTTGGTTAATTTATCTGTCGCTGATTTTTAATAAACAGGAGGTGATTGTTGCTCTAAGAACAAGTGACTAGTTCTTTTTTGGATGGCGTGAAAGTGATAACCACTGTATTGATTCCGTGCCGCAGCTCCTCGCATGACACAATCTCTTGAAATTAGGATAGTTATCTTTGAACGCATGACCCTGCCACTCAGTTTTCTTGGCACGTAAACTTGCTGGGCGAATTGGTTCCAGTAATCCAAGCCTACACCGGCCCAGAGGGGGTCAAAGCAAGGAAGACTACATCAGTGAGTTTCGTCGTTCTAGCTGCCGTTCGTCTGTTATACTGAAGCCAATATCGTGTTTGGCAATCACCATCCTTACTGATTTCAAAAGGATGAGGCACATTAAATACTGAGACGGCTGGTTTATCTGTGAAAACGTAGCTCTTCGCGACATTGGAAGTCTGATAAATGAATGGCATGAAGAGACAGCATGTACAAGGTTGTGGACCAGCTTCCCAAAGGCCAATCATCAATCTGTTTCTGTTCACGTCAAGGTGGCTTTTTTTGTAGCGATAGCTACTCTACGGTAGCATTTCAAGCCTTCAGCGTGGCGGCGCCGCCTCCCTGTGGCTGCGCGCCACCAAGCGGTGTGGCTGCGCGCCACGCTGTCATGTGGTTAGTCACGTGGTGCGGAGTAGCTGCCGGCGGCGCGGAGCCGCGGCTGATAACGTAGTTCGTCGCGTGGTTGGCCACGTGATCAAGTTTCACTCAGCCAGCTGTAGCTATCGCGTAACTCCAGGTTCAGCCAGAGCTAAACCCCCTACGCTTTTGCCTTAGCTATTTGCGCACAGTTCCTCAGAGCAAAGCGAAAGTATTAGCGTCGCTCTTACCTCAGGTGGCAGGCATCTTTCTTCATGCGGAAAGCAATGAATGGTTTTTCATGCTTATAGTTTTTCGCACTTTTTTTCTGAGCAACTTTTTAAGGGTTTGTGACATCATTTAGAGGCATTTTGTGTTCCAGCAGGTCCGAACCATCTCCGCCGCTTTAAGTACACGCACAGGATTCACCGTTTGATGTCTTACTGACACTAGTGTGCAAGTGGATGCAAGTGCACTTTGCAGAATTACTTTTCGCGCTTTGTTTTTCTAACTACATTCTTGGTCCGGCCAGCAACTATAAAGAGGTGTGCGATTCGTTTGCTCTCTTATTTACTGGCACAAACCGGAGCCTGTCAGAACAGTTTTGCAGGTCGGTATAGTGCCGGTCTCTCTGGAGCTACAAAATGCCCTCGTATTTTTTATACTGCAGTGATGAAGCATGTCCGAAATCTCTGGCAGCGTGGATTTCACACCGTGCTTGGAAATGTGGGGACCCTCGGAACCTTCACGGATGGTTACGTTTCAAATGGTGCGTTCTGGTTCACAGTTGACTGCCTGTTATGAACGTGCACTGCAGGTAAATAATCCTAGGTCCTTTAGAGGTGTCGGCATCCTACTAAAACATTCCAAATGAGCCGCTCGTATGGATATATAGAAATGTGGAGTCCACGAGATATGGTAAATATTTAGAAATCCGTATCTAGTCAGTACAGAATCCATAAGTATTCTACATAATTTCTTTACGATTTCCTTGACATCCATGACTTGACATCATAAGAAATCCGTATGATTCGATACGTATTTCCATACAGTTCATACCGACTCCATATGTTCTATACTGACTCCGTAAAACTTCTTATTGAATCACATAAATTATAAAACTCCTCATATGGAAACTTGCAGTAGGGCATGGAGTATACATCTAGCACCTTTCAGTGTTTTAAATTATCAGTTGAGTGCAAGAGAGGGGCAAAATTTCTCTTTAGTCGTTATATCAACACAATTATCGGCTGTTGAGCTCGGCACTCAACGTAATTTTCGTTTTGTTTTCTTTTATTGGAAATCAGCACCATTATGACACTCTTGGGTTACCCCTCAAGGAATGAAATTCATGATAATTATGCACCTTAGGCGGCAAGGCGTGTTTGGGCTCTCAATATAATTTAACCCATAGGTCGCGTCAGCTGCATTTTGAAGATGAAACGCGAAAACGCCGGTGCGCTGTGTGAGGTCGCTGCATGTTAAAAAACTCTGGCTAATCAAAATTATTCCGAAGCCCCCTGCAACTGCGTCTTGCACAGCCTAACTATCGCTTTGAAACGCGAAACTAAGCATTGCGTCATGTATTACCGTCAGATTCGTATATCTAGTGTGGGTTGATCTCTAAACACACGGCCGTTATCCTTACTAGGGCGCTAAGAAAATGGGGCCGCATAAGATGGCAACAGCAGTTTTGAGGCGAAAAGCTTCACTAGCTAGGTAAAACAGTCGGCGCGTAGGCTGGAGAATGATCTTGAACGACCTTGAGCCCAACCACGTTACCCGTGTATGACCATATGTGGTAAAGTTATGATGTCGCAACCCTTGACCCCTGAACTTGAGCTATGACCTTTAGTTGACCTTTGAGATTTGGGCTGACCGTTGACCTTAAGAACATCCAACGGGGTGATGTGAAGCCACGTGTTGACATCCGATGGGGGTGTCAAAAGACCACGTGGTACCACGTCATAGCCACGTGGTCATTGTCTATATAGATAACGGCTGTCGCGAGCGTGTAACAGAGCTGCCAAGGGCGAGCCTCAGAGGCTTAGCAAGCGTCCTTGCTTTCCGTTGAATTCCAGGATAAGCCAACTTAAGCCACTGCGAATTTTTTTTACATTTATTTATGTGAATACGGCTCCTTTGATACCCACGATGGGTCGTGCTCTGTTGGACTCACTACGGCAGAGCGGATCTTTGTCATTTCAGCGGTCAGAGCGAACTGCCACGTGTAAAGCAGAACGCACGAATCCTGTAATGCCACAAGCTTAATTGAGAGTCCCATGGGACCAGTCAGCATGATAATTTCAGGGGAGCAATATCACATCACAAAAACGTATTCACAGCACAAAACTGAAGGAGCAGAAAATGCAAGGAAAATGGGAGTACGTTATGACATGCGTAATAAGGAAGCCAAATGTCATCAAGAGCAAAGTAAGCATAGCGCAACATTTCTATTCATTTTGGTTGCTGGTGTTCTTTGATGGAAAATTGTTAGCGTAATCATTTTCTGGCTGAATGATAAGTGATTAAAGAGAAGAAAAAGAAGCTGCAAGCCACCAGTAAGTTCCACCCTTATAAAATGGCCTATAGACAGTCTACAGACATATTATAGACTCTATTGCGTTCCTATGGATTTTTCTTTTAGTGCATTCATAGGCTATAGACGGTGTATCCACGAAAGTTTACTAAAAGTGTACGGCCTTAAATCTATAGCTGGTCGGTAGACTGTCTATAGGATTTGTATTGCCTATAGACTGTTCTCTGAGGTTTCTCTATAGAGAGTCTATAGTGTTTATAGACACAAGCCCATGGACAGCCGATAGACTGTCTAAAGAAATTTGTGTAACGGCATGACCGCAACCTACACATGTCACGTACGGTGCTCTACCAACTCAGCAATGACGGGCAGCTGTTGTTGTTAGTGGCTACTTATAATAACATAACAATGGAAGGAAACGGTGTTGCTAGCCATGGCATCTGCCATCGAAACCTGAAGCACCTGAGCGGCGGCTAGTGAAGGAAGAGTGAAAAGAATGGGATGAGAGATAGTGAGAAATCATAGTGGTAGGGGGTAATAGACACTATGTTCAAACACACAATAAGAAATAGATGTGGAGTGCTGCGCCGCGCATCATAAGAGCACTCGGCGGCTGTCCACATTTCTACTTCCTAAACTCGACCGCGGCGGACGCTTTTCAATGGATGCGAAAGGCTAAGGCGCCCGTGTGCTGTGCGGTGTAAGTGCACGTTAAAGATCCCCAGGTGGTCGAGATTATTCCGGAGCCCTCCACTACGGCACCTAGTTGGTTGGTTGTGAAACTTTATTTCCAGCGGATATAGAGGAGCGACACGAAGTCGCCCCCCGCTTAAACGGCGGCCGCTATCCCTTGGGCAGCGGCGGCGTCTTCAGCCAGCTGGAGGAGCTTGATCTGTATCCCCGGGTCGGGGCTGAGCAATAGAGCCTCCCAATGAGCAGAGTCGGTAATGAAGTGACTCGCGGGTGGGGACTGCGGGCAGTTCCAGATCATATGATTTAGATCGGCTTTCGCATCCCAATTTTTGCATTTGTTTGAGTAGAGTCCTTCCGAATAGAAGCTACACAATTGGGGATTAGGATAGGTGTTAGTTTGAAGTTTACGCCAGGCTTTGGCCTGTTGCTTGGTGAGCGTTTTATCTGCTGGGGGGAATGTGAGTCTTGCAAGCCTGTAGTGCTGCAGGATTTCTCTGTAAGAAAACAACCTGTCCTTGCCAGAGTATAGGGCGGGTGGGCTGCACGACCCAGCTCGGCGGGACAGTTCTCGTGCTAGGTTATGAGCCGCCTCATTACCAGCAAAGGAAGCATGAGCAGGCGTCCAGATTAGGCGAATGCGCCGCGTGGGCTGATACTTTAGCAGAATCCGTGCTGCTTGTGGGGAGATTCTTCCAAACGTGTAGTTACGTATAGTCAATTTTGAGTCGCTGACAATGGTTTCTGCCGAGGATCCCACAATGGCTAGAGCAATGGCTGTTTCTTCTCCATGTGTGTGCTGAGTGCGTATAGTGCCCCCAGTTATAAGTGTTCCACGTTGCGTGGTGACCACAGCTACCATCTTGTCAGCCGAAGAATCTGCCGCTTCTACATATACCACAGAGGTATCATTAAGAAAGCGTTTGCCTAATGATTTGGCTCTCTCTCTGTACGACGTTCAGCGTGGAAATCAGGGTGCATGTTCCGAGGTAGTGGAGGAATGACCAGAAGCTGGCGTATATGTTTGGGAAGGTCAGTTGTGGGTCCGCCTTGTCGTTCGTATGTTATGCCTAGTGTGAACAGAATGTGTCTGCCAGTTGGTGTGGCCGATAGTCGTTCGTACTGCGAGACGGTTACCGCTTCAATAATCTCGCTTAGGGTGTTATGAAGACCGAGACCTAACACTTTCTCAGTCGCTGTGTGCATGGGTAGCCCATCTGCCTGTTTGACGCATTTTCTGATTATGGCCTCCACTTTTTCTTTTTCAGCTGACTTGAGATGTAGGTAAGGGCATACGTAAGCTATGCGGCTTATCACAAAGGCTTGTACTAAACGGAGAGTATTGCTTTCCTTCAAGCCCGAGTGGCGGTTACTAATGCGGCGAATGAGTCGCATAATTTGCTGCGAGGTTCCCTGAAGCTTCCGAATTACGTCACCATTGAAGCCGTGTTCTTGTAGAATTAGGCCCAAGATTTTAATTTTGGGCACTCGAGGAATGGGGACTCCGCGAATACTGAGTTCAATGGCCGGTGGGGTTTGCGCAAGGGATCTGATGTTGCGGAATATGAGAAATTCAGATTTGGCTGGACAGCACCGCAGCCCCCTAGGGTCTACATAGTTCCCCACGATATCTATTACATGCTGGAGTCTCTCCTCGATTTCGGCATCATTGCCCTCGGCGGTCCACAAGGTGATATCGTCAGCATAGAGGCTGTGGTGGAGTTGCGGAACCTGCGCTAATTGGTGTGGAAGTTTCAACATTGCAACGTTGAAGAGAAATGGTGATAGGACCGATCCCTGCGGGGTGCCCTTGTTGCCGAGGGGGAAGTCATGCGAGTGGAGACCTCCTACTTGAAAATGCGCCTTTCTACCTGAAAGAAAGTCGCGGATATAGTTTAAGGGGCGGGCTCCCACCCCGAGTTCATGAAGGTTCTCCAAGATCGCATCATGTCTGACATTGTCAAAGGCCTTTTCCAGGTCAAGTCCAAGAATTATTCTGGTGTCCCGCGTTTTTGCCTCAATAATTTGATGTTTGAGTTGAAGCATTACATCCTGCGTAGAAAGTTTGGTCGAAATCCAATCATGGTTGGAGGGTACAGCTCGTTCTCCTCCATAAACCGGTTGAGGCGGGTATGAACTACGTGCTCCATGAGCTTACCTACACAAGACGTGAGCGAAATCGGCCTGATGGTTCTCAAGGCTGAGTGCCTTCCCTGGCTTTGGGATGAGAATGATCTCTGCCGTTTTCCATATTTGTGGGATGGAGCCCTCCGACCAGCATTTCTGCATATACTCAGTTAGTGATTGTAGCGACACTTCATCCAGGTTGCGGAGGATCTTGTTGGATACTGCATCTGGGCCAGTGGCGGATTTGCAGTTTAGCCTGACAATCTCTGCCCTAACCTCATCCACAGTAATGGGGGAGTCGAGCTGCGTGTTTTCCGGACCAGCATAATCTGGGAAGGCTTGGATAGGAGCATTGCCAATATATCTATCTTTAAGTTCAAGGAAAAGGTCCTCTGGTGGGCCTGCATACTCATGCACAAGCTTCTGCAGGTTCTGCCTCTGGGTGGTTCTGCTACCTGTAGGGTCAAGTAGATGACGGAGCAAGTGCCAAGTCTTAGAGACTCCCATATTGCGATCCATTTGGTTGCATATGTCATCCCAGTTTTGTTGAGTAAGTTTAGCTGCATGATCCTCGATCTCCTTGTTTAGCCTAGCTATTCTTCTGCGCAGATTGCGGTTCCACCACTGTCGTTTGAGTCGGTTCTCGAGTCCTCTCTTTGCCTCCCATAGGTGAAGAAGCCGGCTGTCCGCAATCTCCAGGTGGTCAGCCTGGTCTAACGTATGGGTGACTGCTTTGGCATCTTGACAAAGATCTTGTGCCCAGATATCTATGTCTAGTATTTCGGGGGTATCAGCTTCTCGGGCGGCTCTTTTAGCGCGGAACGTGTCCCAATCGACAAGGGTGGGGGCTCGAGCGCTACGACGTTTGGGGCCAGTTGAGGTCACTATTTCCAATATGTAGTGATCGCTGCCGAAATTTTGTTGAGTGTTTATCCATGTTGGAGTGCCCGAATTTTTAGCAAAAGTCAGATCGGGAGACGTATCCCTGGAAACACTGTTACCGCAGCGGGTGGGGACTAGTGGATCTGTAAGAAGAGTCAACCCACACTGTTGTGCGGTGAGCCACAGTTTTCTACCTTTAATGTCCTCCTGTGCGTAACCCCAAGCCGGGTTTTGGGCATTAAAGTCTCCCGTGAAAATGACGGGGTGATTGCCTGCGAGCTTCAGGGTCCCCTGAAAAAGCGGGCCGAAGCTTGCTTTCCGTAACTTTGGGCTGCTATAGACATTCAGCACAAACAGACTGTGGTCGGGTTTCCTAGGCGGAATTAATTCGACTAGCACGTGTGTGACATTTGTGACTGGGGTATCGTGCTGTACTACCGTAATATTTCGTTTGACAAGAGTCGTGACTCCAAGCGTTCCACCCCCCGATGAAAAGGATTGATACCCAGCTAGCTTGCTATTAGTTTGTGTCTCTTGTAGTGCGATTAAGTCCGGTCCGTCCCTATTGCTGAGGAATTGTTGGAGTACAGCTCGTTTGCGGCTAAATCCTCGGCAGTTCCACTGCCAGATGGTGTAATTGGGTTGTGGCGCCATGTTGTTGCTAGTCGGATACCGCTTCAGAAGAAGCGGGTTTGCGAATTTTGTGAGGAAGGAGCCTGCTCTCTGCTTCCTGCTGCCAGCTGCCTAAGTTAATTCCTGCCGGTGTCTGCATAATTCTTCCATGATAGAAGTCATTGTAAGCTGCACTTGAATGAGGGTGCTGTTAGTCTGCGTTTGCGCTTCTTCAATTTTGTGAATGGTGTCGGCTAGTGTTTGGCCTTCGGACAGGGAATCGCCTGCTTTTCGCTTAGGCGGGGGTGCCCGCGTTGATTCAGCATGCATGTCCGCTCCGGCGGAGGTAGAGGGGGTACGGTTATTGGCGCCATCGGTCGTAGGCGGTGACCCAGCCTGCATTTGTTGCTGTTTTAGAGCGGCATTTTCTTTCTTTAGGTCCTCGACCTCACGAAGTAATTTCCCTACCAGCACTTTCAGGTCTGCTAGCTCAGAGGGGTTGGAGTTAGATTTCTGGGAGGCTTTATCTACCCAGCCTACCTTTTGCGTGCCGACGGCGTCCCGGTTCAAACCGGGGTTCCGTGGCTGGTGTGAAGGAGTCCTGGATTTGGAGGCGGACCGGCCTCTCGGTTCCAGTCGTGGAAAGGACCTGGATCGATGTCTATAATTTGTTCGTCCCTTGCTTTTGGAGCGGCTGCGTCGCTCTTTAGACTGCGGCGACTCTTGGCTATGCTGGGTCAGATGTTGGCGTTCCTGTACCCAGCGGCGTTTGCTGACAATGTATGGAGTGCGGTAGATTTCGCGGCATTTGTTGCTGCCCAGTTCATGGCCCTTACCGCACAAGGCACACTCAGGCTCGCAGCTATGTGTCTCAGGAGGATTGGCCACGCCGCATCCGCGGCAGCGAGCGTTTTTCGGGTCCGGGCAAACGTCTCTGCGATGTCCGAGTTGTCCGCACAAAGAACACACTTCGTATTTTTTTTTGTAGAGGCAGCAGCGAATCATGCCACCACCGAAGCTGATCCAACGGGGAACTCGCTCACCGTTGAAGAGAATGAGGACCGTCTGCGACTGCGCACCCATGCGCCGGACTCCACATATTGGAGGATTCCTTGGATGCTGAAGGTTCGCAAGGATGTCAGCGTCCGATAGATGTTTCGGAACGCCTTGGATCACTCCTTTACCACTGCCATCCGGCGTGGCGACATACGAGGTGATGGCGATCTTGTTCTCGCCGTAGATGAGCTCCATGATGTTTAAGTAGCGTTCCACTCGTACCGCGGAATGGGTGGCCACCAGTATGGTGTGTTGCTTGAAGTTGAGTAGCATGTAGTCTTCAGATGATTCTGCCAAGGTGAGACCTGCGGCGTCCCGGATGAGTTGAAAGATGCCGAGTTGGCCACAGCTCTCGAGTATACGGAGGCCGCCCGATGGCCAGAATATCACCTTGGTTAGGCCCTTGGGTAGACGAGGTAGGTTCGACGCCACCGATTGTCGAGCAAGTCGTCGGCCAAGCTTTTTCGCAGAGGAGTCGGCAGAGTGCCGCATGCTGCCCTGTCCCTGGGCGCGATCGGTTCCATTGTGTGCCGCGGGGTTATTCCTTTGGCGTTCGTGACCGGAGCGTTTCGATTCACCGACGGTGAACCAACCATATTGGTGCGAAACTTCCTCGGGGCTAATGTCAGTCCCCTCCATGGTGACTTCCATGTCCAATGTTAAAGGAAGATCCCACTCAGATAATGCGGCACAGCCCCGTCAGAGCGGGGTCGCTAGGTCTGGCGTGGGCCTAGCGGGCCGTGCGTACCGGTGAGAGCCGAAACGCAGAAAAGTCCGCAGAAACAGGCAAAAAGGGACTTGCCGATGGGTCCGACGGCGTTATCCGAGCTTCGAAGACGAAATCCAGGCAAGAGCGGTGTTGACCGTCGCTGAATTCAGCGGTGGGCATGGGTGAAGCGAGGAGCGTTCGCGCGAGCGTCCGATCCACGCCACGTCCGAGCCGGTTCTCACGGCACCTAGTTCTTCCATTCCTCACTCACTCACTCACTCCTTTATCCCTTCCCTTATGGCGCGGTTCAGGGTGTCGGCTGATATGTGAGACAGATACCGCGCCATTTGCTTACCTCAAAAACTAATTTTCAATAATACGCTGGTGCACCTTGACGCGTTCAGCCTAACCCTAGATGTGTGCATTGCGACGCCTGCCGAGGAGACCGCCAGTCGCTCGACCACAAACGTAACCACGGAGCTGCAGCTTCTTGCTTTCGACCAGGGTTAACCAGCACGAAATCATCAGCAATTTCCGGCGGTGGGGGGCGGGGAGGAGATGGCGCAGTATCTGTCTCATATCTCGGCGGAGACATGAACCGCACCCGTGCACGTTAAAGATCCCCAGGTGGTCGAAATTATTCCGGAGCCCTCCACTACGGCACCTCCCATTCCTTTCTTCTTTCACTCTCTCCTTTATTCCTTCCCTTACGGCGTGGTTCGGGTGTCCAACGATATATGAGACAGATACTGCGCCATTTCCTTTCCCCAAAAACCAATCATTATTATTATTATTATTATCATAAGGGAAGAGGGGTAGCAGGAACTGAGAGAAGAAAGGAAGAAAGAGGTGCCGCAGTGGAGGGCTTCGGAATAATTTAGACCACCTAGGGATCTTTAACGTGCATTAACATCGCACAGGTCGCAGGCGCCTTTGCGTTTCGCCTCCACAGAAACGCGGCGGCCTTGGTTGGGTTTGAACCCGGGTACTCCGGATCAGAACCCAAGATCCCTAACCACTGAGCTGCCACGGAGTCTTAGTCTCGCTTTCATGTACATACGTGGCATTTTTTTTTCTAACTGCGAAAACCGGCTTTGATTGCCTTCCGCACCCTGGATAGGCAGCGCTCCCACCCTGCTACCCTGGCAGGTGTCAGTTAATGGTTGACCGTTAGAGGCTGGTCACCCATGAGTACGTCTGCCTATTGCTATGATGACGCGTCAGCGGTGTCTGACGCTCTTAAAGCAGATTTTGTGTAATCAAAATCAGTTTCATTTACTTTACTTAAGGAAACCGCCGCCTATTGAATCGTAGAGGGTTCGAAGCAACCAGGAATCTGTGCGGCCTCCTCGTGCTCAGCTGTCGAATGACATAACCACTGAGCCATCTCGGCGTGCGCACGCCTAATGTGCTCAGCGATTGAAGGGAAGCCGAACGAAAGTTGTGTGCAGGAACTGAACGAATGAGATTCGCTTACTATCGACTGTCCGGACACCGTATAGTATCTGTTACGGGTCCAATTGGACTTATTTTTGGAAATGTGGCGGAGAGTTTGAAGGATGCTTCACTCCCGCCACCGGTTGGTCCGGTATTGCACTACCTCCGGCATCGCCCTTGTTTTAGCGCGTCTTTGCTATCCTGTCTTTCTATCCCATCTTTCAACTCTCCTACTATCTGCGCGTGGTAGCGATTGTGGCTCGGCTTGAGCAAGTGAGCAGGCCTGTGCACTTTCCTTTTCTTTCTTCCTGGCAACAACAGACAGACAGACGAATGAGATGCTGACAGTCTGGACGGCTCATTTTTCTAAGAAAGGCAATCCTTGCCGGCCAATTTAATCGGGCGTTTCTCGCAATAGATGGAAGAAATAATAAAGGACTGATGAGTTGAATTAGGCGTTGTAGTTTAATTTGATCTCTTTCTTCTTAGTCGCATAGAAACCTTTTTCTTTCGCTCAGCTCTTGCTCATTGCATTGGTGCGGCAGCGTGTGTTTTTCAGGAAGACAAGGCGGCTATGTTTCTTGGAGATGCTCAGCTCCGTGAGCTGTATGATGTTAGGTATACCCACGCTGTCCACAATTTCACAAACTTATGATTTTTAATGTTGGCGGAAATGAAAAGCGGGACTCGTCTAGCAATATCTTATGAAAGCGTGACTTGTCCCATTACGAGAGTACCGGCGGCGTGTCGCAGATGGTACAGCAAATTCCAACCATGTGAAGAAAGTAGGGTGACGTCCTAAGCGGCCGCATGTCATGCACACACAGCAAACGTAGCACCGCCACTTCAATCCTAGACGTACGTCGCAGGCATAGACCGGAACATATAACCATTTAAAGCCACACAGAATGAATCAATCAATCAATCTTTATTCAGTATTCTTTCGCGTATGACAAAAGAATTGCAACGACAAGAACTCAACCAGCTGCGGTGGCTGAGTGGTTGGGGGCTCGGCTGGTGTGCCGGAGTATCCGGGTTAGAATCCGACCGCGGTGGCCGAGTTTCGATTGAGGCGAAACACGAAAAAAAATTTATAAAGGCCTAGCTCTGTTAGGCCAGGATATACGTAGCGTAAGCGCGCCGGCATCAGGTTCGGAAAAGTTAATATATGAAATGCGCGCATTCACTACTTGCGCTTTAATTCACGGTTGAACGTACGTACAGCCGTCGTGTTGGAGTGGAAGCGTCTCCGCCTCAAAGGCCCTGGATCGATTCCCAGCCTCGACACAGGGCTTTTTTTATTCAGTGAGTGTGCGGGGGACTGGCCACGTGACTCGGTCACCTGGTGCGGATCAGATGCCGGCGGGGCGGCGCTAGAGTGGCTAGAACTTTTTCGAGCCACCCTAGTGGCGCCGTGGCTGGTCACGTGGTGCGGTTTCCAGAGGATGCGCAGACCAGCGAGGTGCACGCGGTGGCTTCGGCGCGTCAGCTGTAAGCTGTGTGACGTCACTGCTCGTCGCGCATGCGCAGCACGGCTTTTCAGGAGCCACGCGAAACTTCTCAACCTCGGCCAGTGTAGCTTACGCTACAAAATTAGAGGCTGCGTTTCGATGGAGGCGAACCGATAAGGTGCCCGTGTACTGTGTGATGTCACAGCACGTTAAAGATCCCCAGGTGGTTGAAATTATTCCGGAGCCCTCTACTGCAGCACCTCTTCCTGTATTCTTTCACGTCCTGTATCTTTTTCCTTACAGCGCGGTTCAGGTGTCCTCCGATATTTGAGAGAGGCACTGCGCCATTTCCTTTCCCCAAAAGGCAATTTTCAATTTTTCAAGTTGTTAAGCAGACAAGTGGAATTGAAAATTGGCTTTTGGTTAAAGGAAATGGCGCAGTATCTGTCTCACGTATCGGCGGACACCAGAACCGCGCCGTAAGGGAAGAGATAAAGGAGGAAGTGAAAGATTATAAAAGAAGAAAGAGGTGCCGTAGTGGAGGGCTCCTGAATAATTTTGACCACCAGGGGATCTTTAACGTGCACTGACATCGCGCAGCACACAGGCACTTTTGCCTTTCGTCGCCATTGAAACGCTAAGGCCCCCGTGTGCAGTGCGATGTCAGTGGTTCCCCAGGTGATCGAAATTATTCCTGAAAGCCTTTCCCCGTCCTCAGTCTCCCTTTTTTGTAGCGAGAGCTACACTAAGCTACCACTCGAGCATTTCGCGGTACATGCGAGAGGCCAGTTGCGCGCATGCGCCGTTACCATGGCAACCGGAGAGGAGCCATGGGTGCGCCGCGCATTTTTCGGTACATGGGAGAGGCCAGTTGTGAGCATGCGCCGTTACCATGGCAACCGGAGAGGAGCCATGGGTGCGCCGCGCATTTTCCGGTACATGGGAGAGGCCAGTTGTGAGCATGCGCCGTTACCATGGCAACCGGAGAGGAGCAGTGGGTGCGCTTCGTCGCCGCTGTCGCCGAGGACGCGCGCCCGCTCCACCGTCGAATGTGAATGTGACGTCACGCGGATGAGCAGTTGTGCGCATGCGCCGATACTATCGTAACGAGAGAGACCCCACATATGCGCCGCGTTCGTCACCACCGCCTCGCCACACGCCGCTCTATCACCCGAACCCCGCGTCGCCGCATGCGCAGCATTGCGTATAAATGGCGGAGATGTAATTGGCGGTTTTATCGCAACGCTTTATATGGATGCACAGAAAGAGAGTCCAGCCGCTGCTAAACGGCGGTATGGACGAGAGAACAATAACTCTTCGGATCCTGAGGTTGTCGCCTGGCAATTGGCTACTCAACAAACAGAGAGTGGGCGTCAGAAGGTGAAGAGAGCAGCTGAGACGCCCAAACAGAGAGAGGAATGCCTTGCCAAACGGGGACGCCAGACTGCCGAGTGCAATAGACGCCGCATAGCCGCCGAGTTGGAGCCTATGGAAGGCGTCAGTCAACGGGAACCAACCGAAGAGAATTAGAGAGTTTTAGTTTCACGTACGTAGAGGGTTCACGTACGCAAACGTGAGAAGTCTACGTAGCCTGCACGCAGGTCGTTTGAAACCCTTATAGTTACACGTACGCGACGCACGCCGCGCGTTACTCCTAGCGCCATCTATTAAGAAACACATACACTGGTTGTAGCCTAAATCATCCAAGACAAGTCTTTAAGCCAAGCCATTCGGTCTGTTCTCGTCACAGAGTTTCTTACTATTAACTAATATTAATGTTACTATTAACTTACTATTAATAATAAGAAACTCTATGGTCCTCGTGTTTGGCGGTTTGGCTATGTTTGGCTGGTTTGGGGCTCTCTTAGTTCGAGATCTCACGAGACCGTTGCTATGACGACGACCAACGCTACTTCGTCAGGCTTAATAGCTGAAAAATCGCCCTTCTGTCTGAAAAACAAAAGCTATTTGTCGCTTGAAACCTTGTGCTAGGGTAAGAATGGGCAAATCGAAGGCGAATACAAGTTTAGAGCACGATATCGCGTCGAGGGATTAGCGACGAAGCTGATATCGCTGTGAAGCGGCGGGCAGGGCGCCGCCATGTTTGTTAGCGCTACGTACGCAAGCAACGCAAAGACCGGAACGTAAAAATCCGAATCTCACGTACGTACGTGAGACTCGCGCATACCCTTTGCGTTCTGCGCATGCGCACTGGTCACCCGTAAGAGCTCTACGTACGTGAAGCCTCTACGTACGTGAAACTGAAACTCTCTAATGTGAGGGCCCGTAGTGTGAGTTATCACACCGTTCGAGTTAGCGAAAGTGCATCTGTGACCCGGACATTTGAAGCAGACTTTGTGAACAATCCGTTTGGACAATCTGGTGTGTGCGATAGACTGTGGCACCAAAAGGACTTGACACCAGTGGGTAATCTAATGTATGACACTGCGTTTGGCATTACCAGAGCAACAAGCTCAATCAGGGAAACGTACCTTCCGCTACGTATTTCTTGGCATAGCGGAGCTAAGCCACTGCCAATTTTTGTTTCTGTTATTTCCTGTAATTTTAGTTGCCCTTATTGTTTCTATATATTTTCATTTTGTTTTTTCTTGTTTTACTGTTTCTTTCTTATTTATTTCTCGTTTTTTTTATTTCTGCTTTATTTAATTACATATACGTTGGTTCAGAGCTGTTGCTTAATCAACATTTAAATTTTTGCTCTATTTACCACACAGCCTACGATGGACAGTTGGCGCGGACAACTTCCGTCTACAGCTTCCATCCACACCACTCACGAGCCCAGAAAGGCTTTCGCCTCAAAATTTAGCTTCTGTTTAACTAATAATGGACCAGGGGCTGTATTACGCAACTGTCACAAATAGTGTCAAAAGTTATTGACAATGACGTCGAAATGACGAAACGATGGGACGTCACCGCTTCACGCAAAGAGAAATCAGCCAATTACAGCAGGGCGGCGCCCCGAGCGCATTTATTTGCACGGCGAGGTGCAGTCTGCTAAATTTTTTGTAAAAAGACTCAAGAAATACGCAGCAACAAAAGTAACTGATATTTTATTTTGCCAAAGCATTGTGTATAAAGCTGTAAAATATTAAGCAAAATAAAAAGCGTTCGAAGATGTACTTTTAAATTTGCTAGTGGGTAACTTTTGCTGCCGCGGGGATGCGCTGACGGCGGTAAAACGTCAAGCCGCTTTGCACGAAAGCTGCCGATTCCACGCCGTGTTATTGTTTTTTACGCGGCGTCTGAAATCAAGCTACTGTGCGGTGTACCTAAGTGTGCAGAAAATTTTGAACGAACGCAGTGAAGGCTACGTGCCTACCGAGCGAACTTGCAAGAAGTACTTGGTACGAAAAAAGACAACTTGTTGAAGTCTGTGTTTTTCGGCTCTTTCGATCGATGGCAACAATGCCAAAATGAGAGGTGTTGCAGTGTATCATGTGTAGTCTGTTTCTTTTCCCTTGGGAAACAGAAGACGACCACGAAGTGCGATTTCCTGGGAAAAATAAAGTGCTTTGCCAGCATAAGCGTGTTTTATTTATTTGGCACAGAGGTGACCGCGGGAACCCACCCCTTCTGCGTGCTAACTTTGCAGATCGCCTCCAACACCTGCCGCACGCATTTGCTTACCATCGGTTGTGCGATGGCCCCGCCGCGGTGGCTCAGTGGTTAGGGCGCTCGACTACTGATCCGGAGTTCCCGGGTTCGAACCCGACCTCGGCGGCTGCGTTTTTATGGAGGAAAAACGCTAAGGCGCACGTGTGCTGTGCGATGTCAGTGCACGTTCAAGATCATCAGGTGGTTGAAATTATTCCGGAGCCCTCCACTACGGCACCTATTCTTCCTTTCTTCTTTCACTCCCTCCTTTATCCCTTCCCTTACGGCGCGGTTCAGGTGTCCAAAGATATATGAGACAGATACTGCGCCATTTCCTTTCCCCAAAAACCAATTATTATTATTATTATTTATCATCTCCTTCTCCAGTCGAAAATGCGTTGAAACAGCTCGTCCGGCAAGTCAAACGTAGTCAAATGCGTCTCGTGCGCCCTCCTTCGCCGCTGCTCGCACTGGCAAGGCCGGCTCAGTCGTATCGCCGTGCACACAACCGCCATTTTCTGTCAAAAACGCAACGGTCAAATTGACCGCCTCGAGACTGTCACAAAAAACTGTCAGTTAGCGCCTGCATAATTAGGTGTGCAAGGTCACCACTTCTGCCAGATCCGTGACGTAATCTGCATCCACCCGTGACGCAAAAAGGCAAAATTTTTGCCGGCCACGACCGACCAATAGGAGCGAGGCTAATTGACACCTTTTTGACAAGTTTTTGACAACTTTGCTAATTGAGAGTTGCGTGATCCGGTCCCTGGTTTGAGGGCGCAAGCTGTGGTGTGTGGCACAACTAGACGCGGCATAGCGTCTGTAACGTTGAGTGCGTTCCGCACACTGGATAGGCGGGGCGTTCACCCTGCCGCCCTAGCTGTTAAATTATTGGTTTATCGCGAGAGGTTGGTCACCCGATTAATGCTGCAGCTTATTGCTGCAGTGCCGCTTATGCCACAACATTGTCGCCGCTCCGCTAATACATGCAGCCCACGTCTCTCTCTCTCTGTCTCCCACCACCGCTAAGTACCTGAAAGCGCATATGAAGCGTCCACTGTCCCAGGGGGCCAGTTATGCTCCCTTCCTTCCCTCAAAATTATCGGCGTCCAGAACCTTGTCAAAGCCAGCGCCAACACAATGACCGCCGACAGCTTTCGCTTTGTTTATCCTGGATTAGCTGAGCTAATCTACATTCATTTTTTAAAGTGCAGGGACATGGCGCAGCACACAGCCGCCTGTTGCGTGAAGCGTCCATCTAAATGCGGCCCCGGCTTCTGGGATTCAATCTAGGTTCTTCGGCTCAGCAGCTGAGTGCCCCATCTTCTAAGCCACCTCACCGGTTTTTCCCTTGTGGTCATTAGTGCATATTCGCCTTCAACTTTCGGTAATCCTCCGCGCGCGCATTGGCTGCGTGTGGCCCGGGAAACGATGGGAGCGTCACGAAATCGCGACGAGTGATGTGTGTGATGGATGCGGTGCAGTGGAAACACTGGAGCAGACCTGCTCCTTCGCTGTGCGCGTTCACCCGCCGCGGTGGCTCAGTGGTTAAGGCGCTCGACTACTGATCCGGAGTTCCCGGGTTCGAACCCGACCGCGGCGGCTGCGTTTTTATGGAGGAAAAACGCTAAGGCGCCCGTGTGCTGTGCGATGTCAGTGCACGTTAAAGATCCCCAGGTGGTCGAAATTATTCCGGAGCCCTCCACTACGGCACCTCCTTCTTCCTTTCTTCTTTCACTCCCTCCTTTATCCCTTCCCTTACGGCGCGGTTCAGGTGTCCAACGATATATGAGACAGATACTGCGCCATTTCCTTTCCCCCCAAAACCAATTATTATTATTATATTATGTGCCGCGTTCGCCGATGCTCGCCGCGATATGCGTGCGGCCTATAAGGCGCTGGGCATACTACCGGACTCCCTCAAGACGCTATTGTGGCCGCAGGGCTGTGCGCGCACCTGTGAGAGAACCTTGGTGAGTCTCTCTGAATTCCTCGAACAGACGGGCTTGGCTTCCCGTCTGTTCTCCGCCGGGTAGTTACACGCAGTGACCGAACTCTCAACGTGTACCACCTTGGACGATTAACAACTGGACGCCCCACTCCAGTTGTAGTCAACATAGTGCTGTGCCCTTGTGTTTTTATTGCTCAGTCATGAACTAATCACGCGCACAACATGGACACATTTCTTTATGTGACAAGAGTTTGTGTATATTGCACCTCCACCTATCCTCTTTTCCTGACCCCTCACCTCTTTCAATTCATTTGTTCATTCTGCCTGATATATTTGATATCCTACCCCAGCTCAGGTGCTTCAGTATCGATGGCAGATGCCGGTACTAGCAAAAATCTTTTCCTTCCGTTTTATTATTATTTTAATGAAACCACTTACAAATTAAACCGTCGGTGACTATGAAGTCGATGGTCTGCGGACCAGGATTTGTTCCAGCTGTACTAATCAAAACATGCGCGTTCGCCTTTTCTAGATGAATGGGTGCGCCTGATCGCGGAAGCCACCTCCAACAGGGTGAAAGCTCAGAACAGCGTTGAGGTGCAAGGCAACGCAACGCAACTTGTGGTGTTGCTGCTGGACCGGAACCTGATGGCGCGCAATGATTCTCGGCTTCTAATTTCTTGGAGTCTTGTTCACCAGCTCCTTCCGTTCGCCAATGGCGAGATGATGAACTCGGAAGCTCTGACCAAATCTCACGGCCAGGAAGACCACGTCACGGATTTCTGCTACAAACACGTCGTCCGCGTGATGCCCCTGGCTGTCACCCAGCGTTACTTCAGCACAGGTTCGTATGACAAACATCTTTTACTTTTCCACAAACCATGTCCACCAATTTCGGACAAAAATGTTTCAATATTGCAAAATTGTAAGATACATTTACCAAAATAATGACGGCAATGCTTCAATCTTGAGATATGTAGCAAAACCTTTCTTTTACAGAATTTCCATCTATCGCACCGAACATTCACGATTCCTTTAAAAAACCATTAGGGAACGCTATTGTCGATAGCGAAAACGTTAATAGAAAAAAAAATCAAGCCTTCCATCGGGTGATCTGCGGATATATTGATTCTTACAATTAAACCTTGCATTACATGAAAAAAATTGCGTTGATTAAAGGCTTCTAGTTGAAAAATGCTTTTTGTCCAGAATAGCTGGATATGCCGAACGTCTATCGCAGTAGTTCATGGTGGTTTTATTGCTCGTGCTCATTCAGTCTTATGAGTTGCGCTTCGTTCTCTTTTCAATTCAGTAACGTGTAATGCTTCACACGCAGAGTCCCCATCATGACATAGCTTAGGTCAGTGTATAAGAATGCGAAGCGATAAGCAAAGTATAGAAAGGGGGTGACATAGCGTCCGCCTGCGAAGTGATAGCATATGAAACCGCTTTATATGTCTTTATATGAAAAAAAACACGTACCGATAAATTAACTTGAAGCCGGACCGAGAAAGATTTGCTAAATGAGGAATCCATGGTCCGTGCGAAAAATGTAAAAAAAAAGGCATCCGTGGGTGACTCTCGGAAGCGTTGTGTATCCAGGGTAACCGCATATGATTGTCCAGGATATGTCTTCACTTTATCGCTTAGTTTACTCATTTACGAGAAGAGAAAATATAGAAGATATAAAGAAAAGTTCTTAACTAAGCAGTCGTGAGGCTGAGAGGAACACCCTCGAGCGCGGATGTCGTCAAAGAATCTCGCTTCTAACCCAGCTCTCATCGGCTGCGAAGGCCACAGAATTACGCCCTTCCAACGCATCACCACCCGCCGCGGTGGCTCAGTGCTTAGAGCGCTCGGCTACTGATCAGGAGCACCGGGTTCGAACCCGACCGCGGCGGTTGCGTTTCGACGCAGGCGAAACGCTAAGCCGTCCGTGTGCTCTGCGATGTCAGTGCACGTTAATGATCCCCAGGTGCTCGAAATTATTCCGGAGCACACGCGCTCCTTAGCGTTTCGCCTCCATCGAAACGCAGCCCCCGCGGTCGGGTTCGAACCAGGGAACTCCGGATCAGTAGTCGAGCGCCCTAACCACTGAGCCACCGCAGCGGGTAGACATTGGAAAATAATAATAATAATTGGTTTTTTGGGGAAAGGAAATGGCGCAGTATCTGTCTCATATATCTTTGGACACCTGAACCGCGCCGTAAGGGAAGGGATAAAGGAGGGAGTGAAAGAAGAAAGGAAGAATAGGTGCCGTAGTGGAGGGCTCCGGAATAATTTCGACCACCTGGGGATCTTTAACGTGCACTGACATCGCACAGCACACGGGCGCCTTAGCGTTTTTCCTCCATAAAAACGCAGCCGCCGCGGTCGGGTTCGAACCCGGGAACTCCGGATCAGTAGTCGAGCGCCCTAACCACTGAGGCACTACGGCTGGTAAAGATGCCCAGGTAGTCGAAATTAATACGGAGCCCTTCACTGCGGTACCTCTTCCTTCATTTCTTCTTTCACTCCCTCATTTATCCCTTTTCTCACGGCGTGGTTCAGGTGTCCGTCGAGATTTCCTTTCCTCTCCCCCCCTTCCCCCCAATAAAAAACCATTTATTAATCTGGCAGGGTCGGATGACTCTCGACTGCAATAATTTGGCTCAAACATGTGACGCACAGGCCTGATGCCAAGTCTAAACGCCGCTTTTGGGTTTCATTTCTCACCGTTTACTCGCAAAGAGCAGAATGGTTGGACACGTAACTGACTTGAGCGTTCAGTTAGCCTCCGCGGCGGTCGTAAGGGCTATCGTCCTGTTACTTTTGAAACAAAACAGAAGTCGATTGAGAGTAATCGTATTTAACAAGCGGTCGTATGAGCCCACTGCTTTCAGCATGCATGAGTCGACGGTACGGTTTCATCAAATTTTTGGGGCTTTCTTTTCTGATTGTCTTCAGTGGAGCTCAATAATGGCAAACTCGTGGAGCCACACCATCTAGCCGGTGTCCAACCGGTGTTAGGGAGACCGAATTTGTCTAGCCCATCAGCACAGTGTGCAGCAAAATTAGGGCAAATAAAGTGCATTCCTCTTGAGTCACTCCTTGTGGTTTGACGATAACTAACCGCAATAAACAGCCACAATGGGTTTGATACCTTTTAGCCTGAGCTGAATATTTGCGCTTAGTCACTAATAAGAGAAGAGAATATTACACCTATATTTGGGTACAACTCATAAATTAAGGTGCTTTTCCCCTTCAAAGGATCCCCTTCCAGCCAATGGCGTCGGCTGATTCTCACGAGCCTGCTAGAACGGCAATGCAGAGAGGGGCAGATCGAAGGGCATAGTCCCCTCCTTCCAATGGCCGGGATAGCCCCGCCCTACATTAACACGCCGCTCTTCGCATTGTCGCGTTAATAGGCTCATGCAAATTGCCCGACACCATTGGCTGGAAGCAGGTTCTTTGTCGGGAAAAAGCCACTTCGTACTTGAGTTGTGTCTGACTATTGTGAAGTTAGAAAACCTTGACTTCACAATTCGCCACTGGGACTTTCTTAAAGTTTTGAAAGTAGCTTGCGGTGAAGATGTCATCCTACAACGTGTTTCTCTGTTCTGTTTTCATGACACCTCACGCATGCTCTTGGCACTTCCACGGGTCTGCTGCACCTCAGTGCTCCCGCCTTCAGTGCTGGCTTCCATCTCTCGGCTGGCTGGGAATGTGAAGCGAACGCTTATGGAGAAGATCAATGACACCGAATGGATCCAGGGCCCCATTTGGTGTTTGATGTTTGAGAAGGCCCAGCGGCTGAAGTTTATGCTGGGCATTCCGGAAGCGATCAGCACAGAATCACTAGTTGAAGGCTTCTTCCGTGAGTGTCTTGTGACCCGCGTGTCCTTTGGTTCTAAGAAGCTCCGCACTGATGCGTTAAACCTTGGCTGGGGTGCTTCTACTCGGTATATTTTCTTATAGTGATTTTCAAAATTGTCAGGCGAGTAGCAGTTTCGTTGAGTTGATTGACTAGTGGGTCATGGACAGCTATCTTACTTCGACATTACGCCAGTTCCCCATTTCTCCGCACAATTTTCTGCAGGTGGACACCACCGCCACGTACCTGAATGGGTTATTATGCGTGTTTTGTATTTATTCCTTGTTAGTGCCAATTTACTCAATGTGCGCCGGAAGCCTACACTCCAGTGCCACGATTCTGCAGCAATGTCGTCCACGCCAACAATTTTTGCTTAAGTGCAGTGTTTATGCCACATATTGTCCACGCCGACGCATGCAACGCACGAGTTTCTGTCACTACCGCCACATAGCATAAGCGTGAATATTAGTTTAACAGTACTATTAGTTTATGAAGAAGACGATGCGCAATGCACAGCGCGCGAATGTGTTGCAGTATTTGGAATTATGTTTTCTTTCTAAAATCCGAATAGAGAAAGCGGAACACTTTTATTCCCTGTCCCCGCTCGGCGCCACTGCCGTCTCTGAAGCAGAATCCTGGGAACTCCTTTTTACAGCCGGTCTGTGTTATATTCAGCGTGAGAAGAAGGATGATTGCTCCAAACGGAAATTAGGGGTGAATGATTTTTGTTGCCTCGAGAAAAGGCGCAGGGAGGTATGATTGGACCGACTCTTGAGGGGCCGGCTCTCACAAACACTAGTTGGGGTCCCTCGTACGGGACCCCATTGGCGTTGGCCGCTGCCCTGGCGCGCTCAACCAGGAACCTTTGGGCCTGTAGGTCAGAGCAGCCGAGCGGGGTCGCCTCCTAGTCCTCCCGGGTGGGGTTGGGGTGATGGGGGGTAACAGGGTTGGAGGTACAGGCCCACAGCATGTGGTGCATGTCCGAAGACTTCTCGGCACATTGCGGACAGCTGCCCAAGAAAAAAACGGTCGAAGAGTTTGAGAGCAGTCGGGAACCGCAAAGTATTAGTATACAGGTGGAGCAGAAGCCGCTCCTCCGCCTTTGCGAGACCTTTACACGAGGTATATATAGGCCGTGGCCAGATTGATAGACTGAAACAATGTCTTTGAAGGAGTAAGCCGGAGTGGATTCGATATCCTTATCGTCGGGGTCAGAGGGGAATGCCCGGTGAGAGACCGCGCGGGCGGCAGTGTCACCTGCCTCGTTTCTCTCAAGGCCCATGTGAGCAGGAGCCCGGACAATATTCCGGTGAGCGGGGTCCCCGGTGTAGACGCTGTTTTGGAGAAGGCGGTAGGCGAGGTACACTACCGAGCCCTACTCAATGTCCTGACTGGCCCCTCGAAAGTCGGAAATAATTGTTTTGGAAGTTGGATGAGACGCAGCGAACGCAATGGCGACCTCCTGCTTATGTTTTATGTCACGGGCGCTGAAAGTAAGCCCGTTTACTGTTTTAGATTGTTGTACGACTGCCACCGTGTACCATCCCTCATAGTGGGGGCCGGTTGCATCCACGTAGAATACGCCGGGTTTCCATCCAGTGGCGAGCCAGGGCTTCCACCCGCGCCAGGCGCCGGCCATTATGTTCCTCATGGTTCATGTTCGCGGGAAGTGGGTGCACGTGATGGGCGCATCTCCACAGGGATGGAATACGTACGCGCTCTTCCATGAGAGTGGTGTGTTGGATGCGAAAACGGGCAAGGAGGCGGCTGGGCTTAGGAGAAACTAAGGGTGCCCACTAGGTTGTCACGGGAGTGGCGCTGTCTGCGCTTTTATTGGCTGCAGCTGATCGTAGGTGCGCAAAACACTAGGTGGGGTTTTTCGTAGCTTTTTGCAGGCGTAGAGCGCTAGCTGCTTTATAAATGCGAACCGATCTAGCGAATCTTGCAACACCAAAATGTGAAAGGCATCTCACTGTTTTTTTTCTCGTGTGCCTGTTTTCACACCTACAGGCCGCAGCAAAAAAACGACGGTGCGCAGCCAGCTGTGGCTTCAAAGGAAACACATTTAGTTCTGTGTATCGCGACTCCTCCCGGAACACCGCTATTCTACTTTTGTAGCGATAGCTATACTACGCCAACCACTTCGCGAGGTCAGTGTGGCTGCGCGCTGAGCCATGGCACCACCGCTCCGCCAGCTGTGCGCATGCGCGCAGTGACATCATAGCCCGTAGCTGGTCTGCACGCCACGCGCCTCGCCCGTGTGCCAATGGCGACGCAGGCGTCGCCCGCCTCGTCAATTGTGCGCATGCGCGGAGTGAGGTCAGCGCACGCAGCTGGTGTGCGCGCCGCGCGCCAACATTACGGCACGGACACACTGGCGGCAAAACGCGCGCGACACGGCTCCGGCGGCGAAAGTCTGAGTTTTCAATTCGACTGAGCGAGTTCCGCTAGGCTTGCTGTAGCTATCTTGTCACTCCAGGTTTAACCAGAGCCAAACCACACCCATTTTTACATAGGTTTCATAATGTGTCATAAAGCAGTGAGTAGCCTGTTCTAATTGATCGGCTGAAATAT
>JARKHS020025332.1:0-247500 GCA_030143305.2 Amblyomma americanum | reverse complement strand
ATGTATCTCAGCCGTGCGGTCAGTGATGAATGCTTGAATGTAGGCGTTCGTGCACGCGCCCACATTCAGTGGAGATAAGGCAGTCATGATCGCCTGATGTTCGATGCGATCAAAAGCTTTAGAGAGATCCAAATCTAATACCCCTGTCACACGGGACTTCTTCTCGGCCTTTGCCGTAAAGTTGTCTTATTGCACTAAAGGAGTAAAACCGAAAAGGAGCAGCGACGCTGCTGTGATTTGAATAATGTAATGATCACTGCCCAATGTATGTTGAGTTCTGTTCAAGGTAAAACCGCGAGTGTAGCGGCTCAGCGTCAGGTCCGGACTCGTGTCCATACTGACATTGTTGCCGATCCACGTGGCCATCAGAAACGTGTTGTGAACAGTGAGTTGGAGGTTCTGCCGGAGCAGCCAGAGCCTGCGACCTCGATGCGTCCTGGTTGTGTATCACCAGTCAGTCTGCTGACTGCTGAAGTCCCCACCGATTAGCAAACGATGTTTCTCTGCTATGGGGTGTAGCTCTCGCAGAAGTGATTCTAACAAGGCCATCGGCTGGGGCCCGAGGTGGTATATATTTGCTATAAAGATTGAAGCAAGTGTATGTGTGTGATGTATAAGTTCAGTGATCACGCAGGGCGTCTCAGACGTGATGTGATGAGTTTTATAGTTGAGACTGCGGTGGATGAGTGTCGATGCCCTGGGTGTGCTAGTGGTGTTTGTGTATGTAGATGTGCAACTGGGGAGGATTGCCCGGTGTGCAGACTCCTGGAGAAGAAGCATGTGAGGAGTGGGCGTGAGGATGGGAAGAAGTTGCAGAGGTGCGGCTTGGCCCGGAAACCACGGCAGTTCAAACTTAAAATGGGGAGAGAATTAGTGTTCCGTTTCGCCATATTGGACAGTGGGGGGGGGGGGGGGGGTTGAGGAAGGCAGTGCGACGGGTGTCAATTTTTATGTGTTGTTCAGGAAGGGGGGTTTGTGATTGAGGGGGTAGGGTGGGAGAAGTAGAGGTGGTCTGAAGTTGGGCGAAGCGATGGGTAAGGTTATGTTCGATGAGCTCCACCATCTCGGTAAGCATAGCGTCCATGCGCTGCTCACGTTTTTCGCTGAAAGTGGAGGCAAGGTGATTGAATCTGGCCTCAAGGCGGGCGTCAAGCCCTTTTAGTTTGTGGTCAAATTTCTCATCGAGTGCGGCGAATTTAGCGTCTATTTCCGGGGGTATGGGAGGCGGTGTGGCGTCTGAAGAGCACTGCTTCTTTGCAGGAGGGGTGCTCGAAGTTCCTGTGAATGAGGAGGTCGGGTTAATGAGAGAGGGTGCAAGCTTAGTAGGTAGAGGAGTGGTGGGAGTGCTTAGAAGGAAGGAGAGACGGCTCATCTGGTCGCACAAGGCCCAGAGTTCCTGGTCTCTCGGATCTCCTTGGGAGGACTTGGGTGGCGGCGCATGACGGGTGGCGTTGCCAGAAACGTGGTCTACCCAAGTGAAACGCGAGGAGTTTTTGCTGCTGTTCTGTCGGTTTCTGAAAGTTGACCGGGAAACCGTCGAGCTGCGTCCGTTGGCTGTGCTTTGTTGATCACAGCGGGACAGCCGGAATGTAGACAGAGGACAGAGAGCGTTCCTCGGGGACCCTAGTTTACGGCACCGCGCCTTGTAATTCAACAGCCTAGCAAGGGAACAATATGAAGCGAGGTGCTGGAAGTGGTAAAGAAACACACACGTCTAATGACAGCTTATCTGGATCATGAGAGGGAAAAAGAATTGGTGGACGCTTAAGCTTCGTCTTTAAGAGTGAGACGCGACAGCGTGTCACAGCGTTGTCGAGGAGTGCAGGGAACGCCATCGCCCGTTCAGCGCGACGCGTAGCCCGTTGGACAATTTAAGGAAAGGACGCATGTCGCACATATCTCGGCGGACATCCGAACCGGGCTGTGAGGGAAGGAAAATGAAATTAACAATTGCTTTTAAGGAAAAGAAATCACACCTGTCTCACATTTCTCGCTGGACACCTGGATCGCGCCGTAAGGGAAGGAAAAATCGATCGATCGATCAATACATCAAATAATCGATCTATCAATCAATGAATCAATCATTAATTCATTCAATCGATCAATCAATCCATCCATCCATCCATCATTCAACCAATTCTTAACGCTGTCGCGTTAAAATCCCTCCCCTTACGGCGCGTTTCAGGTGTCCGCCGAATTGCGGCATTTATCGCTCACGGCCAAAGATGCCGACGCCGACGACACCGGCTTTCCTGCGACACGAGGCTTCAACGCTATCGCGTTAATAACTAGAAGGATAAGAATGGGCTGGAGCGCATATGCCAGGTTCTTTCACATCATGAATAGCACTTTACCGATATGCCTCATAAGAAAACTGTACAACCGCTTGCCGGAACTCACCTACGGGGCAGAAACGTGGAGGCTACCGAAAAGGGTTCCAAAGGACAACTCAGCGAGTCACGGGAAGAAAAATGATAGGTGTAACGTTTTTGAATGAATAGGTGTAGCGGTCGGCCCAGCGGCGGCGCGCGGTTGCAGACGATGATGATCATGATACCAACTGTATTTTCACCAGATAATGAGGCCCCCTACTCCTCATTCCCGGCACACAGGCCTGAGTGACGGGGGCTGGGGCCTCGCGATTAGAAGCAGGCAAAGAGGTCTTGACTCGTCGAGACTGCTTCCGTCAGGTGGATGGCTGCTGTGGCGAGTGACGTGCTATGTCACTTGGCTGCCACACCTCCACCGCGCCTCCACATGAAATTCAAATTGTGGTGCCGATGGCCTTTGCCGATGGCCTTGGCTTGACAAGGCTTGTAAAGCTTTCGCTTTAAAACAACACAGACGCGGAACTAACAACACAAACATTCAACAGCATCATTTGGATACCCGACAATGGGGTTGAGGGAAATGCCATCGTAGACACCGTTGTCCAAAGGTTTACACACCGGAGGACGGGTTTGCCGGTCGATCCCTTCAGCACGCCAGAATATTAAGGCAAAAGCCTTCAGTTGCTCACACTCCTGGTCGAGATCCTGTCCGTCCGTTACATCGGCAGCCGAAAGTCGTGACAGCGGAAGCGGCGTCATACCCACACTTTTATCTTGGCCAATTTGCACCAAAATCCATGATAACCCCCCAAATTTGGCACGGACAACCCCCAAAATTGGCCCGGGTCACACCAGTAATTTTACCTTGCCCAATTTGCAACAAAATCAATGTCCAGCCTAATTTGAGTTTGACAAACGCTATCGTGACCGCAAAATTTGGCCCAGGTCACCCCCGAAATTTGACCTTCGCCGATTTGCACCCAAATAAATTTCCATCCTAATTTGACTGCGGTAAACACCATGGTGAGCCCAAAATTCGGCCCGGATCAGCCCCGAACTGGCCCACCCACCCCCGAAATTTGACCTTGGCCGATTTGCACCAAATAGATGTCCAGCCTAATTCGACTATGGCGAGCACCATGGTGACCCCCAAATTCGGCCCACCCGCCCCCAAAATCAGCAACAGAAGCAGTCAAAGTGGTGCAAAAAGGTGACAAGCCATACACACACGGCGCATGCGCAGTTTTCACTGTAACCGCTAACTTCATTCGCAAAACAGAGGCAGTCAAAGTGGCGCGGTAAAGGCTTTCGCGTCGCGCAATTTATATCGCCAAAGTGCCCCTGAATTGTTTACGGGGAGGCAATGGAGGCGCTGTTTGGGGCGCGATAGAAGTACAAGGCTCCGGCGGACAACCTCAGCAGAGAGCAGGGCACCACGCTCAGACGACTGCGAACAAACAATTACCCGATCAGAGTCGTCATAAAATGTGGCCGAAGAGATGTGAGAAAGAGTGCGTGTTATGTGGGGCTACGCCACGATGTACCCGGTCAACTGGGCCTGTGAAAAAAGCCATTTACTACCCAAGATAACTGACCCTAGTCTATAGAGCAGTGGGATGCCCTCCTTACTTACTGTAGCCCGAGCACGTAGGAGGCCAACGGGATGCTAGAATAGGGAGTACCGACCACTGAAGCTCCAAATCTGTCTCTCCCTCACTCCCTACGCCTTAAATCTTCTCTTCCGAAATAAATTATTTTTACTGTTTCCACTCTCTAAATCTTAATATATTTTTGTTTTACTAATGTACGCAGAAAACATTTGCTGCTAAGCTTATCTACAGTTGACTGAGTGGCACTTTGTTGGTCGACGTGGGTGCAGAGGACGTCCCGGATGTTGGCGGGAACTTCACCGCTCCTTACCTGGCCGCGCGGCGTGTCACGACGATGAACGCATACTGGTGGGATTACAGCTTAGGCTTCAACCCAATCCTCGCGAACGCTTACTACGATCGTCGACGGAGAAGTGTCCGCGTCATGGGCGCCATGCTACAGCCACCGGTGTTCATTCCCGGTGCTCCGGCAGCGTTCAACTACGGAGGTATTGGGCAGGTACGTTTGCACGTGCATATGGCGTCGCAAGCATTCGTATCCTGAGAGCAGACCGAACAGCATAACGCGATCACAGTTTCGTTGCTTCTTAAAGGACGCCTTTCTTTGAAAGCGACTCCTTAGTTGTGCCCTGTTAACTGGCACATTTAATTGTTTCAAGCGTCGCCATTCACAGAAGGCAGGCCCTGAGGCCCGATTTCTTGGACGCTATTGTTCTAGAAACCAACTTCTCAGCTACGCCCACCTCAATTCACCTCGCCGTGATTGAACGCTGTAGATAAAGATCCGTGTTGTGACATGTGGCCGCTTTATCGTTTATCCAGCGTCTTATCACATAGTATCCTCTGTTTCTTTCGTTTTCGAAGTAGGCGTTTGATTGCCTGTTCATTCTGCGGCGTTCGCAGATCGCTGCCCACGAACTGACGCACGCCTTTGACGTTGCAAACGTAGAAGTGAGCACCTGGTTAGAATGGTTCGAATTGCAGAACACTACAACGCATCAGCTGTACGCATCGAAAGTGCTGTGCCTCCGGTCGTCTTATATTCAGGTACGTAACTATCCTGGGCGTTCAACACATACGGGTTTAAGATAATGTGTTGAGGGGAGACGGCAGAGCATTCTGACATCAAAAGGAAGCATAGCAATTACTCTTGAGACAGGAAAATGTAGAGAAATTGTTTTGAGCTGATACTGCCGCGACAGCTCAAAAGGCGAGGGAAGAAAGTGCTGAGTAAACTGCGCTGCGGCCTACAGAAAAGAGTTGGCGAGCGCCATCATGTTGGTTGCTCCTTCCACACCGGTATAGTGAACTAGAATACTGGTCTAGTGGCGCGAACGGGAGGGCACGGACGTACTCTTTGGCGTAGAAGCCACCAGATGACGCCACTGCAACTTTTTGTAGCGGCGCCGTCGCTGCTGCTTCAGGAACTTTTGTATGTTTCTCGGCATCGTCGTAACGATGGGGTGCATAATACGCTCCTAGTTAAGCAACTTGCATGCCATTGGCTTCAACTAACTTCAACGTAACCTCCTAGGCACCTTTTTTTTTTCTCACCATGCCCCTTTGAGCATTTTGGCGATGATTAAAAATCGCGTCGCTCTATGTCGTCTGCTACCGACAAAGTGCAATGCGAAATGCTCATAGTTTTGCTCGTGGACGTAATTATTTTTATTAGGTGCATCTCTTACTGAGCTAATTTTGTTTACATGCAACTATTGAGCTACCCTAGTGATTCATCTGTGAGGGCACTGTTCGAGTTATCTCCTAAATAACTTTTCCTGGAGCGGTTCAGCGGCCTCAGAAACACATTTTATTCACAAAAGTTTACCCACGAATAAAAACACTTTCACCCCAATTTTAGACAAGGCTTGCCTTGTAAGTGCAGATATTTGCAAAATAATAATTATAGCAAGTCTTGCCTTCCTAGCGGGCGCATTCTTCGAGCAACCAGCCGAAATTATGTGCAATGAAATTTCACCTTAACAGGTCCTTTCCAGGCCTGGTACTCAGAATCTTTTTTACTTTCGGTCGTTCAAAAATGGAAGGCGGTTGTGGTATGTAAAAAGTAGTGGTAGCTAGGCACTACAGCAGTGAGCTCGGCTGCCAAATTTTCACAGTAGCCAGAGAGCCAGAATCTCTTTTTGCCTTAAAGACCTGTACAATATCAAGGGTACTGTCTGCATGTAGCTTTATAAGAGGCTAAAGCATGCCATGCAAGTATTTTCCAGGTCAGCTACAATTTGTAGAGGGGGCCCTGCAGAGGGACGAAAGTCACCCTTGTCGTTCATGCGAGTGAACTGGCTAGCTGGAGTTTGCTGTCGCTTCTTTGGTCATTAAGAAGCAAATTCAGACAGCCTTCACAGCCTGTCTTCAAGATGCCATCTTTCTTTTTTGCTACATAACCGCACAGCTAACAATACGAAACAGCGCTAACAATACGAGCGCACATAGACGAGACGTACACATGAGCGCTCGTGTGTGCTATCGATCGCGATGGAAAGAAACGCGAACAACCCGGCGCCTACGCTCTCCACTGTTGGAATTCATTTTCATCGCGCTTTTACCTCGGTGGTAAGAAAAAGACGTTAGAGTCATCCTAGAAATCATTACGGACGACTCTGGCGTCTTTTAGTTACCACCGAAGTAAAATCGCGATCAAAAGAAATGCGAACAGCGGAGCGCCTATAGGCTCCGTTCTGTTCGCGTTTCTTTCGATCGCCCCTTACCTACTGTCTCTGCACCCTCGAATTGTAAGCGCTGTGTTTTAAGAATGATCCACCACCAAACACGCCCAAGCTTCTCCTTTAGAATATTTGCCGCCTGTCACTTTATTCTGCAGTGCAAGTGGAATGGTGACGAAAGAAGAAGGCGCCGACCAAAAGAAAAGATGGGATGACGTTTCGGCTCCCCCACGGGAGCCTTGTTCACAATGAGGCAAAACGTAGCTTCGTCCTTTATTTATACACGGCGCATGAGCGACCCCAGACACCTGGCGTAGATTGGGGGCAAGTTCCCGTCATTTCGATTGAGCGTGTGCGCTGTCGTCTGAATAATCAGTGATTCCAGATAGAGCCGTGACTTGCTGTCCCTTTCTTTTGCAATCACACGTGCCTCGGCCCAGTCTATGTTGTGTGCGGCGGAAACCGAGTGCTCGGCAAGCGCATTTTGACCTGCGCGCCGGTTTCTGACGTCACTCTGGTGATCCCGTATTCTTCGTTCAAAGTCACCCGACTCGCCGATATACACAGATGGGCAGTCCGCACAGGGTATCGAATACAGACACCTGGGAACTTTTCTTTCTTTAGCTTGTCTTTGACGTGCACAAGCTGACTCCTCAGTTTTCGAGCTGGCACATGCGCGGTCTTAACTTCGTAGGACCGTAATATGCGCGCCAAAGGTTCGCTGATGCCAGGAACATAGGGAATCGCGGCTCGTTTCTGGGTAGCGGGACTAGCTTGCAGCCTAGGACGTTCCATTTGGCGCTGTACGGAGTCCATGACGTGTACAGGATAGCCACATGTGGACAAGTCACGCCGTACACGCACATCTTCAGCAATCTGGTCTTCTCCTCTGGAACACATTTCTTTTCGTCGGAGCAGCGATGACACCACAGAACGTTTCTGGCAATCAGGGTGAACGGACTTAAAATGTAGGTACCGGCCGGTGTGCGTGGGTTTTCTGTAAATGGTGAAATTTAGACGTGAGGACTGTCTGGAAACGAGTATATCTAAAAATGGGAGGCGGCCGTTGATTTCCTCTTCAACGGTGAACTGTATGCTAGGCTCCAAACTGTTGAGGTGAGTAGTAAAGTCATGCAATGCTTCTTTCTTCAGGATGCAAAAGCAGTCGTCCACGTACCTCAGGAATACTTTTGGGACAGGCGTGAAGGACGCAAGAGCACGGCCTTCGATTTCTTCCATGGCCAAGTTCGCAACTGTCACAGAAATCGATGCACCCATGGCGGCTCCGTGAATCTGCCTGAACGGGACATCCTCAAAAGTGAAGTACGTGTTTGACAGGCAAAATCTCAGAAGGCGGGTCAGGTCATGCACATCTATCGGGGTTCTTTCTGGCAGTGATGGGTCTGATTCAAGGGCAGCGGTGCATGCTTCCACGGCAAGGTCAATCGGCACACTTGTGAAGAGTGACTTTACGTCGAATGAAACCATGATTTCTCCGGCGTTGATTGAAAGGGACAGCAAGTCACGGCTCTATCTGGAATCACTGATTATTCAGACGACAGCGCACACGCTCAATCGAAATGACGGGAACTTGCCCCCAATCTACGCCAGGTGTCTGGGGTCGCTCATGCGCCGTGTATAAATAAAGGACGAAGCTACGTTATGCCTCATTGTGAACAAGGCTCCCGTGGGGGAGCCGAAACGTCATCCCATCTTTTCTTTTGGTCGGCGCCTTCTTCTTTCGTCATGTACCATCCCGACCAGACGGGTTTCCGTCAGACTCTAGACTTCAAGTGGAATGGTATGGCGGTATTTTCAGAATTAAGTGCTGCGCCTGCTTCATCTGCATGTTGCCTGCATCTAGAATTTATCATCAAGCTCCTGCGTGCCACTGGGACAGCTTTGATGGCCAGCATCTGCGTACAAAATGGCAATGAGGATGCCAGGCTCGAGGTTTCCCGTAGAAACTGAGTGGGAAAGGTTGTTAAATGCAAGGCAGATTCCAGTATAACTAGGAACGTCTGCTCAGGCGCAGGGTATGGGTATTGCAGCCAGAACGAAGACTGGCGCACAATTCTGTTAAGATGCCCGGTTGGATCCTGGCTCACTCTACTTGCCATCAGGTAACTGAAACCTACACGTTTTATTAGGTGCTCCAACAGTGACAACACGTACGCTAGACAGTGTCACACGCACTCCTGTAACTGTCGACTAGCTTATGAAAGCCTTTCATTCCATTAATCTGATTTTCCCACGCACTCAGCGCGGTAGCGCCCCTTGCGGCGAGGAGAGGCGTTTTGCTTCAGCCGCTCCGCTGCCGCGCGGCTCCGCTCGCGCCACTAGACCAGTATTCTAGTTCACTATACACACCGGCTTCCTTCTGTTTTCTCTATATCCTTCTTCTCTTCTTCGTGTTCACTTCTTGTACTCTTCTTACTCGTTCTGATTTTTCTCCTCCCTTTAGTTTGATTGGCATGAATGTGTTTGAAACACCTTGGATTGGCTTCGAGCGGGACAAACAGCTACAACGATCTTCAGTCCCACGAGGGCTGAAGTTCGAGCTCCAAATAACGGGCCCAGCCTGAATGGCAGGAAAAGAAGGAAACATAGATCTATGTGTCTTGCCTTCTTTATTTTCTCCTCCCTGGCGCTGTTGAAACAATATCGTACATCAAGTTGAGGCGAAAAACACATAGTTGGGAAACACAACTAAGAAACTGATCACATGGGCGCCGCATTTCATAGCGTTATTAAACATTCCCTAAGAATTTAGTTCCATTTGGCAGGAAAAAGTTCGAGATCACTGAAGTAGCCCGCATCGGTGTAACGCGAAAGCATTGACACCTCCTTGACACTCGTCGCCTCTATTTGCGTTTATTTGCTCCTCTTTTCCTCTATTGCCCCAATTTGCCTGGGAATTCGTGCAATTCGCATAATTCCCCCCATGTTTCGTTCCAAACTTTCAATTTGGCGCCGCGCGTTGGCTCCCTCCACACTTCCGGTCACGTGGTACTACACTTCCGGCGTTTCAAATTTGGCGTCACTTTTACTGTGGCCACGACCACTTTTTGCTCGTTTTTGGCTCTAATTAACTAACTACTCATTAGATCGTCACCAAATATTTGCACCGCATCTTCACATCATCGTCTTCGATCATAACCACTTTTCAGACGTTCTCTATTAATAGTTCCGCACAATGGCTACGGACATGTTTTGATGACACCAAACCACCTACATAGCCTAGTAAAGCTTTCGCTTCAGTAAAACATCCTTGGCACACAGCGTACATAAGGGATTGAAATAATAATAATGATAATATTAATAATAACAATAATTGGTTTTTAGGGGAAGGAAATGGCGCAGTCTCTGTCACATATATCGTTGGACACCTGAACCGCGCCGTAAGGGAAGGCATAAAGGAGGGAGTGAAAGAAGAAAGGAAGAGAGAGGAGCCGTAGTGGAGGGCTCCGGAATAACTTCGACCACCTGGGGATCTTTAACGTGCACTGACATCGCACAGCACACGGGCGCCTTAGCGTTTCGCCTCCATAAAAACGCAGCCGCCTCGGTCGGGTTCGAACCCGGGAACTCCGGATCAGTAGCCGAGCGCCCTAACCACTGAGCCACCACGGCGGGTGGATTGAAATCCCCGAATCGTTTTTCAGCCCTAAGTCAATCGAACTCTCTCGAATCGGTTTTGCCGGACCGTTCATTCTTAGACCATCGCGACGTGCGTAAATGACTGCACCGTGTTCGAGCTCACTTATAAAAAATAAGACGGTTTTAGGGGTGGCCTTCGTTGTATCTGAAGTTCGCAGTAAACGGGCTTCCCAATATTGCAGCTAAAATGCTAACAGAGACCAAAGCGGCGCTTCTCTTTTTTAGAGCTCCGAACGTGCAGTTATATGTGGTGTTTTGATTCGCATGCAAAACAAAGCAGCATATATAACTGCGCGTTCGGAGCTCTTCAGCGCCGCCTTTTGCTCCTTCACAAGATCCTTGCTGACGAAAAGTTGCTCTAAGACGCGATGCAGCTAAGCACGGCAGAAGCGTTCACGGCAACTGGTGACAGGTCGCCCTTGTTTCCTGTGCAGAGGCAATCCAAGCGGACGCGTAGCTCCTAGTAGATGGAGGTCTGCACGGACAGGAATTTTCCTTTAGCTTTGACCGGTCGAAACTATGTGGAGTCGTTGCCAAAAGGCTTCCAGATTCACTAAGTGACAGGCGAATGGCAGGGCTTTCATAGTCGTAAACAAACCTGGTGATAATGAGAGAGCTTGGCGATTGATGTGCATGTCGCACCAACACTGTTGCATAGTCTGAATAAGGCAGTCGTTACTAAAGATAATATTATGTCGAAGCAAAGTGAAGTGCTTTTTTTAAGCAAAATTTATTGCCCCAGGGCATCAATGATGAGTGAAGGTGTGACGAATGATGTTGTAGAGATTAAAAAGAATAGAAAAAGGTTAGCTGATTTGATGATGTCCAGTAGAGAACGATGGTACGGTCCCTGCGTCCAGGCAATGTATGAAGCAGGGTTGCTTGGTGAAAGACCTGCTACCGTCAGGTGCCGGATCCTTGTAGGCCTGAGAGCTGGGCAGCCCCACATTAAGTGATGAATGCCGGCTTCAATGTCCTCGTGTTTACATATCGGACACCCTGGCCGAGGAAACAATTCTCGGTACTGAGGTTACTTCTGAGTGATGGCTGGTACGACGTATTATTATTTGGAGTGACTAAGTTCACCATTTGTCGCTTTCATGAATGACATATGTTCTATTGGCGACGAAGTCTGCAGGACGAAAAAAAAACTGATTTAGGTTTCTAGATCTTTTAGTTTACAGCGTTCATCTAATTTCCCTACGGCGCTTTGCAGCACATAAGTCTTGAATATTACATGTGCTGTCGCGACTCGTGGGTTGACTATTATACGTGCAGTCTCGACCAACGTGCCATAAACCAACCTATTGGCTTATCTAGCAAATCAGGTATCGTGGAGACTTTTCACCACGGTGCAACAGCGCACGACCACATATCGCAGACTTCACTCCGTTCGCTATACTTCAAGGTTCATATGCAAGCAGGTACTTAGAATTTTTCCGGTGCGTGTTTGGAGCTTCATGTCTGGAATAAAAAAAATTGTCTCACCCTTTCTTGGTATGTTTTTTTTTACGCAAATTACACTCATGTAGGCTCCGCCCTCAGTATCGTTTCTGTGCTATAGTATAATAGGACACAGTTGTCAGCTTGCCTTTTTGTCGGCTCTGTTCATGGCATGTTCAACATTTTCGGACAAAAAATTTGAAAATGGAAAAATTCTGCGATACTGTTATGGAAATATTGAAATGTATGGTCTATTGTTCCGATATCAAGAAAAATTATTGTTTTATAGTGTTCAGCCGATCGCATCGAGCAGTACAGACTGCCATAGAAAACTGATGGTGAAAACTTTTGACGATAGCAAAAACATTAATATAAAACCATGAAAGACTGCCGTCGGTTGATCTGCCATTATATTGATTGTTATAGTGAAATCTTGCGTTATAAAAAAAATCGCATTCATAAAAGGTTTCCCACTCAAAAAAATTTTCTCCAGAATTGTTGAGTATGGTGTTTGCGCCCTCTGCGTTGATGCTTCGGGTATCCAAAGCTAGTCGTTTCTTTCTTGGTTTAAATCACTACCGTCTGAACCATGTGCGTCGAAAGGTGTCCTTTTCGCTGTTAGTGCTTGCAAGACCTTTTCTCAACGTGCAGGCTGAATCTGAAACAAGAGATAGAACTCTGGACACGCGGACCGACTCGGAAGGGTTGGTCGACTGCATGGGCGTCCAGCTGGCGTACGCCGCCTTTCGGAGTCTTCCGGATGCGGAGCGCCGGGAGACCTTGCCAGGAGTCGACCTCACCGCCGAACAGATTTTCTTTGTTTCGTACTGCCTCAAGTGGTGCTCCTCAGTTCCAGGAACTAAGCGTGCGCCAGGTGGTCTGTACTGGCACAGCCGGTCACGCTGCATTGTGCCATTGAGAAACATGGCCCAGTTCGCCGAGGCGTTCTCCTGCAAACGGGGTGACCCTATGAACCCCGTCAAGAAGTGCAGCTTCTGGTAGAGTCGTGAGACTGAAGTGAACGCCGCAGCGGTCCGAATTAATTGTAGTCGAATACTATGTAAACGAAGAGCTTGTGGCTGAATTTTTATCGCGACAGTAAAAACTGAATAAGTCGTGCAACCTTCATTCCTTTAATCTATTTTTCTGTACTTTCTAATAATGATGCTTGCCATTTGCTTGTAAAGTGTTATTTTTATTCTTGCAATGTACCCTTCAGCTTTAAAGAGGGTTTTCACGTGGGTAAGGTGACAATAAAAAAAATTCAGGGGCACTTTGACGAGCTTAAGTGCGCAAGGCAAAAGCCTTTCAGCGCCTCGCGTTGCGTTGATGCGGAAACGGGAGCGCGCGTAGCAGGCATCCAGCTGCGTCGACTGCCAAGGAGCGTCTGCCGACGAAAGGGATCACGCGACAGTGGCGCCACTCTCGCCGCATGCGCAGTGCGAGACCGCCGCAGTTGTGACTACTGGCTACTAGTGACTTGGCTACTGGCTAACGTGGGCCATGTTGGCTAATGTTTCTCTTAAATTCGGTTTCGTTTGATGACGTCATTTGATTGATAGCTATAGTGTGACCGGACGCCGTATGAAGCATTAAAGGCTTTGGCCTTGATTATGTTGTCCAAGGAGAACTACATATGGATTGGCACGAAGTAGCGTAGTCGTTAGCACGATCGGCGGCGGAACGGACGGATGGTGGTTCGAATACCGCTGTGCACAAGGATTTTTTTCCTTGTCGAGTAGAAGTCTTTTGACAGCTATGTGTGACCTGACATCGTGAGTGTGAGGCATTGAAGGCTTTCTCCTTCATAATATTGCCAAAGGCGAACTGCATATGCATTGGCAGGAAGTAGCGTAGTCGTTAGCACGCTCCGCTGCGGAACGGCAGGATGGTGGTTCGCATTCCGCCATGCACAAGCTTTTAAAGCGACAGCGTTAAGGAGCTCGTCCCGCAGAAAAGCCGGTGTCGTCGGCGTCTTTGGCTGGCTGTGTTGTTTGTGTTAAGACTGACTGACTGATGTTGCTGAGAGGAAGAATGAAAAGGAAAGAGCACGGGCCTGCCTAATGGCTCAAGTCGAGCCACTCTCGCTGCCGCGTGCTGAAAGTAGGAGACAAAGGATAGGAGGGAATGATAGATAGAAAAGGCGCCGCGTGCTAATAGGCCCATAGTCCCTGGGCCGATCCCGGAGTCAGTGCAATACCTGGCCGACCCAGGCCAGAGTGCGTCCAGCACTCCGCCATATTCCAAAAATAATTTTAATATCTTGGGTCCAAGCACAAGCAGCAGATATTAAATCAAGTACTTTTTTTTGTTAAAAAGTTACCGGGGCTAGATATACACGGTCATCAATCGTGCATTTTGGGTCGAGATGTGTCCCTCGATTTTTCGCTCAACAACATTGAGTGCCGTACTGTTTGTTTGTACGCGCCTAATGCGGTCATGTTTTTTTTAAAATGTAGAATAACGGCTTCGCACGGGCAGATAGCCCATTGTTATGGGCGATTATAATTGTTTGCTGAGCGCGCGCGAGAAGACAAGCACCCGAGGTTTTCGAGACAAGAACACTGAAGTGCTGTTGCGAATTATTGCGAACTGCAACCTTGAGGATGTGGCAGGGTGTCTCGAAGGAACACGTGCTGTAAAGTACACCCGATTCGAGGGCTCAAGTCATGCACGGCTGGACCGCATTTATGCATCTGTGGTTTGGTTTGGTTTATGAGGTTTTAACGCCTCGAAGCGACTAAGGCTATGAGGGACGCCTTAGTGAAGGGCTCCGGAAATTTCGACCACCTGGGGTTCTTTAACGTGCACTTGTGGATGCCGTACCTAAATGCAATAGTTACCGAGTGTGACAAAATTCGGCACATATTCGAAAGACCGGCGCTGCGCATAAGCAGTCGCGCCGGCGCGGTAAAATAAAACAAATCCAGCGGGGAAGGAACCCCGGAGAGCGCGTAACGTTGCGTGTGCTGCTGCCATTTCCACTCAGCTCGGCGGCTTGGCGCCCAAGGAAACATGACCGCGCCAGCCGTCGATTTCTCTAGAACATCAGAGTAGTTTCTACTCATAGTCGACGGAGAGGGCGTAACCTTGACCGCGCTAAAGTGATACCCTCTCCCCTTCGCTCTCGCGCCGGCGTCTTCGCATCGCAAGAAGGACCCAGAATCTTCTCGAAGGCGGTTTCCGCGCTCGACCAATCGAGTCGCGCGCCGGGTGTGAGAAGGAGAAGGAAATTGTGCATTTGATACTGCGTGTATGTGCGCGCCTGCCTTGGCGCGAAGAACGAACAGACGCGGACCGCGACTATAAATGAGGGGCTGCAACCGTTGTCGGTTAGCCCGAGCCGCCGTTTAAGCTTCCGAGAAGCGTGCCCGCTCGACTCCCGGGAGAACACCACTCGCCCAGCCACGGACCAGCGAGGCAAGGTACGCCAGTCTGCGGATCGGCGTAGTCATGCTCCTCAGGTCGTCGTCGGGCTGTCGCAGTGCCCGGTGAACAAATTATGTTTAGTTTGTTTGTCTCTTTGTTAGTGCACTTTAGGTGCAGATTCTGTTGAATTGTGATCTCTCTCAGGTGTTACGTTGCACGAGTTGCATTGTATTTGTAATTCACTTCGTATGTGCTCGTGCGGGTAATTGTGAAGTCCTCTGTATTGTCTCTTTGCTGTATAAACTTTGTTTTGTTTGTGAACCTTTGGCTCCGACCCATTCTCTGGCTTGCGACCGGCGAAAGCTGGGCACCAAACGACCAACCCTCTTGTCACTTGGTGGCTGGTCTCCGGCTGAGCTTGCCACGCTGAGTCGAGGGCATCTCCTTTGTGACCGAGACCGCTACCCCCACACGCTCTAAGGGTGTCTGGAAGTGCACACTAAAGTGCGGGAAGTGGTGACCCCGAGTAGTGCCGGTCTTTTTCAGACCATTGTTTGGTTCAATGCTGCATAGGAACCGTTACGAAGGGGAATGATTTTTCATAGAAAATCGGGAAGTTAAATGACCAGCTACGTCGGGACGAATATTATAATCAAACTGTAACACAAGAAATAGCAAAAATAGAACCAAGTAGAAACATGAGGATTTGGCAGCAGTGGGAGCTCACTAAGAAACTTTACAATTCAAAGCAATAGAAAGAGCCAGCTGTATAGGTCATGAAGAGAAGCAAAAGAAAACAGAGCAAAGCGCTTTGCTTCATAAAATGCCAAAACAGGAATGCCGAGAGCCCGGGAAATGGATAGAAGACATAAGAAAAACAAACAAGAGATAGAGCTAATCGAAGAAAAACGTTATCGGGAAGCGCTGGTGAGGACAAGGGCAGAAGACACAGCTGCAGGGGAAGCGCCAACGAAACAAGCCCTTGGTTTAGAAAATACCATGCGGAAAATAATTAACAATAACTAAATATAATGGGGAGGGGTATTAACCGCAGACGTCAGCCATATCAAGGAACCTTTTTCGAGCATTACCAGGCGCTCTTCGCATCGCATCTGGTGGACGCTGTCAGATTTAAGGACGTGTTTCTGGCCGAGACACCGCGTCTCGACGACAAAACAAGACAGATCACAGCAGGACATAACTGAAGGGGAAGTGGAGCACGCAATAGATAGTTTAAACCTCGTTAAATTGCCTGGACCAGACGGGTTGAGCGCGGGTTTTTATAAAAAAATTGAAGCATGAAATTACCCCGATATTGAATGCAATCTTTATGAAGCCTTTAAAGTAAAGCGCACTGCCACCGTCCTATGGGTCGTCCCACACTGTGCTGATTCCCAAAACAGGCGACATAGACAAATTACGACTGGTTACATCATGCCGACCTATAGCACTCACTAACTTTGAGTATAAAATTTTTATGAAGGTATTGGGGCGAAGGTTGCAGACCATGATTCATGACGTAGTTGGTCCCCCCAGACCTGTGATATTAGAAGCCGGTCGATTTTTTCCAACATCCACAAGGCGCGCAATGTCTTGGAATGCTATGGTGACAATAATGGTCACGTGGTCATTCTCCAGATTGATCTAGAAAAGCATTTGACTGCGTCGCCCATGAACTTTTGTTTGCCGTATTGGACCACGTGAATTTAGGTTCTGTTAACTGCGAGGGCGTCGCCCTGGCGTACCGGAACTGCACGGCGAGATTGATCGTTAACAAGAGTTTGGGGCCCCCATTAGCTTGCAGCGTTCGGCGCGCCAGGACTGCCCCCTCAGCCCTCTTTTAGCTTGTGTTTATATTGAAACCTTTGTTTGAAAATGCTCAAAACCAGCAGCATTAATGGGTTTAGATTGCAAGCAGACGAAGTTAAGCTCTTGGCCTACGCAGACGATATCGCTGTGTTTGCAGTTGATGAGGCAAGCATAAGTGATGCAGTTAAAGGTGTACGCGAATTCAGCCAAGTCATCGGGAGCGGGGTTAATTGGTCGAAGTGTGTCGGGCTTTGGCATGAAAGGTGGCCAACTACGCCTGTACGATTCGCCAGTGCGCCTTGGACGACGACACCAGATAAGTACAAGGACGAATTCCGCTGGATGCTTACCGTGACAGTGAACCGGAAAGGGCAGGTCAAAGAGATACGGGACAGAGCGGAGAAGTGGAAATAGACCACCGATTTATTCCAGATCCACTGTTTGCAACTTGTTCTTTATGAGCATGATCTGGTACATAATGCAGGTGTTGCAATGTTCACAAGGGTGGAAAGTTGGGCGAGTCGGTATTGATCCATGAGAAAAGGAGCACGAAAGCAAGACGACGGACGAAGACAGAACACAAAGCACGAGCGCTAACTTCCGACTAAAGGAAAAACACAAAACCTTGTCGACCGGGACTTGAGCCATTTCTGGATAAATGCCCTGACGTTGCCAGAAGCAGAGATAAATCGACAAGAGAAATCATTGAAGCTACACAGATAGCTACTTTGCGTGATCTGTGTGTCAGCGAGCCTTCTATATATTTATCGAAACGTGAATTGAGATTCCTAGGTTTGCAACAACCTTTATCTTATGCCTTTTTTCCTGTGAATTTTTTCCTTAGAATTTTTTTCCGCTTCCCAGCCTTGGCGCATGCGCTTGGTAGTTAGGCTCAAGTCCCGGTCGACACGGTTTTGTGTTGTTCCTTTAGCTAGAAGTTAGCCCTCGCTCTGTGTGTTCTGTCTTCGTCCGTCGTCTTGTTTTCGCGCTCCTTTTCTCATGGTGCAATGTTCACGGTCGATCATTCAAAAGCTGCACAGGATTTTTGCCGTCTTTATTTCGTCGTCTCAGTGGGAGCACTGTAGCCGGACCAAGTTGTTCCGGCTGGTACAAGATGGACGGTTGGACAGGGCCACCTGTTTTTGCGACAGCTAGTCAGTCGTTTCTTGTTTTTTCGGGACACAATGAACCCGTTCTTGCGCACCGTATGCCAAGTTAGACTGCGGCGCCTGCTTCTGGACTACGCGGTCGCAACTGAGGAGGTTTCTGGTGGGATCAGGGGTTTTTACCTGGAAATTGTAGCTAGTGTAACATTTCTTTCCGCACGGTTTTCGTTTCATTTTCTGTCTACGGAGAAACGGAAGAAGGTGTACCGTGCTTTGTGCGTTATTGTTCTCCCAGTGTCCTTGTGCAAGGCCTTGGACAGCGAACCCCAGGCATAGATGTTTTAAAGAGGGTAAAAAAATGCAGGTTCTACCAGGAAGAAAAACCTTTTTTAAGTTGCACACCGGAACCTTACCGGTTAAAAAATCTTTAGATAGAAAGGGATTATTTTTACTCTGGGGATCTCACTGTTTAATGTGCAGAAAGCGGGAAACAATACACCACGTTTTGTAGCGATAGCTACATTACGGTAGCATTTCGAGCCTTCAGCCTGGCGGCGCCGCCACGCTGTCACGTGGTGCGGAGCGGCTGCTGCTACCGGCGGCGCGGCGCGCCGTCGAAACCGAGCTGCCAGAGTTGTGCGCAATCGCCGTGTCAAGTGGGACGAAGTTGAAGAAGGAACGCCCAGCTCTTCTTTTTTCGCCAAAATGCTGTCTGTTATTTTACTTTAAATATTCTCTCATTTTCATTGATACGTTTTTCAAAATTCACGCTTGCATGGTGCTAAAATTTTGTCGTAATCTCTGATGGAAATTTCCTTGTTTATGCAACTACACCTTGGCCAATACCCGCATGTGGGTATGTGCCATGCCTTAAGAGGATGAAGAGCAAGAAGAAGCGAAACGGAGCGGCGAAAGACTGACTTTGGAATTCAACTGAGAAATTTCCACTCGGCCAGCTGTACCTATCGCGTCACTCCAGATACAACCAGAGCTAAACCACCGCCAATTTTTTTTTTTACACTGATGGGAAGGGGTTTATTTTTGGGATGTATTGCACAGAACCCTAAAGAAGGAACTGCCACTAGACCCGTGCGGCATCCGGTAATTATGCGTAGAAAATGAGGCTGAGGTACCGCTTGACTTAATTATACTGATGAGAATCCACTGTATATGGCGCTTCAGAATGGCAGGCTGTCATTGTGATACAGATGCACGACCTTCCCGAATTTATTTTCGGGAAAGTATGACCTGGTTTCTTGCCATCGAGAAAGCCGCTGGGGAGCCTCCTGAGTGGCTCTCAAGAGTAGAGCCGTTGTGCATGTTACGGGAATTTTAATATGACCAAGCCAGACTCACGCTGGCTGATCACGGTCGTGTCGTATCTACGAAGCCTGTTGTATGTTTTTACTTATTGTTTGTTTGTTTAAATATTATGTACGCAAGGCAGGCAATAAAGAAAAAATGTAGCGTAGTCGATAGCAAGCTCGGCTGCGGAACAGGAGGGTGGGTTGTAATATCGCCGTGCACAAGTATTTTTTTTCTTGTCGACTGGAAGTCATTCGATTGACAGCTGTGTGTGACCGGACACCGTGAGTATGAGGCGCTAAAGGCTTTCGCCTTGATAACGCTGCCCAAGGAGAACTACATATGCATTGGCAGGAAGTAGCGTAGTCGTTAGCACGCAGGGCCGTGTACAGTGAAGGCGTAGGACGCGACTCACTTAAGCGTGTGAAGGCGATGCAGGTGCCGCTAAATCCAAAAACGTTCCTCTTTAAGTTATATACCGGAACACTACCAGTAAAGAAGTATTTTGAGGGGGAGCATTTATTTCTACCTTGGGGATCACATTGTTTAATCTTTAAACAACCGGAAAAAATAGACCATGTGTTTTTTTTTGCATTGTTGGGAGGAGGTATACATTTGGGACATCTTGTAAAAGACTTTAAAAAAGGAATTTCCGCTAGATTCTTCTCGTATTCGGTACTTGCCTGTAGAGAGTGAAGATAGGAGACCAATCGACCTTATTATCGTAATGGCCCTCCACTTTAATTCGCCCTCCAGAATGCAGGATATCATTGCGATCCTGATGAACGGCCAGCACGGATATATTTTCGGGAGTGTATGCATAAGTACACTGAAACTCAGAAACTTCCTCCTGAAGCTCCCGAGTGGCTCGAAAGAGTGGAGCCTTTGGTGGCGCTTAGAGAGTTTTAACATGAAGAAGCCACAGCCCACCAGGCAGATAGTGTTATTAACTATTGCTCATTGTGCCGTGTAGGTGTATTTGTGTATTGCGGTTCTTGCCGAAATCAGGGAATAAAGAAAAAAAGCGTAGTCGTTACCACTCTCGGCTGCAGAAAGCAGGCTTGTGGTTCGAATACCGCCGGGCACAAGGATTTCTTTTCTTGTCGAGTGGAAGTCATTTTATTGACAACTATGTGTGACCGGACGCCGTAAGTACAAGGCATTTTGGGCTTTCGCCTTGCTAATACTGCTTAAGGAGAAATACATAAGCTTTGGCAGGAAGTAGCGTAGTCGTTAGCACGCTCGGCTGCGGAACGAAGGGGGGTAGTTTGAGTAATGCCGGGCACAAGGATTTTTTTTCTTGTCGAGTGGAAGTCATTTGATTGACAGCTATAGTGTGACCAGACACCGGGCGCCGTCAGTTTGAGGCATTAAAGGCTTTCGCCTTAAAAGAAATGGAAGGTGGCACGTCGGAGGCTTTCCGCAAAATCAAAGTATAATATGCAAGTAAAGTTACTAACACTAAATTCTTTTATTTTCATAACTCTCAAAGGTGGCAAACCATTACTCCATAAATACCAATGCCTTCTTAACTGTCTAGAAAGAAGCATTCAAAGGACGTTTAAGATGGGCAACCTGGAAAAGAATCATCAAATTATTCAGTACTTATTGTCAGATATGAAGGTTGAGCATTAGGATGCTTTAGTTTTAAGGAAAGTTTTCATCAAACTTTTTGTAATCTACTTCTTCGGCTAATATAAGTGTCAGAGTGAATGTACTTGCATGTCTGGCCTACCACATTCTAGCACCGGTAAAACACTGTGCTAGGTAAGGTCCCCTAGCTGATCACAGACTCCCCCCGTTTTTATTCGCTGGCCTTCTTTCTTGGCCCTTCTTAACTTAACGCGTGGCCACTTACAGGTGCTTGTGATTCAGATGGGTGTTTGTCAGCTGCAATGTCAAGTCTTCGTTGTGTCCACATCTTTCACGCGCTGTATGGCGCAGGGATCGGCCAGGTCAACCAGCCGTTGAATTACTGTCGCAAGAAGGTGGATGCGCACAAGAAACAGGCATGTTATGAAAACTGACAGGTTAACGCCATGATGTCAATCTGTAGGCTTTAATTATTTCTCACTTGTACGGTGGCTGTCGCCTGTGCCTAACCGCTAGCTCTGCGCTTATAGCAGCGCCATCTGTGGACTTTGCATTCTCAAAGCTTTATAGAGTCGCAGGAGATCCCAACGCGCAGCCTTAGCCGAGTTCTTTATTTTCAGATATCTCTTAAACGAATAATTTGACGCAAGTGACACTGTGACCTTTAAGCTTTAGTAAAAACAAACTTTGTTTGTAAAGGTTCTTTCTTTTCACACATAATTATTGTCGGTGACAAATTGCATTCATCGTTAGTCCTTTGTAGCCCCTTTGCGTCTACCACGTTGTCTCCGCGCTCTTCTTTGCTGCTCTCCCATGTCAGCACCCACTAGGTAAGCTGTGATGAGGCGCCTCCGTCCACTCTTCCGTACAGCTGCGTCTTGAAGATGCCTACAGTGCGCCAGCGGTAGCTTTTAGCGGCCCCAAGCTTCGACTGGATGACTGCTGCCGTAAGACCTTATACAAAATCCCTGCCTTCATTCTTGCTCCTTATATATATATATATCTCTCTCTAGTAATTCGAAATATCTTCCGTGAAGAGCAACAAGTCTAGTTGGTACCAATTTAGAATAATCCTGAGAACGTACTTAGAGAATCGGGTTTTCGCCCGCCGCGGTGGCTTAGTGGTAGGGCTACTGATCCGGAGTACCAGAGTTCTAACCCGGCCGCGGCGGGCGCCCGCGTAATGTGCAATATCAGTGCACGTTAATGGCCTCCAGGTGGTCGAAATTATTCCGGAGCCCTCCACCACGGCACCTCTTTGTTCCTTTCTTCTCTCAGTCCCTCCGTTATCCCTTCCCTTACGGCGCGGTTCAGGTGTCCGCCGAGATATGAGACATACTGCGCCATTTCCTTTCCCCAAAAATGGCCGAGTGGAACTCGCGCAATCGAATTGCAGTCAGTCTTTCCCTGCTGCGTTTCGCTGGGCGTTCCATCTTCGTCCCTGCACGTGGATTCACTCTCTCTCCTCCTCTCCCCCTCTCCACTCCTCCACCACTCGGTTTCGCCGGCGCGCCGCGCCGCCGGCAGCTGCCATGGTGGCCACGGCGCCGCCACGCTGAATGCTCGGAATGCTAGCGTAGTGTAGGCGCGCGGCGCGCACACCACCTGCGTGCTCTGACGTCACTCCGCGCATGCGCACAACAGAAGAAGCGGGCAGCGTCTGCTCAGCTATCAGCGCAGCCGCGATGTGCGCGGCGCGCACACCAGCGGCGAGCTATGACGTCACTCCGCGCATGCGCACAGCTGACGGAGCGGTAGTGCCACGGCTCAGCGCGCAGCCACGCTTACCTCGCGAAGTGGCTGGCGTAGTGTAGCTATCGCTACAAAAACTAATCCATTCAGAATCGGGTTTCTGGCGAAAGATCTTCGTTTTCTGATGGCTAGTTCAGAACCTAGCCTCGGCGACTGAAGTGACACATCAGCAGCTTTCTTTTTCGGGTGACTATTCTCAACACCCGTTACCTTAGCAAATGCCCTCTCGCTCTGCGAGTGAGCACCTGCATTACAGTAATTTCTTTATGGTAGACGAGTGGCACCTTGTAGGCTCGTCCCGGTGATTGTACATGTCGGCTGTTCGCGGCAACAGCGACTTTTACGCAGTGATCTCGCTAATGGTTTTCCTTCAAAGGCTTACTGCAACTTCGATGAAAGCACCGTGATATATTCTTGAGCGCCACACAATATATTTGGTCTAACGCCGCAGCCCATGACGGGCGCCTAATGCGAGCGTCCAGCCGTAAGGAGTGATGCACACCTTCCAGTATTTCTGAAACAGCAATTTATGGTCTACACAGGCGATAATGCAGACTCAAAAATAAATGTAATCCACCACCAAAACCAGATGCCTGTATCGATCTACAGGCGCCAGGTGAATCGAGCCAAACAGGAGTAAACTAGCGCAAACTAGCGGAGCAAAGTGGGAAGTTGAGAATGTTGGTACTGGTTCATCGAAGGAGAGCGCAGAAAAAGAGACACTTGAAGGAACACGCGACGAGCGCTTCCTAACAAGTGCGTTTTTTTAAAAAAAACGCTCGGAATAAAACGGCGCAACTGTTCATCTTTGGTTACAGGTGCCAGCCAAAAAAAGACAGCACAAGGCAGACAGACGGGACGGAGCGCCTTGTGTTGTGTCTTTTTTTGCGCCCATACCCAAAGGTGAACAGTTACCAACTTGCCCAGTAAGACGTTCTCTTAAAATACGGGGTAAGAAAAAACAAGACAAAGAACTAAGGAACCAAAGGAGATCAAAGCTTAGCTGGGGCACTCTAAAAAATAAATTTATTTCTCCGTCAGCGCAAGGGATGGCTCACTGATATAGTGATCTTTCTTGGCAATGTGGTACGCTTCACCAATCTTTCGAGTCTTTTAATCCCGGTTAGTAAAAATTAGTGATGTTAGGTACAGGAGGGCTTCACAACATTTACCAGTTTCCTGGTGTACTCGCACATGACAGGCGAGGTGAGTGCCTGAGCCATTCTTTATATCTCTGCGGTGTTTAGTGAGGCGCGTATTGATGCAACGGGCGGTTTGGCAGATGTAAACCGAACCGCATGACTCCGCTAGCGGAGCAATTTCGGCCTTTATTTGCCGGGGTAAGCGATTTATCGGGCCGCCTCTCTACATTGCAACCCGAAAGCACCAGCGCACAGCACTTGAGGGGGAAACCTAAACATTCACAAAGGAGATGGAGGAGGATAAACATTATTTAATAACATAGATAAAAAATTGGCTGTGGTTTAGCTCTGGTTAAGCCTGGAGCGACGCGATAGCTACAGCTGGCCGAGTAGAACTTGCTCAGTTGAATTGCAAATGCAGTCTTTCGCCGCTCTGTTTCACTGGGCGTTCCTTCTTCATCTTCGTCCCACTTGACATGGCGCATGCGCACAGCTATGGCAGCTCGATTTCGCCGGCGCGCCACGCCACCGCCAGCAGCTGCTGCTCCGCACCACGTGATTGGTCACGTGACCAACCAGGTGACGAACCACGCGATCAGCCACAGCGCCGCGCCGCCGGCAGCTGCTCCGCACCACGTGACCAACCACGTGACAGCGTGGCGGCGCAGCCACAGGGTAGCAGCGTCGCCACTCTGAAGGCTCTAAATGCTACCATAATGTAGCTATCGCTACAAAAAATTGGCAGTGGCTTAGCTCAGCTATGCTCGGATATCCGTAGCAACAGCTGCAGTTCCCCCCTGGTCTAATAGCATGGTCAGTTATGAGACGAGCCTTTACATCCTTGGCAAGAGGTTCTTCTGTTTGCTCAGGCGTCTCCGCCGCTCGTTTAGCCTTCTGATGTTCATTCTTTCTCTGAAGAGCGGCCAAGTGCCAGGCGACGACTTCTTGGTCCGAAGAATTGATCTTCTCCTGACGATACCGCCGCATAGCGGCGGCTGGAGTCTCCTTTTCGTAACCCATACGAAGAGATTGTGATACACCGAGTCGTATCACCTCAGCTTTTATACACACAGCCGCACATACGCAGTTTATCCACACGACCCCACATGCGGCCGCGGCGGCAGCCGAGCTCTGACACCATGCGCCGCGCACCTGCTGGCCTTCTCCGGTTGCCACGCATGCGCATTGACGCGCGACGCCGGCGGGCGCAGTCGGGCCGGCGTGGCTCCTTGCGCGACGGCGGCGACGAACTCTGGCGTCATGCGCCGCGCACATGCTGCTCCTTTCTGGTTTCGCGCATGCGCGCTATCGGCCTCCCAGGCTCACGGCGAAATGCTCGACTGGGTAGCGTAGCGTAGCTCTCGCTACAAAAACCTTCTCGGGAGAGCTGCTCCAAGATCGGCCTTGCCATGCGTTGAGGACACAGCAACACAGACATAAGAAGCAGTATTCATAGTCGAGAGCCTAATTTCTTCCGCTGCTTATTACACGACTTACAAACGGAGTATGAAGTTTGTCGGTAAGGAAACGATTTGCATACCCACAGCTCGGCTTACAGCGCTTTAGGAGACGGAATCGACGAAACAAACGTGCCGGCTTAATATCAAGAGAAGAGCAAGTTTGATTTTGCTGCGAACATAATCCTCTGCGCATAAGCGCTCATGCCTGCCGTGTGCAAGGATGCAGAGTTGCATACTTCACAAGTGATTTTCCAAGCTGCACTTGCCGTGTGCAGCTTGGGCAGATATCAGTGAACAGTGTGAGCAAATTCTTTATATGTACGAATTGGCTGCTCGCGTTTATAGACCGCAATATTTCCGCAGAAACAAAACTCGGGAGACTCTTAAGCCCCACCTTAAGAGTATGGCGCGAGAACGTTACAGGGCCCCTGAAGAGTGTGCGAAGTTGCCTGTAATACACTTGCATTATGTAGAGTACATGTCACAGAGTATTCATGCCACATAGAGGACCTCAAAAGCGAACCGATCATTTACAATATATTGCAAAAAGTTACCATAGAAGAGGGAAAGGCATGAATACGCGTAAAATAAAATTTTGACAAAAACAACTCAGCTTCTACACAACTCATTAAAAAATTCTTGCCGGAGGATATTGGTAAAGCGGCATACATTAACAACCTAGGCATACCGCACCTTTATTCCAAGTCCCTTTCAGAGCCCCTTTAGTAGGATCCTTCACCGGTCTAGCGTCTTCTTCGAATATCACTGCTCAGACACAACGTCTTTTTTTCTTCCCAATATTTCTGTTTCAATTTTCTTTACCCTTTTCTTTTTTTGTTACAAGACACACAAGACCCTCCTTTAACCAGGTCAAACGACCGTTTCTGAGTACCCTTTTGCGATGTTTAGGGGCGTTTGTGCCATGGTCAGTTAACTGTTGCCTGTGTCAGTAGCCGGAGGCTATCGATCATTGCTTTGTGTGTCGACGACATGCCGTGTGTTTTGGGAGATTCTTCAACAGACTCACATGAACAAGCGTATAGATCGCGCCCTATACTAGGAGCTTTTTCGTTCAATGGAAGGTTGTAAAGTTCTATGTGACCTTTTTCTGCTCACTGGACTGTTAGGTCTGTGGAAGATTTATATGATAGATCGTCACGCAGAGCCGCCGCGTTCATTGAAGTCCCTCTTCAGAGAGCAGTGTGCTTCCGTGTGAGAGGAATGTGCTGCGAAAATCGATCGCCTGTCTGGCTGCCTTTACACGATGCATGCGTGCCTCGCCTGGAATTTCGATGTGCGGGCAGAGTGACAGGAGGATGCTGGCATGACTACGCGCGACGGCTTCGCAGGGTGGAGTGTTTTGTTTTCTTCAAATAAAAAATCCTTACTAGGCAAAGGCTAGCGCGCCGGCTCACGTCCCAAGGGGCCGCGGTGAGAGTACCGGCTCGACCATTTCACTGCGGAAGCACTAATCTCATTGGTACTGACCCCGAGCATAATCGTCCGCTTGCTGTTAAGGCGATAGCCTTTAATGTCTCATCATTGTCCGTCCGTCCCTGGAATCTGTAACACTATCGCTGTCAATCAGATGACGTCAACTCGATAAAAAAAATCCTTTTGCTAGGCGGGATTCGAACCACCATCTTTCTGTTCCGCAGGCGAACGTGCTAACGACTACGATACTTCTTTTCTTCCGAATTGAATGAATAAAAACATCAGTAATATATCGTAGTTGCATGCCCCTTTGCAGACAACTGTGTCTAATGGACTTTCATTACAACAAATTTGTCCATCAGACTCAACACATCATCCGCATAGTCCTGCTGCTTCAGAACTTCGCTTAATTTATACGTATGTTCAACAAAATAATCACATACCGATCGTGCATCCAAGTCACAATGTCTAAAAGCCATTCTACTCCTCCAAATGCTGTGAATGCTCAGTAACATAATCTGGTCATACTGTGCAACATCACTTTCAGTGATCAGGTACCGAATTCCGCGCGGTGTCAATGGCGAGTCTTTTTTTAGGGTTCTTTGCAAAACATCCCAGTAGAACACCGCATCCCGGCAATCCAGGAACACGTGTTCTACCGTCTCTGGCTTTCTACACAAGAGACAGTTTGAGCCCCAAGAAACAAAAATGCCTTTTTCCTCTAGCCGTGTTTTTACTGGTAGGGTTCCTGTATGCAATTTCAAAAGGAATGTTTTGACGCCGCCAGGTGCAACAGTCATCTCCTTAACTCGCCAGAGAACATCTTTTCCAGGGCATTCACAGTATAAGGAATTCTGTACAGTGGAGCTGGAAACAACTGTTCAACAAGATCCTTGTATAGTCGATTCGGCGTAACACTCGCTAATTACTCTAGAGACAACCGTACTTGCAAAAGCCTGAACGACCAAACCATCTCTCGCAGGAAGCGAGACACTGTATACCTCCGAGCATTGCACGAAAAGACAATGAATTCTGGAAGTGCACTAGATAACTTGGTTTGTATGAATGTTCGCAAGAAGCCGCCATTTTGGTCATGCAGGGAACAACACCTTAAAACCACCTGCCGGACTACGCTACTTACTACCTTTTGCTTTCTCTTTATTGCATGAAAATAGTGCCTAAATGAAAAGTCTAAGCACGCTTACGCCACAAAACACGAGGCTACCTTACCCCTGCATGACCCCACTTCATGCATGACGCCACTTCCTGCCAACGTATGTGTAGTTCTTGTCTAGGACGCTGGAGAGAGTTTGTGGAAAGGCGCCGAATCAGACGTATGCCTCCCAAACGCCCTCCAGTGTATCCAGCATTTAAGATTCACAAACAAATGTGTTAATTAATCAACATGTTAACCACACATCAGTGACACAAACAGCAACACCGCGCTAAGGGCCTTCGCCTCACCGCACTTTAGGCGCACAAAGCGCCCCCCCCCCTGAATTTTTGGTCTGTCTGTCTGTTCTGAGGCCGATTATGCGGCAGGTCGCTCACCTGCCCACCGGGTGGTGGGCAACCTGCCCACGGTGTCACGCGGCAGCCCATTTAATCGTGAGGCGCTGGTCAGGAACAACCACCTGGGTTGCAACCCAACCCAAGCAACCCAAGTCCCACCGGTGCCAACACCTGCCATTGCAACGGCCTTGCGCCAATGCGCCACTGCTCACGTGCCCACTGGGTGGCTCACTTGCCAACATTTAGCCGGTGGTAACCTGGTGAGAGCCTGCGGCACCAATTAGGTGGTACCGCCCCTAAGCGCATCGAGCAAAGCGGAATGAGCACTAGATGGTTAGGAGGAGAACGTGATTCGAAGGATGCTTGTAGAGTAGCTAAACAAAGAAAATTTGGCGTGGTAATTAGGCGGTAGCGGGATACTGCCTAGTATTTCGTAGCTCCAACCGACAATTCACGTCGTGCTAGCGCACATACCCGCATCTGGCCTAATTACCCAAATCGACTGACATTTTTTTTTCTTTTCAGCGCAATTGCTGTTATTTCTTCACAGGCACGTAATAGTGGTTGAGTGATGTCGCGACTCTGCAGACCAATGTGGAAGTGACTATTTCTGTTACTGTTAACGGAGCACTCACGCTGAGTACCTGCGAACAGACAACGCAAGAAGTTACAATTCTTATAATAATAATAATAATACTAATATTAATAATAATAATAATAATAATAATAATAATAACATCTTTATTTTCATCATTGTGATGGGGGAGGTAGGGAGAAAAAGGCGGACAATCGGCTTGACGAGGCTCCCACCCCCCAGAAAGAATAAAGAAGTGAAAAAAGCCATCAGCAGAACAGTGTAGCGTGTAAAGAAAATAAAAGTGCACACGACGACACATTCATGGATTGTTAGCACGAGATTCACGGAAACAAAATTTACGACATTTGCACGAAACATGCGCAGAAATTTCGTTCCTCAAAAAGAAAACCAGCGAGGTCACATACTACGCAAGAAAAAGAGGAAAAACAAAAATGGCCGATTTTTTTTCCACTAGCAGCAAAATAGTGAGACAAAGTGAAAGTTCAAAGCCTTGAACAGTTTTCCAACTTTCTCACACAGAAAATAAGGAACGGCAACAATACAGCTGCCACTTTTTAGATTACAAAATGCAGGTTTTGCACAAAAGAAAAGAACGAAGAGTCACGATCACGGCCATATGAAACAAGCTAAAACATTGACTAATAGAACATATCAAGAGCATATCAAGAAATAGGTTCAGACGAAGATAAAATTAATCTGATATCAGCTTTCGATGCTCGTTGGAGTGGAAGGCCATGTTTACGTAGTGAATTCAACAAGTTTATAAGGTGTTACCGTATCATCTGTTGTCCATAATTTGTGCGCCATAACACTTTATTCCGCACGTGTTGGTTACGGGCGGGATAATGCGCAACTTTTCTCAGTAAAGAAGCCAGCTCGTTCCAAAAATCTACATTGTTTTTAATTCCCTTTTTATAGGCTAAAGCTAAGTGTCAAGCCTACATATCATATATAGTCATTATGTTATGTCTCTGAAATAGCGGAAGAGACGGTTGGTCATAAGGAACGTTAGAAATATTTCTTAGCATCATTTTCTGCACTCCAAATATATAACGCATGTTACTTAGTGTTGTCGTTCCCCAGACCAAGTGACAATGTTTTAAGTGCGAGTAGAACAATGCATGATATAATATAGTTTTAGCCTTGGTAGGGAAAATATGTGTGTTTATATTAGTCAAGCCAATGACTCGTGACAACTTGTATTTAAGATGCCACTTGGGCATCCCACTTGGGCATCCCATCGGATTGGGCATCCCATCGGGTGCCACTTGGGCATCCCATCGGATTAGTGCTTAAGCACTGAAAGGAATTAAGGAAATATGCTTGCACTCATATTCAAATTGTTTACTGTAGTGCTAACAATTTCAACGAAAAGCGCATTATTCATGTAATCGAGGCCGATTTGCGTGAGCCACAGCAGAGTTCATTCTAGTCTCACGACTCTAAAAGAAGCTGCATTTCTTGACGGGGCTCATGGGGTCACCCCGTTTGCATGAGAACGCCTCGGCGAACTGGGCCATGTTTCTCAATGGCACAATGCAGCGTGACCGGCTGTGCCAGTAGAGACCACCTGGCGCACGCTTAGTGCCTGGAACTGAGGAGCACCACTTGAGGCAATGCGAAACAAAGAAAATCTGTTCAGCGGTGAGGTCGACTCCTGGAAGGGTCTCCCGGCGCTCCGCATCCGGAAGACTCCGATAGGCGGCGTAAGCTATCTGGATGCCCACGAAGTCGACGAAACCTTCCGAGTCGGTCCTCGAGTCCAGAGTTCTATCCCTTGATTCGGATTCAGCCTGGACGTTGAGAAAAGCTCTTGCAAGATCTGACAGCGAGAAGCGCCCCTCCCAGCATACAACGTCCTGATGTACGGCTAGCTTTTTCAAGGTAGAAAGAAACGACTGGCGTTCTTTACCCGAAGTGTCAGTGCAGCGACCGACGGCAATGGCACTCGATACAGGCAAACAGGCAGGCTCACACTTTATCCTAAGCCTTGTATAGAGCCGTTATTGATCACTGAATCGGCAAAAGCACAGGTTGGGTCATATCACTCCTATGAAGAAATTATGAAAGCAAAGTTTTATTTGAGACACGATACTCCCAAGTTATACGCACCTAAACCGGTTTTCGCCCGCCCTGGAGTCTTCGTAGCCGGCAGGTCGTGCCCATCATAACAGCGAGTGATTGACTGACGTTAGAGAATGACAAATGAAGATATCTGTCGAGTCAGCTAATAATCACTCGAATCACTTCAACTCGAAGACGTAACGCGATTCGCGTTTCAAATTATACCAGTAACCTGAAAGGCAGGTTTAAGGCACCGTAAGCCATAACAACACACAACTTTAAGTAAACAAAAACTATGTGTTTGAAATTCTACCCATTTTTTAAGGTGACAGAACACACCAGTCATTATAATCTCTGAGTCAAGCACGTCGCTTCGACTACAATAAAGCGACAAAACATCTCTCATCAATGTGTCAACGCGCGACCTTGTAAATATGAGGCAACACCTTTCTGAATTTCACCATAAAATCATTTCTTGTTTGATTCATTTGTAAGTCGCCTCAAGGCTTGCATGTGTTCCAGATTTTGTTCGCCTTGCAAACCAAGCCTCGAACTGTGTTTACATCTGCCGTGCTGCTACTGGGAATGCAGCGGAATCTCAATGACCTTGACCGTTGGATGTTTTATATTGTATGAAGGTCTAACGTCCCAAAGCGACTCGGGCTAAGAGGGACGCCGTAGTGAAGGGCTCCGGCATTTTGACCACCTGGCGTTCTTTAAGGTGCACTGACATCGCACAGTACACGGGCCTCTAGAATTTTGCCTACATCGAAATTCGACCGCCGCGGCCGGGATCCAACCCGCGTCTTTCGGGTCAACAGCCGAGCGCTATACCCATTGACCGTTTGAATTGACACTTGACCATTGACACTTGATCGTTGGAAATGGCTGGCTCAATGGTCAAGGGGAAATGGGAGAGTGGTTATTCCACGGGCACCACTCTCCCATTTCCCCTTCACCGTTGGAAATGGGAGAGTGGTGCCCGTCAACTCAATGCCAGTTTTACTGACGACTGGCTTAGTCCAATTTTTTTTATAATCAAGCGCAACCGTGGTGACGTTCACACCACTCGCCCAACTCCTATTATCGCCAGCTTAACCCGTGACTTACAGAACACGGCCATTCGCCATCCGCTAAGCGATTTCAGAGAGCTATAGGCAACAACTGCACATTGATTTCAATACCATATTGATACTTCACATTGATTTCAAACCATATACCTAAGAAGCAAGACCACGTCGGCGCCATTTCGTGTGAGCGCTTCAACAGCGATTAGTTTCATTGAGTGTTGGGCACACTTTCCGTCGGCGAGGATCTTCGCAACGAGCATAAGACCGCGCTGGAAAGCTTGTAAAGCGCACGTGCATACAGATATAGAGAAAAATAAGCAACACTGATGATGATGATGAAGCGCCAATTTGGCGTCATATAGCTTTTCAAGATGTATTATAAGTCCACCTACTACCAACTTATAACATAAGGAACGCAATCAGTGCCACCGTCATGGCCGTTGTAATGTGCTCGACTGCAGTGCAATCAATTCCGCAAGCCACGATGGCCTAAGCACGGTCCGGCGAGGTCTAAGCAAGAGTGACCGATCAACTTCGTGCTGAGAAAATTTCTGAAACGGCGCAATCACTTCCGCACGCCAGTTTCCAATGATGTTTTATTGCTGCCGGTGACCGGTAAATTTGTAGCGAATATTTAATGACGCTTGTAAAGTCGGCGCCCCTCTATAACAAGTTCGTAGCTACGTTTCCCCAACTCCTGTTTTACGCTTCTCTGTAGCGTTTATCCTAGTATTATGGCGAAAGAAGTTATTGGGAGCCCACCCTGAGTGGTCGTGTGACTGAAGAGCGTTCTAGTTTTTGTCACCGCTCTGAGCCAATCCAAACTAATTAATGTCAGTCAAGGCCAGGAGGACAAGAGAGAAAGAAAACGATGAATAACAAAAAAACAGAACGAGAATTATGTCTTGGTGGAAAACGAAAGAAGATGACGGCTTTCGCCGATTGTTTAACTAAACCGTGGCTCAGCTTAACCTGTAGTTTTTAATCACCTTTTTCCCTGTTTCAGCCCTGTTAAATTGTAACCATCTTGTTCAACGATGTTTTAAGGCGAAAGCCTTTAATAGCTCATACTCCCTGTCAAGAACCTGTCCGTCCGTTACATCGCTAACCGGAAGTCACGACAACGAAAGTGACGTCATACGTCCGCCCGTCCGTCACGCTTTTCAACTCGAAAAAAAAATATTCGTGTGCGATTAGATTCGAACCACCATCCTTCCGTTCCGCACCCGAGCGCGCTAACGACAGCGCTACTTCCTTTTTTTTTTATTGTACTGCGCTATTTCCTGCCAACGCATATGTAGTTCTGCTTGTCTATAGGACGCTGGAGAATGTTAGCGGAAAGCCGCCGAATCAGACGGATGCCTCCCAAACGCCCTCCAGTGTCTCCAGCATTCAATATGCACAAACAATTCTGTACTTAAACAACATCTTGACCACACATCAGTGACCGCACTTCAGGACAACAATGAGCAGCTGAATTTTTAACTAAACCGTAGCACAATTTAACACGTCATTTTTCAGTTCCCTTTTTTTCTCCGTTGCAACAATGTCAAGTTCTAACCAACGTGGAGATAATTACTGTTTTGGACTTTAATGTCAGACACCACTGGCGTTTTCCCTGAACACACTGTATTAAACGCACACGCATTGAATCTCTAGGTAGGTTACGTACCTGATTGTAAGACGATCGGAGGCACAGCACTTTCGATGTGTAAAGCTGTTTCGCTGTAGTGTTTTCGAGGTTGACCAGTGTTATCCAGGCGTTCAATGTGATGCCTCCAACGTCAAAGGCGTGCATAAGTTCGTGGCCGGCAATCTGCGAACAGCAAAGGGAACACATTAAGTGAAACGAATGTTCCGACAACGAAAAGAAACAAGGATTTATTTCCATTAAGAGCGAGGTTGAAAGATACAACATGGATTGACACTCCTGCTTTCAGTCGCGTCGAAGTATAGTTGAGGTGCATGTATCCGAGATGCTGGATTCTGCAATGTTAGCATCAGAAAGATTTGGTTTCAGGGCACACCTTCTGAGGGTGGCAATTCTTCAAACATTGACAAGTGAGGGTAACGTGGCACATGCAGACCTCTTCAAAGAAAGAAGTTTTTTAAGAAACAATGAAACTGTTATCTTGAGACATACCATCATCGTCAAACATCATCAGCCTGCTGTGACACAAGAAAATTGGACTGACCGCGGAGTGTCTTCGCTGCGGCTGCCAACTTTGCCCCGCAGGGTTGATATCTTGTCTGACAGGAACCTATTCCTTCGTGAGAACTGTTAAGGGAACCTGGTTATTTTGGAAAAAGCGGTGGCATCTGAGAACCTACGTGCAGTTATCATTGCCCTGCAGCTATGCACACATTTCCAGCGTTCTATATGTTCCACGGGGCATTTGCAGCAACCAGAGAGGGCACCTCTGTACTTTGAGAGGAAGCTTTGTACCACCGCTTCACTCGTCTTCACGAAAGCAGCTCATCTTTTCAGGATACTATTTGCATCCCCCGCCACTTGAACATAATTAGAACTGTCAGATCAAAAAGCATTGGATGTTTGGCTTCGTTCTAGCAAACTCTTCGCCAATATGGTGACCCACTGAACACACTGTCTGGGCGAGCGCATAGGTTTTGCAGTGATGTGTTCTGCACCAACAAGGAACAATGATGTACAATCGCTAAAGACGGCCGTTCTTTAATTTTAGCACAACATTCCATCTAAAGCTCTGGACAAAACAAATGCTATTTCTATTTAAGCTATTTAAGGATTTTATGGGAGGAAACTTGCTGCATCTAACGGCCTATTCGTCTGAGAACTGATGCAAGTACAGTTCCACCCAGAGGAAGTGCCAACAAACTGTCAGTTCCCAAGGAATCGTCAACTCCTGCAATTTTCCAGCTCATCTGAACTCTTCAAGGGGCCTTTTTAGCCTTGAGATTATTGCATCGCGGCTGCTGATTTCAGTTTTTTTATTATCCAGTTTTTTCTTGATCCTCTTGAGCTGTGTAATCTCTCCTCCACCGCCGCATGCCTGCGGGAAACGTACCTGTCCAATACTACCGTAGTTGAAGGCGGCCGGAGCACCGAGGATGAACACTGGCGGTTGTAGAAGGCCACCCATGATACGTACACTTTTCCCGCGTGGACTGTAGAAAGCGTTCACGTTGGCTGTGTCGAAGCTCACGTTGAAATCTCGCCTGAATGCGTCCAACGTCGAGATACGCCGTGCAGTTAGGTAAGGAGCGGTGAAGTTACCGCCTATATCCGGCACGTCCACTGCGTACGCGTCGACCAGGAATGTGCCGTTCATCACATGGGAGATAATCTTAAGAATAAAGGTTTTCTGTTTACATTAGCAAAATTAGAATATCGTAATAGTAGAGATTGTTACCGGTAAGTTAAAAATAAGCCGTCGCAATCGACACAAACCCAATTACGTCTACACTGCTTGTGCACGCATCCGAACAAATGGATTCGGTGATTGTATGGGTTCAAGCCGAACACCTAAGACACGCTTCTTGCGGCATTACGAAATTTATGCAAGCGTATCATGGCGCTGTTCTCGTCATTTCTCAGCTGCAATTGTTGGAGATGAGTTAGGCACAACTAAAAGTGTTTCCACTGAAGGCATAGCGGGAACAAGACCGTCGCACTTGGCTGCTGGCCGTAGATGTGAAGGCAGATACATGTAAGAAAAAAACACTGCGATGCCTATAACATTTTGACGTAGCAAGGGTCGCTGGATGGGTTGACAACGATTGATAAGCTCTGCTGGGTGCACCAAAGTAGTCAGATTAGTTGTTTTTTTTCGCACCCACGAACTACTATAGCCAATAATAGCACGTTCATTGGCAATCATGTAGCGGGCCCTCTCGGTTTCTTCTAAGTCCGTCCTGCTCCCCCACTGTTGAGAGCCATCTCCATTCCTGTCAGGCTGAATATCACGGAGACTGGCAATCAAAACGAGTTCTCAGCAATCAGCTTCAGAAACGACAGTGGCGCCCAGCGCCCAGCGCCCAGCGGCAAAGGTTCGTTTTCTGCAATGGGATTTTGAGAAAGATAACGACATTCCAGCAACTGGGGTTAGTTCCCGAGAGACGATTAAACCTGCCTTGGCAAAGCAGCAGCCAGCTCGTCGCAATATCTTATACCACGCCGCATTAACTTGGCATCCGCTCTTGACCCCGCAGCCAAAAAAAGTGTCTCTGACAGTTGCTCATTCCCCTATCGGGACTTAATCGTGTATTTCTCTTGTCGCCAAAGCGCGAGGTAAAGTGTTTTGGCTTAAACTCATCACGAATTCTATGACGTAATGCCAGCAATAATTTGTGAGAAGCAGCAGGTAGAAGTTGAGAATGTGATGCTAGCAAACTATGGGCACGCTTTGGTTATCTTCGGAGTGTAATGCGATAGCATTCGTGTTCAGAAATGTCGCAGTATCTGTTGCAATTTTGTGTCTATTTGCATCAGTTTCTTTGCACTTGACGGTCCATCACCCACCGAATTCAAACCGCTAGCTGCAGAAGTTATCCGCATGCTGTGATGGTGCCATTTCGCAATTATAATTTTTTTTTCCGATTCCTCACCTCGGGTTGCTGTCTATAAACCAGGTTGCAAGCGGTCAGGTGGGCAGATTGCGATGACGTCACAAGGTGATGAGACCTCTCTCGACAAATCTTCCTTTTTAATTACTACCTGCACCGCTGGGCAGGTTATGATGTAACGAGGTCAGGTGACCTGACGACCAATCAGCGAATTTTGCACAAATGATATCGTTTGGGTTTTGGAGTGAGAACATCGAACCCCATCGCATTAAAACGTGTGCCTACTACAGCATAGCCTTCTTATTCGCTCGCTTAGCTGCTGAAGGCACCGAGTAAGAAAGTTGCACTTTGATGACGAGCATATGCGGTTGCCGGTAAAGCGGACACACGGCCCGACCTTTCAAAATGGCGGCACACAGCTCCGAAGAGCCGTAAAGTGCGTCTTCGACGCAAAGCAGGCTATGCCTAGCAATGTTCAAGGTCATGCCTATGCCTAGCCTTTGATCTTAACATCTAGCCGATAACTCCTGGTTTAAGGGTTAGGCATCAAGATGAAATACATAGCTTGCCTTTTTGCTTTGGGGAGGAGGAGAGACCTAATGTCGAAGTAAGCATTTTGTCAAGGACCCTTTAGTCGATTCAGTCAGTTGAACTGTTCACCACCTGACAATGTTCACAGTGAGCCGCCGCGGTGGCAGAGTGGTTACGGCGCTCGGCTGCTGGCCCAAAAGACGCGGGTTCGATCCCGGCTGCGGCGGTCGAATTTCTATGGAGGCTAAGTTCTAGAGGCCCGTGTACTGTGCGATGTCAGTGCACGTTAAAGAAACCCAGGAGGTCGAAATTTCCGGAGCCCTTCACTACGGCGTCTCTCATAGCCTGAGTAGCTTTGGGACGTTAAACCCCCTTAAACCAAACCAAACAATGTTCACAGTGAGTAGAACAATCTCTCCAGCATGGGAACAGCAGAATCATAATTCAATGGATACGGGTAAATAGTGACATAGCCATACCACAAACGGGTAGTCGATACTCACGATAGAAGTCTTCAATCAGCGACTCCGTGCTGACGGCTTCCGGGTACGCCACAGTAACCCTCGTCTGCTGGGCTTTCTCATACATCATGCACCACATGGGACCCTGGATCCACTCGGTCTTATTGAGCTTCTGCATAAGGGCTTGCTTCACGTCCGCAACCACACGACTGACGGAAGCCAGCGCGGAGGGTGGGAGATCTAAGGTACAGCAGGCCCGTCGAAGAATCACAGATCATGCGTCAGACGTCATACAAAAAGGATCGAGGAGCTCAAAGCAGGTTGGCGTATTCACGGCAAGCTGTCTTCAAATTTTTCAAAAAAAAAGTCCTAATGCCGAATTCTGCAGGCAAGGCTTGCTCATTGTCATAGCAGTAGTATTGTAGTATTTTGGGGCTAATGACAAAGATGCAACTGAGGCTGTAGTTTACAAAATACAGCGTGGCCCTTCTTACTACTATCAGTTATTATCAAACGATGAGAAATTATTCAGGCGGAATGCATAATTTTTTAACTGTTTGATATTTCTCATGCGCAAGACTCATTAGGTGTGCCGAATATTGATTGGACACCGACTAGCTGATTTTGAAGTATGAAAACATTGCGTACCAATAAATAAAATAACACAAAGAACCCCCCCCCCCCCCAGGAAAAAAAAAAGAAATATTGACGAATGCGTACGTCACTCATCCGCTCACGCACATTAAAAAGCAATGCTCTCATACGACCACCTGACAAACATTCTTAATCTCAGCCGACCTCTGTCTAGTTCCAATAATAATAGGGCAATTTGCGTAGCGGCACTCCTGCAGACTAAGTGCAAATTCACGTGAGTGACATTTTCGTCTGCGGTAATGCTTTTTGTGGAAACGGGGAGAGATAAAAACCGAAGCCCAGTTTACTTGGCTTTGGTCCTCCGTCTCAAATGCTTCCGCCAAATCGCTGTTGTCACGAGCGATCCGACTATCACAAGCCTTGTGGCGAGGCTTTCATTTATGCTGCCAGCGCCTGCGTCATTAGCATTTCTATGCCGCCTTCGCAGCATGGTAGAGCTGGGCTTGAAGCGGGATTTTCGTAATCACGGCGATGCTTGACCTGGCAAGGTCATGTGGCTTTTTTACATCTAGCAGATTTTCTTTCATTACAGCACAGAAAAAGATATACGGTCGAGTGAAGAAATCTGCCGTATTATCATGCTCTTATTCTGTGTTCGCAACGTGTAGACGTTCTGTATACAGGATAACAACGTGAATTTACGGTCATCTCCTCATAAATTTTTTATTTATTTATTTATTTATTTATTTATTTATTTATTTATTTATTTATATTCTTGCACATGGTTCATAGATTGCTCACATAGCCAATCTTTAACTGTTCGGCTCCCGATGATTTCATGGTTACCTGGATGTTCTATTAAAGCCACAACACTAAAAGCAAGCTTAAGATTAGTGAACACTACGAGAAATTTAATCCGCGTAAAACGAGTGGACACACCTGGAGCGACATGAACGCTGTGGTAGAAATAAGTCATGAGTTAGGCAAGAAGAAATAAGAATTTTTGGTACAATCAGAAAGCGTTAGATAGTAAGGAGACGAAGCTAAGCTGTGCTTCGGCGTATTTATCAAAACTGAATGGATTATTCAAGAATTCCTCAGCCTCAAGGGAGATTTGACGGAGCACTGGGGAATATTTTCTCTTTTCTCAATCGCTGGAAATCGTCTTTCTTTCCAGGATGACTAGCGCAACTTCACCTGCTTAAGGCGTGAAAACTGCGTCCAAGCGTTTTCATACTCGCCTGCAGTTTCAGCGAATCTAACTTCGCGTTTCCGTAAACTGGTACTTTACAGGCACTGGCCCTCTCATCCTCTCTATTTTTGATTGTCATACCATTAAATGAGGTTAGGCACGAAGGGGGTCGGGCGTCTAAAGCGTTCCACGTGACTTAATTTAAAACAGGAAGAATTGTAACCAACACATCAGAATATACGCCAGGAATAAAACCATCCAGAACTACAGCGTCGTTCGGCGTATACGTTCGCAATATCCGCGAATTCTCCTAATTTTTCTGCCGCAAGAAAAAAAGTTCTAATACTTACAAGAACTGAAGTAGCGCCGGGAGACAGCCAGGGGCATCACTCCGACGACATTTTCGTAGCACAAACGCTTGATGCGGTCTCGCTGGTTGGGAAATCTTTTCAGTGACTCAGATTTCATCATCTGGCTGTCGGCAAGCGGAAGGAGCTGGCGAACGAGGCTCCAAGAGATCAGAAGCCGAGAATCATCGCGCGACATTTGTTTCCGGTCTAGCAGCAACACCACCAGTGCCGTTACGTTGTCTCGTAGCAGTATTGTGTTCTTTGCTTTGAACGTATTGGATGTGGCCTGCTCGATCAGGCGCACCCAGTCATCTAGAGGAAGCGCGGCAATATGTTTTCGTTACTTCGGGAACAAAGTCCGAATCATCGAACACTAAGTAGCTGTTAATGGTGACCTGTTATTCAGGCCAAACATGTGCGATTAACCGCAGTGCTACCCACCACGTTTGCTTGGTGGCAAGGACGCTCGCATACTGAACGGGAGGACCTTTGTTCAATCCCGGTCGCGGCGGCTGCATTTCTACGGAGGCCTAACGGAAAAGGCTGCCGTATGCTGCGCCTCGTTGGGGGAGTTTAAAGGAATATACAGGTGATCTAACTTGTTCCGGAGCCATCTGCTACCGCATCCACCACATTGCATATGTAGATTCGGGACAGAATTTAGAAATTGATCTCAAGGAACGGCATCTTGTTCTTCATGCATCAAAACTATCTGCACAATAATGATAACAGCGGAAGAAAAGTGAGGAAGATATCTTTTGTAAAACGTCGGTGAAAATGTGCCCTCGCGCACTATATATCATTAAAACGATGATTGTGATGAATTTTTATGGCGCAAGGGCATTTTGGGGCCAAAGAGCGCTTGACACAAGGTATTTTTGACTACTCAAGGTGGGGTCAAAGACCCATTTCTCAAGCATTTCACCTTAAGAAGCCGAGCGCCAGCCAAGCGAGAGCTTGTGCCCGTTATATAACCGGTGGGCACCCTGCGGTACTGGGGATCGAACCCCGCACCTCCCACATGCGAGGCGGATGCTCAACGAGTAGGCCACCGCTGCAGTTACATAATAAAAAGATGCATCCCGTAGTTTAATGTGTTAAGGAGACCAACATTCACCGCAAGCAAGGAACGAATAGTGAAATGTTTCGGCATGTTGTTTTCGTGGTGTTGAGGAATCACACATTAACACCAATTTATTGCTGAAAGATAGGTGATTAGAAATAAAACGAAAAACTACCACATGTCACCAGTGGAATCCCTGCGCTTTCTTTAGTTTTGGTGACTGTTACCTTCAAGAATACGTCTGTCATTACGAGCCCCTCATTTCCAAATCCTAGCCTACTCAATGGCTTCACGAAGGCATCGGTTCTGGTAGCCTCAACGCCATAGGTAGCATAACAGAGAGAGAGAGAAAGACAGGAAGGCAGGGAGGTTAACTAGGCAGCGCCCGGTATGCTACCCTACACATGGGAAGGGGAACGGAAGGACATATAAAAAGGGGAGAGAACAAAGGGATATGGTCACTTTTCCACATGTCCGTTGGCCGTTAATTGCAGGGTACACAGGGCACACACTGATAGTTCACAATCTCGCACTCAGTCCTGAGTCCTTCAAGAACTTGAAAAGTGTCTTCAAAGCTGTCCTCTGCAATGAAGGCTTACTCCAAGGACCCAGAATCTTGGCTTCAGTAAGGGGCCGGGGATCAAAACGGTGGAGTGTTGCAGCCAGGAGTGCACGCTCACGCTGAAACCGAGGGCAGTTACAAAGAAGGTGTAGTATAGTGTCGTCGCACCCACAGATGTCACACGCAGAAGAGTCTGCCATTGCGATTAAGTGGGAGTAGGCATTTGCGAACGCCACTGCCAGCCACAGGCGACACAACAGCGTAGCATCGCTGCGGGAGAGGCCGGACGGAGGACTGAGTCGGAGTAAGGGGTCTAGGCGGTGCAGACGGCATGTGGAGTTGCTAGTAGAGGACCATGACGCTAAATGCTCTCTTCGGCCAAGCATTCGCAGATGTCTTGATGCGTCGGCTCTTGTCAACGGTATCTGGACAATGTTGGCACTGCCGTGAGCCGCTCGAGCTGCAGCGTCAGCTGCGTCGTTTCAACAATGCCACAGTGTCCCGGTATCCACTGGAAGACGATGTCATGACCCTCTTCCTACGCCTGGTATTGGAGATGCGTTAATTCAGTTACGAGTTCATCGTGATCGCCATGGCGTAAAGCAGAATTAAGACGCTGTAAGGCTGCTTTCGAGTCACAGAACACAGCCCATTTGTGTGGTGTTTGTGCACCGATGTACTGCACAGCCGCATGAAAAACGGCCAATTCTGACCCGGTGGAGGTTTTCCGATGCGAAGTTTGCTGAATAATACTGGTCTGTCTCGCAGGAATGACCACGGCGTAGGTTGAACTTGTACCTGAGACCGAACCATCTGCATATACATGAGTGCGGTCACTATATGCGGCGTGGAGTAGGTAGAGTGTCAACTGTTTAATGACCTGTGTCGATAAGTTCGATTTTTTCGTTATGCCCGGAATTGTAAGGCGCACGCATGGCTCCCGCAGACACCACAGCGCAGAGGAAGGCCGGGCTGCCGGGGTGAACTGCGATGGGATGGACGAGTGGTGAGCTGTTATAACCTTTGAAAACGCTGCGTGTGGTCTTTCATTCGCCACTGACACAAGGTGGTGCTGTGGAATCCTTGTTGGATGCCGTATGTGGATCCGCAGGGTGTCAAGGGTTATATACATCAAGAGGGGGTAGTCCTGAGCTATAGTAATGGTAGCAACTGTTGATGCGCTGCGAGGGAGACCCAGGCATGTGCGAAGTGCCTGACCTTGCTTGGCTTGCAGGTCACGCAAATTCGTCTTGCATGTGCTTGAAAGCACTGGTGCACTATACCGCAAAAATCTCAAAATGAGCGCTCTGTAGAATTGCAGTATTGATAGAATCGACAATCCCCATGATTTTCCGCCAAGAAATCTGAGCATGTATGTGATAGAGATTAGTTTTTTCGTTACAATGCTACAGTGCGGGCTCCATGATAAATTCCGATCTATAAGAATTCCTAAAAAAACGATGAGGTGCACGATAGGCAATAACATGGCAGTCAATAGTTAGAGGATAACGGGTCATACTTTTGCACGTGAATGCCACTATAGCGCCCTTCTCGGCTGACACGCTCAGACCTTGCTCTCGGAGATAGGAGGAAGTTATGGTTGCTGCCCTCTGAAGTCTTGATCGCACCTGGAGACGCGTCACTGAGGAGGCCCAGATGCAGATGTCATCGGCATACATAGAGATATTGACGGTATTAGGCAGGTACTCCTGGAGTCTAGAATAAACAAAGTAGGACTGAGCACTCCGCCCTGGGGCACGCCCCGGTAGGTGTAATGGACGGGTGTGGAGCCATCTTCACACATAATAAAAGATTTCCTTTTGGTCAGATAGCTTTGGATCCACCTATACATCCGTCCACGGATTCCAACAGCCTCTAGCGCATCAAGGATGGCCTCATGTGTCACGTTATCGTATGCACCTTTGATATCAAGAAAAAGTGTCACGCACATGCGCTTCTGGCGTTTCTGTTGCTGTACTGTGGACACGAGATCAATGGCGTTGTCTATAGAAGAGCGACTCCGTCGTAAACCCGCCATGGCATTAGGATACACGTTATTGTGCTCAAGGTACCACTCAGGACACCCCAGAAGCATTTTTTCCATGACTTTTCCCACACAACTGGCCAAAGCTATTGGCCTGTATGATGACAGGTCGAGCGGGGATTTCCCTGTTTTTAGTAATGGTATCATGCGACTGGATTTCCACTGGGGAGGAACAACTCCGTCTTGTCACGAGTGGTTGCAAAGGCTGAGTAGCTCTCTACGCGCGTCGTGGCCAAGGTGGCACAGCGGAGCATATGTGATGCCGTCTGGACCTGGTGCAGACGAACGCTTACATTCACCAAGGGCAGCATCAAGTTCCTCACGAGTAAAGACAACTTTTCTCGTTCGACTTGGTGGGATACTTGCTATGTTATCTTTCTTTTTTTTCCCACTCCTGTAAAGGTCCTTACTTGGGTTGACAGTGTGAATAAACAAACAAACATTAAGTTATGTTTTCTTGGGTTGGGCTACTGTTGGCTCCTTGAATGCGGTTGCCTTAACGAGCTGCTCATTTTTTTAGCCTTCTCCGTGCCTTTGGCTTCATGTTATGAATACTTCTTGTGGTGTGACGTCTCCCCGAAATGAAATTTCTGACTGTTTCATGGGACTCTCAATGAAGCTGGCGGCATCGCAGGTTTTGTGCCTTTTCTGGTACACACGGGGCACGGCCACAAGACAACCTTTACTACTTCTCTATGAGCGCCGTGACATCCTGCAGGCAGAGCCGCCTTGCCATACTGAAGAGCTCAGATTATTGGGGCCCATGGAAGGTAAAAAACAAACCTTATTCACATCTATGAGCGTAATGCAAAATTGTCTGTGCCATCTTCTTCCACCTCATTTTTATGCAGCCAAAGTCACGACGACGGGAGTATATTGACAGTTCCGTATCACTACATATACCTAAGTGATGGTATGGTACGGTATGACATAATGTGGTAAGGCATGTTTGTTTCGCTGTGGTATTTGTATACGGCTCAGCGTTCCGAATGTAAGCCATGAATCGAATCGAATCGAATCGAAGCCATGACGGAAGCCATAGGGAAGGAGTTCGAAATAACTCAGGCAACTCTGAGTGCATTAACGCCCACTGTCATCACACAGCACCAGGGAGTTCTTACATTTCACTCCATTAAAATGCGGCTGCCATGACCTATGTTAAGGAATACTATTAAGAGCCAAGCCATTTCATGCCACGTAAGGCGCTATATTTTCTTAAAATCTATCTCCTGGTGGGTTATTAATTTTTGTGATAAGGGTAGCAATTTTCAAGGAAGGAAAAAAAACAAATCGAGAAGCACTGAGCATCATCCACATCCGCAGGTAATAGTGTCCATATGATTACTAGCTGGAAATTTTACGCGTCGCTTAGGCTTCCCTAATTTACTCAAAAACAGAAGGTGCGTTATACGTATATTACAACCCAATGCCTTTAAATAAGGAATCAACAAGATGGATAAGCATTTAATATTTATAAATGGAGCTGCAGAGATAACAAAAACTCACCATTTGAAGCGTAACCTTTCGTGAAGCTTCCCAGTGTCCCCACTGATGCATATACGAACACAATAGCCCGCTGTCTGAGGGTTCTAAAAAACTCCATCACTGCAAAAAAAGGGGGAAAAATGTACGATGGAACTTTGTACTTTCAGCGAGAGCAACGCTGCGCCAAACTGCGAGGCTCTTGTTTTGTTGTGGCGGCAGGAACGCGACATAGCGAATCACATCTTACTTCATATTTGAGAGCAACACTAAACGTGAAGGTAGAAAGAGAAAGTGCAGCAAGTAATATTGCTATGTACACGTGTATCCGCTTTCACACAATGAACAGGCATCCATAAGCGAATACTGTGCGATGAATCCAAAGGTGCAGAGGTAAGCTTGAAATGGCGCAGACATGCAAGCCTGGAAGTCGCTTGACGCACCTTTGAAATTCTGCACATTAGAAAAAGTACAAAAACAAGAAAAAAGCGTAAAATTATAACGTTTTGTTCATGCGTAGACTATCCTGCTGGGACTGTTTTCAAGAGCGCCAGTAACTCTTCGTTTGGCTATGCTTCGATAAATAATGCTCATGTAGCTGAGGAGATTCCCAGTTCTGACCTGACGTATATTTTCCGGGTGGATATTGCGAACGAAAGTTTCGACAGTGGCACTCTCGGCCATCAGTGATCACATCGCTAGCATAGCAGCGTGTAGAGCGCTGAAAAACGCCTTCTTGATATAAACAAAAACACAGGCTCAATAATTCTCTATGACATGCTCGACCAGTACTCATTGCCGACGGTCTTTAATAATATTTTTATGGAAACAAATAATGAAATTTCCGCGATTTCTTCAAAGAAATTGCGTACCTTGTTTGTATAAGCTGTATAAGCTCTTGATTTGATGTTGATGTGTACCGCCTTCGCCGCACGCTGCTGTGTATGCTGGGAGGTCAGGACTTCTGAAGCTGTTTTTTGAGCTTTTTACCTGCCCTCCTCGCAACACTCCTTTTTGTTGCGGAATAAATTTCAATTTCAATCTCCCCGCTCTCAGCCATTCGCTGTATACAGCGAATGGCTGACCTTTGTCCGCCACTATAGTGGCTGACAAAGGTCACACATTTTGTAGTATGTAACCTATGCCTAACCCAATGATGTATACCTTTGAAAAGGTTACAGCTTTAAAAAAGTTGCGTAACCTATGCATAAAAAGAAGTAACCTTTACCATTTGTAACTTTTACAAAGGTTAAAAGTGGAAAGGTTACATCGTGTAACCTTTAAATTATAGGTATACTTCAATGTGAAAATGTGCACCTTTACAAAGGTTACCCAAAGTTTACCGTATTTAGAGTGTAGCTGCCATATAATTAAGTGGCATTTACAATGTCGACTGTTGCAGCGTGCGAAAGTGGTTCTTCACTTTCGTCACAGACGCTCCATAAGTTTAGCAACCTGCTGTGATGGTCCCCATTTTGAGCACGGCGCGACAACACAAATTACCGTCCAGAGAGGACAGCTTTATGGCAACTCGTCTGGGTGGTTCGTTCTTACACAAAGCACTCATAAAGGTTGCGGCCATTGCTGATGCCTTGCTGCATAGACGGTTGTGGAATTGAACGCGTAGGTTTTCCTATGCATGTCAGCCATCATCTTTCATTCGTGCCGGGCAAGACGGCAGAACTGATCATCCGGCGCCTAGCTCCAGAAACGCTACCAGACACGCCTCGTCCTCACCAGGAAGGCATTCTAAGGCTTCGTCTCCTGGCTTTAATTGGCTATTGAAGTGCGCACATGGAAACAGTGCGTATTCATCCCACAACGCGGCAGCGCTTCTCTCGTAGCTGTGCATAGCCGACTTGCACTAGAATCAATATCCCAGGTCTCCTTGATAAAAGTGGAGACCACCCTGTTCATTGAAAGCGTGCAGTCCTTACATGGCTACGTACAGTATGCATTGCATACATGGGAGCGTAAGCTTGAACAGATTTTCTACTCTACGTGAGCCTGAAAGGTTAGGAATGTGAAGAAGAGAACGATGCAGCAGACGAAGGAGATTGCCTTGAAAGAAAACAGAAGCTTTTAAGCGAAACCGGCAGAAACCGATTCTTAAAGGACTTCCTCTGAACTTGGCAGGCGACACATTTTCCCCGCTACATCTCGCTATTCTTTCTTATCTGCACGACTAGTTCTGTCTAAGTTGGAAAATTTTGTGGCATATTTTCGACAATTGCAAAGCAGCACGCTGTACCCACCGACCAGCTCCGCACGGATAATACGCTTGACGATAGGCGTGGAGTCCAGGTTTCGGTCGTAAGTCGCCAAATAGTTCGTGTACGTTATGAAGTTTAAGTTCCACCCGCTGTTTTCCTTGTGGTAGGTCTTCATCCAGTTCTCGTCCTCTTTGTTGACCGCCATCTGCGGCAGCGTACAGTTTCCAAATCAGCCGCATATTCTCAACCTCCGTCGTCGCTGATGCGAGAATAGCAAGTGAGACTAAAGATTGCGGGAAGGGCGGAAAGGCTGACTAGTTGGCTTCTCTGCATCATAGATAAGAAGATCGCTAAACGCGAGGACAAAGAAAGTATGATCTAGTATAAGCCTTCAACACATATCCTGCCTCGTCCTTTCTTTGACCTCGGCTGTAGCGCTTTTGTTTTCAGTGAAGCAAAGTTAGCAAGACAGAAGTAGCAGTAAATTAGACGAATGTGGAGTTTCCTGGCTCAAAAACTCCTAAAACCCGCCGCGGTGGCTCTGACGTTAGGACGCTCGGCTACTGATCCGGAGTTCCCGGGTTCGAACCCGACCGCGGCGGCTGCGTTTTTATGGAGGCAGAAGACTAAGGTGCCCGCGTGCTGTGCGATGTCAGTGCACGTTAAAGATCCCCAGGTGGTCGAAATTATTCCGGAGCCCTCCACTACGGCACCTTTTTCTTCCTTTCTTCTTTCACTCCCTCCTTTATTTCTTCCCTTGCGGCGCGGTTCAGGTGTCCAACGATATACGGGACAGATACTGCGTCATTTCCCTTCCCCAAAAACCAATTATTATTATTATTGCCTCAAAAAGCGCAACCTCAACGCCACGGTCCTGAAAGAAACGACTAAAAGTGCCGTCTACATCAGGATAATACCGCTAGGAAAGGGACAGCACCAGAACTCCTCTGCAGTGTTTATTCGAGAAGATAGCAAATATTTGTACATGGCGCTGGTGGTCTTGAGCACTCAAATTTCCTATTTCATGCAGAGTTTTCACTTTGTCAGGAATCATAGCTATGCAAGCTTAGCATTGATGATTTGATGCCTATCACCTGCTGAAAGAATATGGAAAAATTAGGACGGTATGTTATTTCTGAGGTCAAAGTCAGTGTGCTAAGTATTTCGGACTAAGCCAAAACATTTATCGTGTGTTGATGTGGCTGAATGATCCAGGCATAGAAAATTGGGAAAATCCTAGAAGAAAAATAGTTGCAATAAAAACAATAAAAAATATCAATTTTACGAAATTTGTCTATTGTGTGCTTTGCGACTTCTTACGTACTATTCACTTCCTATATTCTTCCACGCCTATTTACTGCAGTCTCCTCGTAGATTCGAATCGGATGGACAAGTAAATTTGCTTTATCTTGACAGTGATCTAGGAATTTGTCAAAGCGCCAATGGCCAAAAATTTATTTGCTCTTTATAGAAGGAGCTGACGGACTCTCATAGAACCAAGTTCCTTATAAGCCTTTGTTTTGTCGATTTCTCGTCAGTACGTTTTATGTAGAGGTATGTTGAAATGGAAATCCGTTCCCCCTCTTGATTAAAGGTACATGGATTCCGCTGTGACCGAATGGAAGCTCTTGCACTCTACACAACCTTTACAGAGTGTCTAGATGCGACAAATTGCATGTTTTTTCGGTTGCCTATAAGAAGCCCGCTCACAAAGTGCCTATAGATATACTTCTGCCTACATACGCTACAAGAACAGGACAGATATACAAAGAACTATGACAACCCTCCCCCCCCCCCACCTCTTCTCTCCCCATACCCAACACTACCAGGAATTCGGGACTAGTCAGTGGCGCCAAGCCTAACAGCCTATATTCTCCCTCTTGCGTGACGGATACTGTCAACGAGCTTTTTAAAAGTTCTAAGCCATGCGTCTCGTGGCGGAAGAAAATAGAACCACTAGCGCTTGTCTCGAATGGCTGGTATGATCACCTGCCGCCTGCGCGGAGCCGCCGGCAAAGTTTTCTGTCTAATGCGTCCCCTTCTAAGGCTTGTCAAGGGGTGCTTGTAGCACCTATGCAAGGCCCAAGTTTCGGGCACGAAAGTCATATGTCCTGTCACCTTCCAGGGGTATGCAGCACTGCAATTTCCTAACGACCGACATAGAGCAGACCAGATTGAAAACCCTCGCGCCGTTCACTTCCAGCAAAGCCTGTATCTGTATCAGACAAAAGCAAGAAAGTTTTATGCCCGCTTGGGGTCAGCTGTTCGTTTGTTCGCTCCACCACAGCAGCCCACATTTTTAGGAATGTGGTGACCGAGATGATAATGCACATTTTTATTAGCCCATGGCCATGGCCATGGGCTAATAAAAATAAAGAAGGCTATGGCGGAGGAGGAAGCATGGGGACAAAGTGCACTTTGTCCCCATGCTTCCTCTTCCGCCATAGCCTTCTCCTCCGATAAACTTAGACTACAGGAAGAGCTGCGCACTGCAAATCCTATGCAACTCTTGGTGGTTCCAGTCACTAATGCGTCTTGCAATCACCGTTACAGAACGAGCATCAGGCTGAACCCACCTGCTGAAGTCTAACACCACAGCGATGGAAATTTATTAAAGGTGTGTTCCTTGCTCTATGCCATCTGCCACTCCGGCTTCACAGCCTTATTTTGTGGTCAGTAATGAACCTACAGACATGATAAACGCCTGTCCGTGAGGTACACACAGATATTAAAACACCTGTAGAGAAATACGTACATCTATAATTTGGTCCGGACTGAGACCCAAGGTGGCGCTGAATCTGACAAAGGCAGGAAAGCCGTACACAAAGCTCAGGTATACCAGCCGGTGCAGGATGTCGAAGTTCGGGTCGTGGTCAATGTTGGAGATGTCGAGCCGGAGCTTAGACAGGAATGCTTTCACCGCCGCCACCTGCAATCGAGGAGCAAGCAAAGCTAGCATGACGTAGCCGGTGGCTTAAGTGTTGTTCTTTTGTCGTTACATTGATCAGTCTATCCTTAAATCCCTCAGTGTGAAACGTGCTTATATTAAGATTCCCTTCGTCTTCCAGAGCACGTTTCTGGTGCAAAGTATATGTTTGTCCCCCTTTTCTTAGAATTTAGCTCTCTCATAATAGTATTAACAGCTTCACTAGCTGGGCGATTGAAAGGAACAGACGCTGCTGATTCATCGGAACAATTAAGCAGTGGATTGTCTCCACTTTATTAACATGAGGGCTGATTATTTTAACCACTTGGGCGTTCAGAACTGTTTTCTAAAATAATACTCGTCTGTTTATGACGTGCAACGGCCACCCATAACGTCACTTCTTTTCCATGCATGCTTCAAGGCCCTTGAATTTTTAGACATCCAATTTATTCAAGTGGCTCTGTGCGGACTTCTTTTATTTTAAGAGACTGCAATATCAATACCCTTTGTCTCAAAAACCTAATGCGTCCTGTTAATTTTAGTGGCACGCAAAACTTCCAAGGTTCTGTTCCAGCAGCTGCGGTTACGTCGGCATTAGTCACGTTGACGAGCGGGCATCAACATGTAAGTGACTTCTTGACGCAGATGCTGCGACTGCCTCCGCTAGTAACCGCATGAACCGTGGGCTACGAGAACTAAAAGCCATGTTTCGCAATAAAGCCATTACACATGACCACTAACGTCTTACACAACATGAGGAAAAGCTCAAGCGAGTTATCACGTGAAAGATTTTGTTTTGTTAATATGTTGGTTACTAATATATATATATATATATATATATATATATATATATATATATATATATATATATATATATATATATATATATATATATATATATATATATATATATTGTAAAATCACAAAAAATTCAAAAACATAACAGGGTTTAATTCACGACATTTCGACCGGAGGACAAGCCTTTCTCAAAAAGGGTGGTCCTCCAATATATATATATATATATATATATATATATATATATATATATATATTAACCATCAGGGTATTTATATACTTGAATGCTGGAAGCACGTCCTATTAAGCAGGGCAAGATCGTTTCCTATGTCAGCCGTAATGTGCCCCTACCTCGGATCTCCTTATATCGGATGCCAAGTCGACGCACGCACGGTACAGGCCAGCCGCCTTTTCCGTCGCTCCCTGGAATCTAGGCGGAATGTGCATGGTGGCCAGCATGTGTGTGATAGCTTCTTTTATGCGAGTTCCCATCTGTTACGAGAATAAGAACAGCAATTGCCAGAGCCATGAAGATTGTTTGCTTTGGTTGCGCTTGCTCGTTAGGGGATGTCGAGGTTTGTAGTTTTTCGAGCCGAGGTAGGTAACCCGAGCACGCTATTATGTTCTAAACACAATCTCACTTTCCCTAAATGAAGTGAAGAGACATTTTACATGAGGAACCGCGCTAATACCCACCACCAGCTGGCATGCCCAACCATAGCTGACAATTTCAGTTTATCAGGGCGTAAAAAATTTAGATCAGAATAGCTTGCTTGCTCCAGTGAATGACAATTTATTCATTTACATATTTTAGTTCTCAATGTCCTCAATCCCTAGTAAGGAATTCGATAGGGGGAGGGGAAATGGGAAAACATTGCCGAATCAAAACAACCACCAGGACAAGAGATCTTCCTGTCAACAAATGAAATTCCAGAACAATGTAGAAGCTGATCAAAAAAATAATAGTGAATATAGGCAGCCAAAAACTATTTAAGTACCATATACAAGAAATACCATAACACAGAAGACAAAATTCATTGTCATAGCAACAATCACCTAAAGTACATAGCACATGAGAGCTTTAGAAATATAACGCGAGAAGCTAAAAAGAAAACTGAACACGTATGCACATAAGTGAGAAAGAGAATTAAAAATTCAAACAAACCAAATATATGCCCCGCCGCGGTGGCTCAGTGGTTAGGGCGCTCGACTACTGATCCGGAGTTCCCGGGTTCGAACCCGGCCGCGGCGGCTGCGTTTTTATGGAGGAAAAACGCCAAGGCGCCTGTGTGCTGTGCGATGTCAGTGCACGTTAAAGATCCCCAGGTGGTCGAAATTATTCCGGAGCCCTCCACTACGGCACCAATTCTTCCTTTCTTCTTTCACTCCCTCCTTTATCCCTTCCCTTACGGCGCGGTTCAGGTGTCCAAAGATATGATACAGATACTGCGCCATTTTCTTTCCCCCAAAACCAATTATTATTAACCAAATATATGATGTTCGGAAATGACAATTTAAAGATCCGCGAGTTCTACCTTGAACGATTAATAACTGGACGCCCCACTCCAGTTGTAACCTACACAGTGCTGTGCGCGTGTGTGATTTAATTCCTCTAAATTGAACTAATCACGCGCACAACCTGGACACATTACTTATTGTGTAAATAGTTTGTACATATTACTTCTCCCCCTGTCCTCTATTCCTGTCCCCTCACCTCTTTCATTTCATTTCTCCATTCTGCCTGCTGTCCTTTATTTCCGCTGCCCCAGCTCAGGTGCTTCAGTATCGATGGCAGATGCCGGGGCTAGCAAAAATCTTTTCCTTCCTTTTTACTATTAATTTTAATAAAACCACTACCACCACCACCAGATCCCCAGGTGGTCGACATTATTCCGGAGCCCTCCACTACGGCACCTCCTTCTTCCTCTCTTCTTTCACTCCCTTCCTTATCCCTTCCCTTACGGCGCGGTTCAGGTGTCCAACGATATATGAGACAGATACTGCGCCATTTCCTTTCCCCAAAAACCAATTATTATTAAATGACAATTTTAAATCGTAATAAGAACTAAAGTTTGAGTTTCTCTCCTCTCCCCCTCCTCACCTTCTCCTGAAAATGAAAATGAAAATTTGTTTTTGAGGAAAGAAAATGGCGCAGTAATTGTCTCACATATGTCGGTGGACACTGGAACCACGCCGTAAGCGAAGGGATAAAGGAGGGACTAAGAGAAGAAAGGAAGAAAGAGGTGCCGAAGTGGAGGGCTCCTGAATAATTTAGAACACCTTGGGATCTTTAACGTGCACTGACATCGCACAGCACACGGGGGCCTTTTGCGTTTCGCCTCCATCGAAAAACGCGGCCGCCGCGGTCGGGTTCGCACCCGGGTATTTCTCCGAATGTTGGTTTCTTTACGCACATCACAACAGCGGTCGACCAAAAACGAACTCACCTTCCCTAAGACGTCTTGCCCACCTGAGAATGTACTGCATACGAAGCTATAGAAGTCGTCGCATGGTGCATAACTCCTATTGAGCGCCTCCTTGATTAACCGTGCCGCGAGTTCAGCGCCGTTCGGACTGGGCGTAGTCGTGAAGCCAGCTGGCGTTGGGGCTCGGCTCGCTGGGGTCACTGCCGGCGAAGCAGTATAACGGAGTGGAAGGTTAGTCCCAGATACACGGCATGTGCCCCTCAGGCTGTTCCACAAGAGAAAGGCTATCTGAAAATAAATTGAAGTTTGCCTCTATCGATGTGTTAACGCTGTCTAATCAGGACGAGGGCGTGCTTTCATTGAATAGAAACGTTTCCAGACCAAACATTCTGGTCAAAAGGATTTGTGAGCGGGAAGCCGTTTATGAAACTTTTTCATATAATGTAAGATTTCACTATAAGAATCAATATATCCGCAGATCATCCGAAGGATTTCTTGTATTTTTTCTATTAACGTTTTCGCTATCGTAAAAAACATTCACCATTGGTTTTTTATGGCAGTCTTAACTCTTCGATGCCACAGATGAAAACACTTAAAGAAAAGGCCTTGCTATATTTCAAAAAATTGGCCATCACCTGCAATATTTTCATAAGTGTCTAACGATTTTCCAAATTCTCAAATTTTTTCCTAAGGATGTTGGACATGCGAACCGACGCCGCCAGCCGTTTTCGCGGGCAAACTGCTTCCTTGTTCGAGAGCTGTCATTCATTTGACCTTTGTGGTGACGTAGAGCCGGCCGGTTGATCTTCTCTCGCGAACAAGAAAATTTCGTGCTTCCTACGACCGCGGCTACAGTGTGGCCAACCTGTTTACGACCAAAGCCACGGCCATTCCACAGGGCAACCAAACTCACTTTTTCAGGCTGAAATTCGCATCGTATAAAAAAGTTTTATGACTGTCTAGAAGGAGCGCAGCTTACCTGTCGGTCGCGATATGGAGCCTTTGCCTCCGACGAGCACAAAACGACCACCGCCAATGCCTTTGCTCCCGATGACCTCGTCGTCGACGCCTTCGCCGCGGCTATCATCTGCATCGCACCGCGTCATGACAGGCAATAATAGTATAGGAGACGTACACGTCACTTCAAGCCTGTCAATTTGTTGTAAAGCGCATAGTGTCAGTGCACACTCTCTATAGAAAGCATGCATGACGTCACAATATCCACCATTTTGTGATAGGTGGAGGACTTGGAAAGCCTGCAGGGATATCTAATCTGCTTATCCTCCTTTACGTTCAGTCCTGAAGCTGGGCGCTGCCAAACTTGATGTGGCCCGCGAAGTGACGTAGATACCTGCCCTGCGAGGTATAGACGGGGAAATCCCGGGCGCCATTTTGTTGTACAGCGCGTAGCTTCAGCAGTGAAAATCAGAGCTGATGATGAAGCGCAAATTAGATATTCCTGCAACTTTTCACCGTTATACATACACCACAAAATGACGGCCACTTCGACGCTCGTGCATACACCCTATATCCTAGGAAGACACAAAAACTAGTGTGACAGTTTAAGATGGTCGCCTTTGAATTGCACATGAGCCCAGCTCTGAAGCTTAGCCGTTGCGTACGCTCGGATTGGGAATCCTATATTTTGAGTTAATCGCACATGTCTCTTACAGGCCAGATAAAATCTTAATGTGAACAAGGGAGCGAAAGCCTCAGGGTGCTTGTCAACGTTGCGACAAGAGGACTTCTATTCGTCTGGGCTACAAGTTCTCTTGGCAAGAAACGTTGTCAAGCACCCTGAGGCTTTCGCTCCCTTGTTCACATCGTGATTATCGAGAACCATCTGACCAACCACTCTTCACCAAGGCCACATAAAATTGCTATTCTGAGCACGATGATGCTTTTGTAATCAGTGGACGCACTCCTAAAGTAAAACAGACACTTTCTTTGCTTTTTTCTGTAACTTTATTAGCTATACAAGACGCTTCACGATTTCGAATCCACTCGCATCGCCGACGTCAAAAAAAAATAAACAGGCATTAGACAAATTACGTTGTACTTGCTTTCGCGATCACAACGGTCTTGTGGTGACGCGTTGTTTTTTTCACAGGAATTGATTATAGCTCTAACGCCACCGACCTTAGTGAGAATTTCGTCATCCCGGCGCTCTCACTTGAGGAAGTAAAACTCGAACTACATATGGCCAAGCACTTATGGCTATGGGTTGCGAGCTGATGTATGAGTACGCCGTAATAAAGTTCACAGATCACATACATGCGCAAGAGACTGCTAAACGTTTTTCAAGAGAATCTTTTGATGATCCTGTAGAGTTATAGTTGAACAGCAAGACTTAAACTGCCACTATCAGCATTGTCAGCAAACTCGTTCGTAACACCAATGTTCATTGTGAAAGTGAAAGCCTTCAGTTGTAATTCTTCTTGAGGGGCGGTTGTCGTACCATCATTTTGCAATTTGTAACTCTGTTAGAACGTTGGAACATACAAATGTAATTATACCATAGGCATTAAAGCCTGTATTCTGAGTAATGTTAGTCGTTATTTAGCCTTCTCGAAAGGACGTCATGCGGACGGTCAGGAGAACGTCGTTCTGCATAACTTAGTTCAGCGAACCTTCAACTTCGGCTACTGTAGACATTAAAACACACTGTGCAGTGTCCACACACAGTGAATTCCAGTGTGTGTAGGCTATTCCAAAACCACACTCGGATATTTCCACGCCGCGGTGGCTCAGTGGTTAGGGCGCTCGGCTACTGATCAGGAGTTTCCGGGTTCGAACCCGACCGCGGCGGCTGCGTTTTTATGGAGGAAAAATGCTAAGGCGCCCGTGTGCTGTGCGATGTCAGTGCACGTTAAAGATCCCCAGGTGGTCGAAATTATTCCGGAGCCCACCACTACGGCACCTCTTTCTTCCTTTCTTCTTTCATTCCATCCTTTATCCCTCCCTTTTCGGCGCGGTTTGGTGTCCAACGATATATGAGACAGATATTTTGCCATTTCCTTTCCCCACAAAACCAATTATTATTATTATTATTATTATTATTATTATTATTATTATTATCACTCGGAGATTTGAACAATTCAATAACTCGCTCTAAACTGCAATACGTAGTGATCCCGCTTTTGGCTGTTAAAAATATGGCAACCTCCACAGCATCTTGGAGGTGGCGTTCAAGGTAGGCTGCACAGCTAAACTAGGCTTTTTCATTTCCGATGTCACTCATATAGTTCTCACCAGCGCCCATAGTTCCAGCGTAGACGAAGATGGCCAGTGCGACAACTCCAACAAGAAGCAGGCAGAAGACCATGACTTTGATCCTCGCTTTGGCGTCCAAGTCCCTGCGCAGTTAGCGTCCAACTGAGGCTTTAGGCCCCGCGGGAACACCCCACAAAATTAGCTACCAGGACAAACTAGGTAAGGCTTGCGGCACTGTGTAAGACTTGTGCATGAACACGTCAGGAATACAGCAATGTGCAGCGCACCAGCCCGTCGGAAGGACAGGAATGACGACCACCACGCTTGCTATCAAGTGCAAGTTTCTTGGACACCACTTTTAATTGTGAGACAACTGTAGAATACTGTAAGATACTGCTATGAACAAACTGACGGCCCCGGTCGGCCCTTCCAATGCGTAGCAAACACTTTCTTCTAAAGTTGATCCTGCGCACGCGCCGAATAGTTAAAAATGCCGTGGAAAGTAGGTCGTGTGCCTTTTGACAATATTTGCGAGGAAAGAGCGGAATATTGTAAGATACTATTGTGGACGCATTGATGAGAATGGTCTAACATTCCGATGCATGGCAAAATATTTCAAACTTTGTCCTTCTCACGCACCGTACAGTTAAGAATAACATAGAAGGCAAAGAAGGTGCGTTTTTTAGTGCATAGCAGATATCTACAAGCGTCCCGAGGAGGGATGTGCAGGTATTTTGATAATTATGGTACAGTCTTATGATATATGAACGCATTTTTTTTAACGTCCCAAACCGACTCAGGCTATGAGGGATGCCGCAGTGAAGGGCTCCGGAAATTTCGACCACCTGGGGTTCTTTTACGTGCACTGACATCGCACAGCACACGGGCCTCTAGAATTTCGCTTCGATCGAAATTCAACCGCCGCAGCCGGGATCGAACCCGCATCTTTCGGGCCGGCAACCGAGCGCCATAACCACTCAGCCACCGCGACGGCCCATATGAACACATTACGTTCATAAACATTTACCCTTTGAAAATACGGGCTCGTCCCGAATATCTAGGTTTGTGTTATTCAGCTCTAAACATTTTACCTTTGAATATACGGACTCGACGAGAATTTCTAGGTTCGCTTTATTCAGCTCTGAACATTTTCCCTTTGAAAATACGGGCTCGTCCAGAATGTCTAGGTTTGTGTTAATCGGCTCTAAACATTTTCCCTTTGAAAATACGGGCTCGTCCAGAATGTCTAGGTTTGTGTTATTCAGGTCAAAACATTTTCCCTTTGATAATACGGGCTCGTCCAGAATATCTAGGTTTGTGTTATTCAGCTCTATATTTGAGCATTGTACGCTGCACTGAAGTCTGCTGTTTCATCTTCCTCCCATAGCCGCTATGCGAAGAGGCCCGGCGTGTGGTCGTCCCAGGTGGCAGATGTTCCCATCAAGTGTGTAGGCAATGTAAGCGGCACAAAGGACATCAAGTGAAGCAAGTGTATGTGGATGTATCGGCGGTCTCGCACTGAAATGCTTTTGTCAGGGAAGTTCAGAGATCACGGTGTGCTCAGATATCAAAAACTGAGCCATGACTTACTCAGTTTCGTCATCTGAAATTTGGAAAAACAGTGTTTGGGTTTCCAAAGTAACACAAACGTTTGGAAGCTGTTCCTTTAACGCGAGCTGCGTTGCACAAACAAAAACAGCTGGCGCTTTTTGTCGCCATCAAGTAAACGCTAGCCGCAAAATGGCGACGTTATTTCAGTGGCGCGCCGGGCACAAGTTCTTATTTTGAGTTGTTTATGCACTATATTGATTTTCGCGTTCAAAGGTACAAGCACAGATGATGGCTAGGAAACTGAGGAGACAGGCTGCCCACAAATCTACAATTCTTATCACATTAGGCTGTTGTCATAGTACTTACACTCTAGTTCGCCGTATGCAGCGGCTGCGATATAAATAGAAAAAGAGCACACGTGAAGGCTGTGGTTACGTATAAGTCAAACGTCATGGCTTCGTCGCGGCACAGTGTGTACAAGACAAGCCTTTAAACAATCCTTCAGATTTTGTCTTTTGGTTCACCGACAAACAACGTCTTGCGCTGTGTTATTGCTTGCTGCTTACTTTTCGTTACGTTAATCTTCGCTCATGTTCATGCTTACCCGGCAAAGTCAATTCATACGGAGAGGGGGCAGCGTTGGGTATCATGGGACGTCCGTATCTTGACGAGTCTTCTGCAACCGAAGACAAACACAGATAGACGTGAAAATAAGATTAGCTCAGCTTTGCATACATATACTCCTGATCAAAGGGTCTTGGTGAAACCATTGTACATATGTAATTTAAAAAAAAAACAGATTCTACTAGTTGCGGTGATTTAAAGCGAAATGTAACACGAGCACAGTGGACATTTAGAAATCAAGCCTGGCATGACCGCAGAGCCGCCTTAAGATGGCGGTGGCCATGGGAAGCCCTAAAGGTACAAAATACTGGAGGAGCCATTTGCCTTATCTGAGGTGGAACAGAAACGAAGAAACAGCGTTGAAAAAGCGACTGTGAGATGGAGGCAGGCCTGGAAGTCTGGCAGTCCCACGCAGTCTCAGTGCTTCAGGGTGGCGGGCTTGGGGTGAGAGGAAAGGCAGAGAACGTTTGCGGTGAAAAGCAGGCCTCTTGGAGGCTGCAGCGCCTCCGGTCGCCAACTATTTCTTCACCGATCACGCGCTAGCATCGGCCGTGCCACGGGGCACGGTACGCTGGAGAGAAAGAAGACGGTGCAAGTCGTTCGCTCTGACGAAGCTTGCGTGAAGCCCATGAGTCAAAATCAACGTCTGAGGCCTACCTACCTACCATGAGTCAATGCCAGGGCGCTACGGTACGATGCAGGTTTGACACACTAACTCAGAGACATTCTACTTGCTGAAATAACTGAAAAAGTGGATTAGCACCCCTATTTTCTTCAGTATACGCATTTGTTGAGACATTCGCTTCCCAAACGGTGCTGTCTTCATTACAGGATTCTTTTTCTCGCTATCACCGCAAATTTTGGCGACTTGACACTGTTGTTCCGGCAATATTGACTTTGAACATGTGGATGCAATAAGCAAGAGGTCATCATCATCATCATCATATCAAGCCTATCTGCACCCACTGCAGGTCAAATGCCTCTCCCATGTCTCTCAAATTAACCCTGTCCTTTGCCGTTTGTGCTTACCCTATGCGTGCAAATTTCTTAATCTCATCCGGCCACCCAACTTTCTGCCACCCCTGCTACGCTCGCCATTCTTGGAATCCACTCCGTTAGCCTTAAGGACCAGCGGTTATCTTGCCTTCGCATTACATGCCCTGCCCAAGCCCATTTGTTCTTCTTGATTTCGACTAGGATGTCAATAACCCGCGTGTGTTTCCTCACCCACTCTGCCCGCGGTCTTTTAACGTATTTCAGCTCAAATTGTTGACGATCTGTGACCACATTTTCCCGTCCGTTTATTCCGTCCGTTTTGTAACGACAAAAAAAAAGAAAAGAAGCAGTCACAGGCCTGTCCTCGTGCAACATTTAAACGAAGTCTCAGTATTTTGTTGGTTCGCCCCTAGCAGCGAATACGGCGGCCATTCTGCGTGGCAAGCTTTCGTAGAGGCTATCGGTTACCCGCCGCGGTGGCTCAGTGGTTAGGGCGCTCGCCTACTGATCCGGAGTTCCCGGGTACGAACCCGACCGCGGTGGCTGCGTTTTTATGGAGGAAAAACGCTTAAGGCGCTCGTGTGCTGTGCGATGTCAGTGCACGTTGTCCCCAGGTGGTCGAAATTATTCCGGAGCCCTCCACTACGGCACCTCTTTCTTCCTTTCTTCTTTCACTCCCTCCTTTATACCTTCCCTTACGGCGCGGTTCAGGTGTCCAACGATATATGAGACAGATACTGTGCCATTTCCTTTCCGCAAAAACCAATTATTAATTATTATTAGAGGCTATCGGCCAAGGAAGAACGCGCTAGCTTCTCCCATTCTTCTTGAACAGCCGCCCACGGGTTGTCCGAAGAACACCTGTGGGGCGGCCGACGAGACAGGGCCTTCTTTATTTCAGCCCATACATTCTCAATAATATTCATGTCCGCACCTTGCGGAGGCCAGTTCAACACCATCACACACCTGTCTTCCAGCAGGCGAGTCACGGGTGCTGCGGTGTGAACTGGGCTACGGTCGTGCTGGAAGTAAAGACAGCCGTCCTTAAATGGGCCATCCAGGGCGTACGGCATAAGGAAGGTGTCGAGGAGGTCTAAGTATGCTGCGGCATTAAAGCGGCCGTCCAGGCGTACAAGTGGACCCAAGCCGTCTTTAGAAATACACCCCTACACGTTGACGCTAAATCGACCGCTGCTTGCTACACGATGCAGATTGGGGGCGTCGAACCTGGGTGAAGGAAGCGGAAAGAACACAAGACATTATTTTACTTCGCTGCGATTGATAACCGCGACGATATGGGGTCCTGCTCTTGAATGTTGGCAGAATGCACTGCCTTTAGTGACCATTTCTAGGAACTGCTTGTGTCCAACGCACGAAACAAGGCGCTAGTGAAAAGTTTTTGGCCGTGCGCTCTCTCTTCGCGGTAGCAGAGTGCACGGAATATAAAACCCAGTTTTTAATGAAAACGCATACCTACCCGCCACGTACCATCTGATCCCATCTATCATGCGCTAAGGGAATGTAAAAAAGATAAACGTTGGCGGATTTTTTTAGAGAAGCTGTGTAAGCCCTGAATTTGTGAAGGAGTCCACCTACCTCGTGTTTTCATTTTGACGTAAAACGTGCTGTCGTCTGTAAAAATGACATTCTGCCACTCTTCCACTGTCCAGGACCGATGCTCCTCTGCAAACAGCAGCCTAGCTCTTGATCCTGTTTTCTGAAGGGATTAAGGGCTTAATCGCCGCCACACAATTAGAAAGGCCACCCATGTAAAGGCGCTCGCGTACTAGTGTGCTGGCTGCGAGCCCCAGGTCGTTTTGTGTTTCTTTCGCCGCCATCTTCGGGTTTCGTGTCGCTGCTTCAACTATACGCTCGTCGTCAGAGTCGGTCATCACCTTCGGTCGGTGTCCTCTAGGCAGATTTGTCAAGCGAGCATCCGTCCTGAAAGCCCGCACAATCCGGCTCACCGACGAGCGGGGGCGTTCGGTCATATCGGCGATATGTTGCTGCGGTAAACCTGCTGCAGACAGTTACAATCTGCATCATTTCCAGATGGGTACGCCTGGCACTGCTGCTCGTGTCTGAAACAGAGGCGCGTCTTGTGTTCGGCATATATAACTACCTGTGGCTCGGCTTCTGCTGACGTCAGTACGAACAACAATGCCTGGAGTTATCATTTCAAGGCTGAAATAAAGAAGCCAGTTTCTCGTCGGCTACTCGGCAGGTGTTCGACACGAAATAAGCTATTCTTTTGCGCAGATGTTTGTCATATCTACGAAGGCATGTAAGGCGCAATCTCGTAGCCGAATCCCGTGTGTTGTATGCACAGCATGCGTGTCGCATCTCCAAAGCGCGTGTAACGAGAGCGTCGTCTGCCCGCGCAGATGCGCAAGCAGACGACGCCGCAAAAAGGGCAGTGCGCGCCGCCGAACCATTTCGGTCGGCACACGAAGGCGCGCAAGCCTTGCAGCGCCCCGCAGGCAGTGTGGTAAACCACAGGCCGGCTCGTTGGCGACCCGAAGGAGCAATTCTGCTCTGTAGATGTTCTCCCCCTCGCGCTATACCACAATGCACCACCTTGGTTCTATGAGCATCCACGGGAGGCGCTGCATGCAGCGACGGCCACGCACTCCGAATGTCCTATTTCAATCCGTGAGTACTGTACACGGTCCGTGTGATTACGCCTCATTTCAAAATTATCAACGTGGCGACAATTCTTGCCCCCTCCATCAAAGACGCAGAGGAGGCAGCCATAGCACTGGCTATTAAGGATCACCGCAAGAAGACAGTCATTAGTGACTCAAAATACGCGACCACCGGCTATCAAGAGAGCAGTGTGGGTAAACTCACCGCGTCGCTATTTGAAAATTGCGCATCTCCATCCGCCAACAACCTTGTATGGGTGCCGGCCCACTAAGGCTGCTCAGGAAACGAAAAGGTGGACGAATATGCCCGAGGGCTAACCAACCGGGCCGTCTGCACGAATGAGCCGCCGGCGGAGCCACCCACTACATACAACGAGGTTGCAAACATGTATAGAGAAAACCGACGCCTTTACCCACGCACACACCCAGAGCTTACCAGGGCACAAGGCCTCATAAGGGTAAGCCCTCTTCGAGGTGCTCTGACGAAGCCTTCTGAGCCCATATCGATTGGCCCTAATTACAAATGGTGAAGTTAACCCTATTTGCCAAATTTGCGACAAAAAACTTACCGCAGATGATGACCATATTCTCTGGGGATGCGAGGGAAATCTACCCCCCAGAAAGCAACTTACATATCCCTCAGCTGATAGCTGAGAAAAAGATCATACGCACTGAAGACAAACAAGCGCAAGACAACATCGCAGATTGGATCCTCGAGGTCGCTCCTTCATGGAGGCCACCTGGGGCTAAAGTGGGCTACCGACGACAGAAAAGCCTAATAAAGTTTATTCCTCCTCCACTTCGCTCGCACGCCGGCGACGGTGGGTCGGAAAGAGGAGACTAGAATTCTGTGGAAACCAGTCTACATGCCTCACCAATGGCGACGCTCGACCGGCCCAAGAATGAGAAGGAAATTGTGCAGTTAATACTGTTTGTATGTGCGCGCCTGCCTTGGTGCGAAGGACGAACAGACTGGCGCGTGTCTATATAAAGACGTTCAGTGCTGTCTGTTAGCGCGTTCCGCCGTTTAAAGGGCAACTGCACCACTTTCTGAGAACTCCGCAATATTCGAGGAATTAAATCTATAGAGGCTGTAGTTAAACCATGCGACTTGTTTTTGCGATAGCGTTTAAAATAGTGACGTAATCGACAATTTAATTTCAGGCTTCTCCTCAAAGCACGGTAGGAATGCGGGGCAGCTCAGCGTGACGTCATGGAAGGTAAGATTTCAAATTACTGCTGCCGTCAACCACACCCTGCCGTGCCTCGTTGGATGCTGCCGTAAAACGCTCGGTGGGCTTATCCTTCGGTGGCATTGGACTATTTTCCTCCAAAGCAAGCGTTTATGCGTTGGAAATCTACCGGTACCTTTTATGACGTCATCATTACCGCCCCCCCCACCCTTCCACTTGGCGCTGTGCGCTGCGGAGAAGCTTGAGGACCGTCGCGATTTTCATCGGCAATCACGTCAACATTCCAGATGCTAGCCCAAATGCACTTCGCATGCTTTACTTGCAAGTTACACATTGAATCCCTTTAAGCTCGTTGATTTCTACAATCTATGCAGTAGCCGTTTAAGCTTCAGAGAAGTGCCCCCGCACGACTCCCGGGTCGAAACCACTCGCCCAGCCAAGGACCAGCGAGGCAGCGTGCGCCAGCCTGCTGCACGGCCACGTCGGATTCCCCGGTCGCCGGACTGTCGCAGTGCCCAGTGAACAAACTCTGTTGAAAATGAAAATGAAAACTGGTTTTTGGGGAGAGGAAATGGCGCAGTATCGGTCTCACATGTCGGCGGACACTTGAACCGCGCCGTAAGGGAAGGGATAAAGGAGGGAGTGAAAGAAGAAAGGAAGGATGAGGTGCCGTAGGGGAGGCCTCCGGAAGAATTTCGACCGCCTGGGGATCTTTAACGTGCACTGACATCGCACACTACACGGGCACCTTAGCGCTTCACCTCCATCGATGTGAAACTTCTCTTCTTCTTCGTCCTCTTAAGGAATGGTCCATATCCACATGGGCGTATTTTTTTTTTAAGCGAAGTTTATTGCCCCAGGCCATCAATGATGGGTGAAGGTGTGATGAATGATGCAGTAGAGATTAAATGAAAGGAAAAAGGTTAGCTGATTTGATGAAGTCCAGTAGAGAACGATGACACGGTCCTTGCGTCCAGGCAATGTGTGAAGCAGGGTTGCTTGGTGAAAGACCTGCTACCATCAGGTGCCGGATCCTTGTAGGCTTGAGAGCTGGGCAGTCCCACAGTAAGTGATGAATGTCGGCCTCAATGTCCTCGTGTTTACATATCGGACACCCTGGCCGAGGAAGCAATTCTCGGTACTGAGGCCACTTCCGAGTGATGGCTGGTGTGAGGGCAACCCCGACCCGGATCCTCCTAAGCGAAACCTCCTCTGCACGGGTAAGACTGCGGGGGAGGGCTACCTCACACAGAGGGATGAGAGCACGTGTGCGGCGCCGGAGGAGTTCCTTCCTTGATGAAAGGAGGGTAAAATTGTCCAAATGAAGGAGCCGAGGCGGTGATGAGTTTGTATTCGCAAGGCGGGTCGCTAAATCTGTCTGGCTTTGATAGGTCAGCAGATCCCGTGGGACCCACTCAATACGTACTGGCTGCGGGATGCGTGCCGCGAGCCGGTGGATGTCTTGACATATCGTTGGACAGCGGCTAACACGTCGTAGCAACCGGACAACTTGAAGGGCGTCAGTGCGGATGACACAGCGGGCCGCAGGGAGCATAGTTATGTCGGACATAGAGCACAGTGATTATTGAACTGCAACGAGCTCAGCACAAAAGGACGAAAGGGGTTCCGTAAGCTGAAACCAAGAGGTTTAATTTAGGGCAGGTCTGCACGGGCAGTAGATAGCTGATGTTGCTTTGCAGTCTTGTATGCTTGCGTCTACGTAGACAACAATGGATCCTTCAGGCAGACAAGCATCTTATTCATCAAATTTCTGGCGGAGCAACGATGCCGAATGAGCAGATGTTGGCCGGCGATTATCTGTTGGCTTGTTGTCGCTGAGCTATACAAACTTCCAGGGGGAAGAATGGAGTGGGACGTTGCATAAGTCCTCAGTGCATGCGTGGAGTGCGATAGACTGGCCTTAAGGCTGCGCGCTTCACGGCGCTGCTGCACCAGCTCATCAATGGTATTGAGCTGCGCATTCTCTTGTAAAGCTATTGTAAAGCATGGGCGTATTGGCAAACGTGTAGTGGCATAAGCAAGGAAATTTTCATCAGAGATTACAACAAAATTTTTGCACCAAGCGTGAATTTTGAAAAATGTATCAATAAAAATGAGAAGAATATTTAAAGTAAAGTAACAGAAAGCATTTTGGTGAAAAAAGAAGAGCCCGAAGAATTTTAATAGACTTAGCAAATCAACCTACCAATTGCAATTATGTAATCATGGAGAACCCCAAAAGCTAAGGCGCCCTCTTTCTCTCTTTCTTCCTTTCTTCTTTCACTCGACCCGCCCTGGTGGCTCAGTGGTTAGGGCGCTCGGCTACTGATCCGGAGTTCCCAGGATCGAACCCTACCGCGCCGACTGCGTTTTTATGGAAGCAAAACGCTAAGGCGCCCGTGTGCTGTGCGATGTCAGTGCACGTTAAAGATCCCCAGGTGGTCGAAATTATTCCGGAGCCCACCACTACGGCACCACTTCCTTCCTTCTTTCAATCCCTCCTTTATCCCTTCCCTTACGGTGCGGTTGAGGTGTCCGTCGATATGTGAGACAGATACTGCACCATTTCCTTTCCCCCAAAACCAATTTTCATTTTCAACAGAGTTTGTTCACCGGGCACCGCGACAGTCCGACGACCGAAAAATCCGACGTGGCCGTCCCGCAGGGCTGGCGCAAGCTGCCTCGCTGGCCCTTGGCTGGGCGAGTCGTCTTGACACGGGAGTCGTGCGGGCGCGCTTCTCTGAAGCTTATTGTTTTGTGTTTCCCTCTCTTATGTATTAGTGCACTTTATGTGAAATATCTCTCTTGTATTGTAGGCTCTCTTGTGCTACTTGAGATGCGTTTTCTTCTATTGGAGAATAATTTTATGTGTTTTTACGAGTGATTAGAAAATCCTTTGTATCATCTTTTTGCTGTATAATGTTGTTTTGCTTGTGAACCTTTCAGCTCCGACCCATTCTCCGGCTCGCGACCAGCGAAAGCTGGGTCCCAAGGAGCCACCTACCTTGAAACTTGGTAGCTGGTGTCTGGCTGAGCTTGCCACGCCGAGTCGAGGGCATCTCCTTCGAGACCAAGCCCGCTACCCCCCCCCCCCCCCCACACGCTCTAAGGGTATCCGGGAGTGAACGCACAAGTGCGCGAAGGCGACACACTGTAAGGGGATCGCTGAGGACATACGTGACCATGAGGATCCCAAAACTAACTGCATCTGGAGTAATTCAAAGCAGCCCCAGACAACGAGGAGTATACTCCCAACAGACAGAAGACCTAAAGAAGGCCCATTCACGCCCCAGATACAGTGTGATGTCATTAGCGTATGCTGTGACATACACCATCTCGCTACGTGACAAAGGCAAACCTCCAATACGAGGATGGCGATGTACAATGAAGAGGAATGGCTGCAATGCCAGGACAAACAAAAGCAGGGAGAGTGGGCAACCTTTGCGAGCGCCACGGCTTACAAAAAAAAATTCTCCGCCAACACTGCCTCAGTGTTTGACAGAAGAGCGTTAGCTGCGGCAGCTTCAAGTGTTTACATTGGTGTGCTCAGCAAACGTGGAGAAGACCAAATCCAACCATCCGCGCTTGTTTCCTTCCAGGAAACATCTCTTCTAAGACACAAGCAGCGCCATCTACTTAGTGGATTTTGCGTTGCTATTGCGATTTACAGCAACCTTCGCCATATCACGTATATTTCCTCGTTATCTCAGTTAATAAACTAAATAAACGTGTGCATCACAACACAACTAATCGTTTTAAATCATCCCGAACCACCCGCCACAAAGGGTTCGGCCGTAATGGCCGTCCGAAGGTCGTCGGAATAAACGGCTTGGGGGCGGAAAGGTCGTCGTTGAGAATCCCACACATATTTTTGGCTTCACTGCAATTGTTATGTTTATCCTCAGGAACATGCCAAGTCATTTGACACCACTTCGAACGTTCGGTGTCAAACGAGATGGCCCTCAAATTTTATGCAAATGGTGGTCCTGGGTGGGTGTCCCACTTCGATGACCGCTGTACTGGCAAGTATACTATAACGGATGGAAAGTATAGGAATCAATTGAAGCGCTACACGTCCGCTCTTTGATATAGTGCGGTCACGCGTTAACCGTTTTGGTCACTGTGACCTTAATTGCAGACATACACGTCCTTGAAAAACGTAAGCAGTAAGAGCTTACGCTTCTAAAAGGAAGCACTTTCGCTACTATGAAAGAACAGTGGTGTGGAGATCTCCCTGTACATCTACTTAATAAGAATAAAGAAGGTAGACAGGAAGCTAAAGCGTCCAGAGCAGCGTAAATTTATTAACGTTACAGAAAATCGAATTCCTTCACCGAGTCGAGGGGAACTAGTAATCATTGAGCGCGTTGGCGGATGGCGCACTCCATGTTATCACGCCTTCCTAAAGATCGACTATGAAGATCCCGAAAAGGCATAGAACAAACCTGGTGACAGGAGATGACAGAAGGTAGCAGAGCTCCGAGACTTAAGGCAATCTCTTTGTCCTAGACAATGAAGAATTATTTTAGGTGTAAGAACAATGCGACCAGTTCTGAAGAAATCTGGAAAAGCCTGTTGAAAGCCTAATTCATCATCATCTTCATCATTAGCCTGACTAAGCCCACAGAACGACATAGGCCTCTCCTATGTCTCTTCAATTAACCCTCTCCTTTGCCAGGTGCGCCCACTGTATGCCTGCAAACTTCTTAATCTCATCCACCCACCTAACCATCTACCGCCCCCTGCTACGCTTATCTTCTCTTGGAATCCACTCCTTAACCCTTAATGACCAGCGGTTAACTCCGCCCTCTCCTCCTTTCTTCTTATTAAAAATTCTTTTCTCTCTCTCTCTCTCTTGCCTTCGCATTACATGCCTTGTCCAAGCCCATTTCTTCTTCCGGACTCTTAACGTTACACCTATCATTTTTCTTTCCATGGCTCACTGCGTTGTCTTTAACTTGAGCTGAATCCTTTTTTCTTAGCCTGCACATTTCTGCCCCGTAGGTGAGTGCCAGTAATATACAGCTGTTGTATACATTTCTCTTCAAGTATATTGGTAAACTGCCATTCATGATCTGAGAGCACCAGCCATATGCGCTACACCCCGTTCTTATCCTTTTAGTTGTTTCCCTCTCATGATCCGGATCAGCGGTCACTACCTGCCCTAAGTAGACATATTCCTCTACCAACTCACACATGACATTTTCGACCCGCTTCTGCCTGGTCACACAAAGGCATGCAGTCTTAGCTTTGGATCTCTCCAAAGCGTTTGATCGCATCGAACATCAGGCGATCATGACTGCCCTATCTCCATTGAATGTTGGTGCGCGCACGTACGCCTACATTCAAGCATTCCTCACTGACCGCACTGCTGAGATACATTTTGGAACTCTCTCTTCCCCCTCCTACACGCTTCAGAGTATCGGAACCCCTCTAGGGTCCGTCCTCTCCCCCTTCCTCTTTAACATCACCCTCGTCCCCCTCGCCCGAAAATTGGCAACTATCCTTCACCTTAAGCACACTCTTTATGCCGACGCCATCACACTGTGGACCACCCACGGCAGTGACGGCGACATAGAGAACACCTTACAGGAAGCAGCCACCCTCACCCAAACTTATGCACAGAACATCGGACTGTCTTGTTCCCCAGAGAAGTCCGAACTGCTTCTCATCCGGCCAAAGAACCAACGCTCCCCCCGCTCCCCCATTGCCATCGAACTGAATGGGGACCCGGTACTGGAGGTTGACACCCTCCGCGTATTGGGCCTGCATATCCAGAACGATGACAAAAACACCACCACCCTCAAGAAACTCAAGCAAGTTGCAGGCGCGATATCGCATCTCATTCGCAGAGTTTCGGGCCATCATAGAGGCATGAAGGAGCGCGACCTTTGTCGCCTCATTCATGCCTTTGTCCTCAGCCGTGTGCTCTACACTACCCGATACCTAGAACTATCCAAACACGACATAAATACTTTGGATGCCTTGATCCGCAAGGCATTCAAAGTCGCACTTCATCTTCCCCTCAACACCCCCACAGACAGATTACTAGGCCTGGGCCTCCACAACACTATCGAGGAACTCGTGGAGACCCATCGACAGGCCCAATACATAAGGCTTACACAAACCTCCACAGGCCGGTATATCCTGGACTCCCTCGGAATCAGAATACCGGCCAACGACCCAACCTTCCTACCCATTCCTCGATTCCTTCACCGAGAGCTGGTCATCAAGCCACTGCCAAAAAATATGCACCCCTCCCACCATGAGCAGCGCCGCAGAGCACGTGCGAAGGCACCCCACCGAGTGTACGGCTCCGAGCCGGACGCCGTATGGGTGGACGCCGCCTGCACGGGTGACGAAGCAACCGCAGCCGTGGTGGACTGCTCTTCATCCGCCCTCCTCACACTACCTCTCTCCCCTGACACCACCCCAGAGGCTGCAGAGGAAGCCGCCATTGCAATTGCCATCACCCGCACGGAAGCCCAGTACATTTTAACAGACTCTAAAACTGCAATTCTAAATTTTGCGCGAAGCCGAGTCCACGTCCCTGCTTTTGGCATACTGGGCTCGCCCGATGCACCCCCACCCCGCCATGTAGAGCTTATATGGGTGCCTGCGCACTCCGGGAATCCCGGAAATGAGGCCGCCAACCTTTTAGCCCGAGGTTCTTTAAACCGGGATCAGGTGGCCTCGGATCGGGGATTCGCGAGGGAGCGAATGCACTCGTTCAGCGAGATGACGCAGGCCTACAGAGCCTGGCGCCAGCTCTACCCCCGCCCCACCCCTCTCTAGATAACAAACACGCAACACTCTGCATCAAACTACCGACACACACACTCCCCTCACCCCTGACCCTAGCCCACTATCACCCCTCCTTCCCCACTCCTGCCTGCACCTTGTGCCCAGAACCATTCGCCTCTTCCCTCCACATCCTCTCCCTCTGCCCGGCGGGCCCTCCCCCGCGCGGCCTAGAGGACCTCAAGACCTGGGAGGACTGGGAGACCCTGCTGCGCTCGGAGGACCCGGCCGTGCAGACAATCGCCACCGACCGGGCTGCCAGTGTTATGGACCTTAGGGACATGAACACTTGAATGCAGTGGGGTCGTGCGGAGACCCAGGGGCGTGCCCCGACTTCCTCTCCAACAATGAAGTTTTTTTTCTCTCTCTCTCTCCTCTACCACTTCCAGCACCTCGCTACCAATTGTGAACTGCTGTTTCCTTGCTAGACTGTTGAACATTACTTTAGTTTTCTGCATGTTAATTCTTAGACCCCGCGTTCTGCTCCTGATTGATCATACTTTGCAAATCATCTCCTGAGTGACCTCCAAAAAAATGAGACCTACAGTGTCCCAGAACTTCCGGTTCCATAGAATTTAACACCTTCTTGATGAGGCAAGGAGATCGTCATTACAGGCAGTGCCAACTTGAGGCAAGGTCATTAGGAACGGTTGTGTTGAAACTCAAGCACGAGATCCTCGACTGACATACTGTGTAGTTTGTTAATAACAAAAAAAATAATTCCAAACTGGACTCAACACGACCACAGCCTACGAAGCCACCCGTGTCCTGTCCGATTGCTTTGGTTGCCCTGCAGAGCACTCGTAGCCGCACTGGTGCGGCATTTAACTATTGCATAAGAACTCCAGCAATTCACGGCGAAATTAAATAATCGCTACGCATGACAAAGCACCGAGCAGAAGGCACAATTCATTTAACCTGACTTTTTTCTTTAAAGAAATGCTCCTCTAAATTTTTGACGGTCCAGCGGCACTGCTGGCGTTTCTAAATGGTCTGAAACTGATACCAAGGGAAAATTGAAAATTGGTTGTTGGGGAAAGGAAATGGCGCAGTATCTGTCTCACCTCTCGGCCGCCACCTGAACCGCTCTGTAAGGGAAGGGATAAAGGAGGAAGTCAAAGAAGAAACGAAGAAAGAGGTGCCGTAGTGGAGGGCTCCGAAATAATTTCGACAGCACGGGGATCTTTAACGTGCACTGGTATCGCACAGCACGGGGGCGCCTTAGCGTTTCGCTTTCATCGAAAAGCGCCCGCCGCGGTCGGGTTCGAACCCGGGTACTCTGGATCAGTAGCCGAGCGCCCTAACCACTGAGCCACCGCGGCTGGTATTTAAAGTTCCCAGGTGGTCGAAATTATTCCGTGCCCTCCACTACGGCACCTCTTTCTTCCTTTTTTTCTTTCACTCCCACCTTCCTTCCTTCCCTTACAGCTCGGTACAGGTGTCTACCATGATGCGAGACAGATGCTGCATACTGCACCATTTCCTTTCCCCAAAATCCAATTTTCTAATTCGAATCCGACCGCGGCGGCTGCGTCTCGATGGAGGCGAAACGCTGAGGCGCCGGCATGCTGTGCGACGTCAGTGCACGTTAAAGATCCCCAGGTGGTCGAAATTATTTCAGAGCCCTCCACTACGGCACCTCTTTCCTCCTTTCTTCTTTCACTCCCTCCTTCATCCCATCTCTTACGGCTCGCTTCAGGTGTCCAACGATATATATGAGACACATACTGCGCCATTTCCTTTCCCCAAAAACCAATTATTATTAAACAGTGGTTAGGAAATTTTTATTTGACGTTGACAACGGGAACGAGCAGCAACAGTACATTACTCGTCGCTTTCATTCTCACCCTTCCCGCAAGATGCTTCTAACCTCCGTATCCTTGCTCTTCCCTCCAATATGTCTCCATTCCAGCGTGCTGTACGCCGACATGCTGCAGCCTCAGGCTCCCCTTCAGTGCTCATAGGGTGGCGCACACGGATGCCTCTTACGTGGTCCTCTTTGAACCTCTTCTTACTACCCTTGTCACTCAAACTAAGGCCCGATCCTACCCCCCCCCCTCCTCCGCCGCCCGGACATTCGCTCGAGGTTTTCTCCATCATTATCGGCACTCAACATTTTCAAGCTCCTATATTTGCCGTTATACCATCTACACTGACTCCCAGGCAGCCATTCTAGTCATTCGATCAATAAAATTATTACATCTAAGCTTATCGGCTTACCGCATTAATCAGCGTAAGCTGGTTGGCATTAGCGGCCAAAATAGTGCGTGTTTTGTGAGGGCTACGCCATGAAGTACCAGTAATTAATAGCACTAGTGCAGTGGGAGGCCCTCCTGACCGACTGGGACCCAAGCCCACAGCTCATGCTGCGAAGGCAGCTGCGGTTGACGACGGGTTCCCGTACTAAGGAAGACTAACCACCGAAGCTCTGCATCTATCTGTATAGGCCCTAATTCTTGGGTAAAGAGTTATTTGGCTGGTTGGTATTCTTGATTCAAGCTCGTAGTTTTTCAGCGCAACGGCCGGGTTAATTGGAGAGACATGGGAGAGGCCTTTGCCCTGCAGTGGGCTTAGTCAGGCTGATGATGATGAGGATATAGGTGATATTGGAGTCTAACATATTCTGCTCATCGAGCCATTACGAATATGCCATTAGTTAGATCATGACGTCATCGATTAATTATAAGCAAAGTTAAGCCTAACCGTAACTAAATACCAACGTCATTAGTTAATGTTGGTGCCTAACCTGTTCTATTCTCGTAGGGGATTCCATATATTTAATTCATTTTATGATGACCTTATTAATTATTGAGTTATAAGCGATAAAACATAATCACGTAACTCATTATTTATGGCATCACAGACTGATTATTAAGCTTAATGAACTCTCCTACTCACTCCCGTCAAGAATACATAAGCAGTTTTGCTTTCAATCATTCGTTGCCGAGATATAAGCATAAGAAGGCGTCGTCAATCAGTCACCAATTTGATATATCAGTTTAGTCATTCTATGTACAATGACGTCAACAATCAATCATCAGTTGGGTTGCTATATTGAATTACTATGGGGCCGCCATCTTGAATTTCTCGCACTAAGAAAATTTCAGGCCGAATGAAGGTGAGCAGACCGCAAGAAATCATGAAACGTGACAAGTAAGAGCTAACGCTCTTTAAAAAAATTCGAAAATAAAAATTGGTCTTTGGAGAAGGAAATGGCGCAGTATCTGTCTCATATATCGGGGACACCTGAACCGCGCCGTTAGGGAAGGGATAAAGGAGGGAGTGAAAGAAGAAAGGAAGAAGGAGGTGCCGTAGTGGAGGGCTCCGGAATAATTTCGACCACCTGGGGATCTTTAACGTGCACTGACATCGCACAGCACACGGGCGCCTTAGCGTTTTTCCTCCATAAAAACGCAGCCGCCGCGGTCGGGTTCGAACCCGGGAACTCCGGATCAGTAGTCGAGCACCCTAACCACTGAGCCACAGCGGCGGGTAACCTGAGTGTTGTGTGGATTTTCTAATTGGAAACGAGCACTGAGCTCTATGCTGTATGCCTGATTTCAAATGAGACATGCTGTTTCTGTGAAGGTCGTTCGACAGGGAAGTTGTAAAACGACACCCAGTTGCCCACTGCGACGTCACTTGCCCAACCAGTTAGGATTGGGAGGCGACCCTGCTCGGCTGCCACGACTTACAGGCCCAACAATCTTTAGGCGGGCGCGCCCAGGCGGCGGCCACCACCACTGGGATCCCAAACTAGGAACCTCTACCTAGTGCTTGTAAGGATCGGTCCCTTACGGGATGATCCAAACATACCTCATGTCCCTTCCTAATAAATGTTTTCACCACCACCCACTTGAAAATCCCACACGTGGCTCGACAAAGAGTGAAACTAGGCGAGTGAAATGTACTTATATTACCTTTTGTATTTTTTTCAGATCCTATTTTTAGGTTTTATGTATCTTCTGCCTTTGGTTTTTATACTTGATTTTCCTTTATTTTATTTTATTTCTTTATTATGCGTTTTTAGCGTTTTTAGATAATTTTTTTCAGCTATTGGGTACTTTTTCACTCACCTGCTGTTCCAGCGCCGTACATTGCCAGGGGCTTTTTAGTGGGCGCCGCATGTGTGATACGACTGCACGCCAAGCACGGAGGAAATTTACCGGAAACGGAGGAAATTTGTTACTCGCTTTGTTGCGGCATATGTAATTAACACGCTCAAAATTACTCATGCAGACCTAAGCACTTATCTGAAAGATGCGCTTTTAAGAACTGTGCTTTCACTAGACGCGCCTTTATCCAGCTTCAGACCTCGAAGTGTCGTGGCGGAGTGGCATCGTCCGTGCGAACAATTTTGCGTACAGCCTTTGTCTACAACTTCCATCCACGCTACTCAGGTGCCAGGAAAGGCAGAAAACTAATTTTCAACAGTCTAGGAAGTTAACAGCTGCGTGCGATAGGTAGCCAGACGAGAGAGGTGATTAAGTGGTAAAGACATACCTCTATTTTGGGCAGGTAGTGACAGCAGATCCGGACGACGAGACTGGCATACCTAAGAGAACAAAAACAGGGTGCAACGCATCTGGCAGGAATTCTCACATGCTGTATGGCAGCTTACCAGTAACCCCAAAAGATCAAAGTATATAACAGCTGTGCCTTTCCGGTATGGCCCTATGGAGAAACAACGTGTAGGCTCGCAAGAAGGCTTCAACAACTGCCAACGCAGCGGGCTATGGAAATATTATGATAGGTGTAACGTTAAGAGGAAGGAAGAGGGCAGAGTGTGGCAGATATAATTGGCTTTTGGGGAAAGGAAATGGCGCAGTATCTGTCTCACATATCGTTGGACACCTGAACCGCGCCGTATGGGAAGGGATAAGGGAAAGAGTGAAAGAAGAAAGGAAGAAATAGGTGCCGCAGTGGAGGGCTCCGGAATAATTTCGACCACGTGGGGATCTTTAACGTGCACTGACATCGCATAGCACACGGGCGCCTTAGCGTTTTTCCTCCATAAAAACGCAGCCGCCGTGGTCGGGTTCGAATTCGGGAACTCCGGCTCAGTAGTCGAGCGCCCTAACCACTGAGCCACCACGGCGGGTGAGTGCGGCAGAGAACAAATGCGAGTTAACCACATCCTAGTCGAACTCAAAAAGAAATGGCATGTAATAAAAATGCACGACGGCCGACGGTCGGTTGGGGGAAATGGATTGGATTCCAAGAGCAGGCAAATAAGGCAAGAAAATAGAGTTAGGTGGGCGAATGAGATCAGGAAATTTGCGGATATAAGGTTGCCGCAGCTGGCACAGTACTGGGTTAATAGACAGGCTGATTATTAATATTACATGCTGACACCTGTTTATGCACAGATGGATCATGGAAGAGTACTGCTCGCAAGCCAAAGCGTCTCGGTTCTTTCTTTTCTTGCTCTCCTGTGGAACAAGCGGAGGGGCACTAATATATTGCATAAGCGCGTCTCACTAAATGCCTTAATATCGTTCAGAATAATTGCCTTGCAACAGCGCTAACTTCCGCGCCCTCATTTTGCGTCGGCCAGTTAGTTACTTTTCAAATGTACTAGAAGACTTGTGCAACAGCAGGCCATACAGTCGACGTGAGTTTTAATTCAACTTATTTCCCCCACTTTCTTCATTCACTCCCTCTTTCATTCCTCGTGACGCACCACCATCTGGCGGAAGAGGCTGCCAGCCAGCCTCTGAGCGCGGATGCGCAACTCCCTGTCTCCCAGGCCTGCGTTCCGGGGAGAGACGTCTTTTCTTATGGAGATAAAAGTTGTTCAGTCAATTCCCTCACGGCGCTGCTGAGGTGTCCACCGATAAGTGAGACAGTTCCTGACCTTCTGTTAAATAATAATAATACTAATAATAATAATAATAATAATAAATTGTTCTTAGGGAAAGGAAATGGCGTAGTATCTGTCATATATCATTGTACACCTGAACCGCGCCGTAAAGGAAGGGATAAAGGAGGGAGTGATAGAAGAAAGGAAGAAAGAAGTGCCGTAGTGGAGGGCTTCGGAATAGTTTCTACCACCTGGAGGTCTTTATACCCCGCCGCGGTGGCTCAGTGGTTAGGCGCTCGGCTAGTGATCCGGAGCTCCCGGGTTCGAACCCGACCGCGGCGGCTGCGTTTTTATGGAGGAAAAACGCTAAGGCGCCCGTGTGCTGTGCGATGTCAGTGCACGTTAAAGATCCCCAGGTGGTCGAAATTATTCCGGAGCCCTCCACTACGGCACCTCCTTCTTCCTCTATTCTTTGACTCCCTTCCTTATCCCTTCCTTACGGCGCGGTTCAGGTGTCCAACGATATATGAGACAGATACTGCGCCATTTCCTTTCCCCAAAAACCAATTAATAATGGAGATATTTAACGTACACTCACGTCGCACAGTACACGAGCGCCTTAGCGTTTTTCTAATAATAATAATTGGTTTTTGGTGGAAAGGAAATGGCGCAGTATCTGTCTCATATATCGTTGGACACCTGAACCGCGCCGTAAGGGAAGGGATAAAGGAGGGAGTGAAAGAAGAGAGAAACAAATAGGTCCGTAGTGGAGGGCTGGTGGTGGTAGTGGTTTTATTAAAAATAATTGTAAAAAGGAAGGAAAAGATTTTTGCTAGCCCCGGCATCTGCCATCGATACTGAAGCACCTGAGCTGGGGCAGCGGAAATAAAGGACAGCAGGCAGAATGGAGAAATGAAATGAAAGAGGTGAGGGGACAGGAATAGAGGACAGGGGGAGAAGTAATATGTACAAACTATTTACACAGTGGAGGGCTCCGGAATAATTTCGACCACCTGGGGATCTTTAACGTGCACTGACATCGCACAGCACACGGGCGCCTTAGCGTTTTTCCTCCATAAAAACGCAGCCGCCGCGGTCGGGTTCGAACCCGGGAACTCCGGATCAGTAGTCGAGCGCCCTAACCACTGAGCCACCGCGGCGGGGCTTAGCGTTTTTCTCAAAAACCAATTTTCTGAGTTGAGGGCTCCTGAGGGATTTCAACCACCTGGGAATCTTTAACGCGCTTTGACATCGCACAGCAAATAATAATAATAATAATAATTGGTTTTGGGGGAAAGGAAATGGCGCGGTATCTGTCTCATATATCGTTGGACACCTGAACCGGGCCGTAAGGGAAGGGATAAAGGAGGGAGTGAAAGAAGAACAGCAAACGGGCGCCGATGGAGGTTTAGCGAAATGAAATTGGTTTTGAGGAAAGGAAATGGCTCAGTAACTGTCTCGCATATCTCGGTGGACACCCGAACAGCGCTGGAAGGGAAAGGAGGAAGGTGGGAGTGAAAGAAGAAAGGAAGAAAGATGTGCCGTAGTGGAGGTCTGCGGATTAATTTCCACCACCTGAGGATCTTTAACGTGCACTGAGACAGTGCAGTACATGGGCGCCTTTTTCGTTTCGCCTCCATCGAAACACGGCCGCCGCCGCCGTGTTTGGAGGCAAAACGCAGACACTGTATGCTGGACAAAGCAGCCTCCCACTGTTGCGGATTGCTCAGGTGCCAAGAGGCAGAAGGCAAGCAAGTGTGCCGGGTTGGAGAATAATATATGACCGTTGTCGGCGCGAGAGCTAGTTCAGTAATTAGAGCAGTAATTGTTGCGCATCTCAGCGCACACCTGAACCGCGCAGTAAGAGAAGGGAAGAAGGTGTGAGTGAAAGAAGAATGAGATAAAGAGGTGCCATAGTGGACGAGTGGGCGGTTACGTAGTAATTTCGACCAATGGGGGATCTTTAGCCTGCACTAACATCGCACAGCTCACGGGCGCATTTTGAGTTTCGGCCCTTAATAATAATAATAATTGGTTTTGGGGGAAAGGAAATGGCGCAGTATCTGTCTCATATATCGTTGGACACCTGAACCGCGCCGTAAGGGAAGGGATTAAGGAGGGAGTGAAAGAAGAAAGGATAATAGGTTCCGTAGTGGAGGGCTCCGGAATAATTTCGACCACCTGGGGATCTTTAACGTGCACTGAAAGCGTTTTTCCTCCATAAAAACGCAGCCGCCGCGGTCGGGTTCGAACCCGGGAACTCCGGATCAGTAGTCGAGCGCCCTAACCACTGAGCCACCGCGGCGGGTTCGGCCCTTCCTCAAAACCAATTTTCTGACCGAGATAGTGGCCATGCATTTCTATCGCAGACGCTACCTTTCGACATCGCATGCTGCAGGCTTTCTAGTCTCTGCCGCTCAAGCATTGCATTTCCTCGTCATCTCTGCGGCAGGAAAAAAACTTCTGAAGGCACTTAAGTCTGCTTGCGTGCAGGGATGCGAAAGCATAGAACTTTCTAGAGCATGGGTTTTTTTTCCACGGCGCCTGTAGCCATAGCATATTTTGTTTTTGTTTTATCTTAGCTAAATTTTGTTTTATTTTCTTTGTATTTTGTATTTGTTATTTATTTCTAGCTTTTTATTCATGTATATTTATTTTCCTGCTTAGTCCTTTGTTTATATTTTTCGTTAACTGTATTATAGCCTTGTTTTCTTTTTAATTTTCAATTTTTACAAATTACTAATTAATGACTATTTGACTAATTACTAATCACCCATTACTTAGGAATTGCTAAGAGTATAGGGGCCAATTATGCCCCTGATGACATCATATCGTGACAGATTTTGCGGACGGACGGACGAACAACGATGAGCCATTAAACGCTTTCGCCTTAATAACAAGGGAGTGCCCAACGTGCAGGTGTATACCCTTTCTTCAATGCTCATTCGTTACAGAGTCGGGCTTCAGAGCGCGAGAACGCCAGGTCAAATACTGGGAGCAGCGCCCGCGTTTTATTAGAGGCGATTTGCAAAATGCAAACCACAGAGGAAGCTGGTACCACACTGCCACTGCCTCCGCTTCGAAGTTAACCAGATTCTAACCGCAGTAAACTACTTCACAGACAACAAGAAAGTGTTTTCTTTAATAAAGCAACAACCAAGTCAAGTCATTGATATGCAGTAAAGTTAAACCACTGCAAACTCTGTCTTACGATGCTTAATTAAGCTTACGCTCTCTAAACTAGGTTCAGCTGCGTTGAATTCCATCCAGTTTTTTTCAAATACCAAGACGGAAGCTTGTAAGATGTTCTATTTTAAGCCCTAACATTTTTTTTTCGAACAAATACTTGCTCTAAACAGCATGTCCGTTTAACGCAAAAAAACTGATTTCAGAAGGTTGCTATATATTTGACGACATGAAGAGAAACTTAATTGTCTCTCATCATGGGCAAATTCGGTACTTGTTTACGCCTAATTGCTTTTCTGCTCATTGCAATGCACAGTAAGCATATTTTGTTATAGGAAATTTTTATTGTGTGACAACGTTTCTTTCCAATATTTGCAATACTTTTTGCGAAAATGTACATTTCTGCAGTCGTACTCACGCTTTCTTTATGTCTAGGTAAGTAAAGTAAGAAACATCGCCTTCCCAGCATACACGGTGGATGAAGTGTCCTTTTAAAAAACTCGAATAGACGGTGGCGCCAGCTTTCGCCCTCGGTAATATTCAGAAACTTTATGATATGATCTCCCACACTTTACGCGGGAAATGGTTAGCAATTGGCGGATTACGAAAATTCCCAAGCTTAATTTTGCCGCGCTTTCCGGCCTCAAAGATGACGGCCGCTATGGCATCTCTGCAAACTATATATAAGTACAGTGATATGTTTCTTTTTTGTTTGTGTTATTTATTTTATTTATTTTTTGCTGCCTGCCATTGGGACTGAAAAGTTTAGAATGTTTTGGATGGGTTCAGCTTCATGTTTCTCTAGCTCGGACGATGTTTGCCTGAGCTTGCCGAGTATGAGAACTAATAAAAGACCATTGTTGTGGACAATTTTTGACAATTTTTGTCCCCACCACCCTTTTTCATTACGTCTCACCGCATAGAAGGTCTTGAGCTACATAATCACCTTGACCAGTGATAGGGCATGAGGTATCGATATTCTCTGAGAGAGCTCTCGCTGGCAAGGCAGCCAAAATAAAGTTTACAATTGAAAAATGAAACAAACTGAGTTTCAATGTAATGTTCAACTGGAAAATACTCACGGATATGGGACAACTTTAGTCCGAAAATAAAACAAAAATTTTTCTCGTCCTGTCATTACAACAGATTTTTCTGTAGTATTGTGAAGTCGTCTGTCGTTTCGACCGAAATGGTTTTGTTGTTACGACAGGAGAAACACCTGTTGTTGCAACAAGAATTTTGGTTGTCAGGTCCCAGAATACTACAAGAAAATCTCTTGTGACAACGGAAAATGTTCGCTTGCATTGAAACAGAAAAAGGACCGTCCCTCCACTGTCCAAAGCTTAAGCAAGAGGTTCGAAGTTGCTAACGTGCCTACCTTCTCCCCCACCGCATCTTTCCCTCACCTCTCACCCACCCCGGTTCCTTCTCGTATGCAGGGGCCTATATAACCTCCGCCAAGGCCCGCGCAGAGACAAACAAGTCGTCTCGTCGAAACGCTGGCCAAGGAACTGTGGCTTTCCCCATCTTCTGGCTCAAGTGTGCACTGCAGTTAAGGTAAGCTGTCTGAACCGCTTCATTCTGGCCGCTTCAAGGACTAATCCGCACACTTTTTACACTGCTGCTCAGCATCTTACGGGTTAGCCGCCAGTTAGTCTATTACCAGTCCAATGTAATTCGAAACTAAACGCGACTAAACGCGACTGAGTACTTCGCCTCGCTAAAGATTAGCTCACTACGTCGACATTGCGCTTTGCTACGTGAAAAAGAGCGAAGCTGACGCTTGAGACTGGCTGTCTGGAAGTTCCTCTTTCAAGGCCGAGCCGCTGCCGTAGCTAAAGGCTTATCTATCGCACGGCTTGCATGCAGTAGAGGGCAAAGACCACTGCCCGAGTAACTGCATATCGTAACTCTTGCCGGCTTCTTCAGTCAGAGTGCTTCCTCCTTCTGCCAATGTGTCCCTGCGGCACTTATAATCAGTAAATCTCCGGATTCACTGGCGTATCATCAAGAAAAATCGGGAGTTTCTACTGCAACAATAGCGTAAGCAACATCTTCACCTTTTTTTTCTACTTGAAGTTATCCGAAAGAGTTTTGATCTTTTTACCACTGTTGAGTACTGGCCAACACAAAACTATGCGCTCACGTGCACTGGTTTAAGTTTTCTTTTGGAAATTAATAAATGTTGCATAAAAAGTTGCTGTGGAGGTGTGTGAACAAATGCACCCGGGTGACCAGCGCCTTACAAGACTCAGTCTTCAGTCCCGTGTGGCATGGTTGCAGACAACATATCGTAAACAAGGGGAATTGAAAGTTGTTTATTTGATCGGGTACGTGCTCAGAATAAGCCAGAGACAAAGGGTTAAAAAGAGTAGCTTCAACGTGCCTGTGGCTCTATAGAAAATAGTTAGCTTAGGCAGCCACTGTATTTACAAATTCTGCATAGATATAAAGTAGGTAACGCATTGTAGCTTATCCGCGTAAACGTAAGTAAACATTTCAAAATTAGCCAGATACAAAGGATATATATCATCATTGTTTACGCTTTATGCTATCGAAGGCGCAGGAAGCATTATGAAAATTAGTTTAAAAATAGAGATATTGTACACTAGTACAAAGGGGTGTAATCACAAGGGCGTTAATAGGCGTTTTCGTCGCCATTGTAGCGTTTTATTACTTGTTTAATTTTTTACCCAGATTGTTTTCATCAGGCATCTACTGTTGTACACAATAATGGCTGGCAGTGCTTGTTCGTGAACATTTATCAAAACGTAAAACGTTTTTGGAGGGCGGTGGGGGGTGGGGATACTGACGGAAACAGTTTGAAATTTTGTGCACTTACATAAAATATTCATATTATCCGTACTTAAACCCAGTCTACCACTTCTAGCTGCATGGTTACACAAAGTAGTGGGAGTAGGAAATGGCGCACAGAGTCGATCACACTTGTCTAGAACGCTCGAACGCTTTGCTGCGGAGCAAATGAAGTTAAATCTTATCGCAGCTGCTTTGCTGAGGGCAAGGCGCTGGTGCGTTTGCGTTTCGCATGAATATTAGGCTGCTCTCCAGTGCAAGTATTATCAATGAAAGTCAATACCTACTTTATTATTTCGCTTTGTTTCCACCTGACTGCTCCGCTCGAGCGCTATAGACAAGTGTGATCGACTCGATACTATTCCTCAAATCAGCTTAAGTTCGCTGCCATCTGTAAGACACACGTCTCTCGGTTACTACCATTGTTTTCAAACAACGAAAACTGGTCATGCACTGAAATTAAAGGGAGTTTAAACTTACTCTTGAAGTCCAGTTAACAAAGCTGTCGGAAGTTACGTCCATGACGTGCACAGCTCATTTCCAAGTAACGCTCGACTTCACTGTGTTTCCCGATGATTTTATATTTCGCTCATTATTTACAAAACAAAAGTATCCGAGCAAAGGAGAGGCTTACAGAAGAGGAAAAGGGAAAGGAACTTCATTTTTCCTTGCTGTGGGCCAACTGTGGTTCCACTCTCCATGCAGAAGCTGGCAAGGCGTAAAAAGCGCGCGGTACGACTTGCTAAGCATGAGATAACAGCATTGCGCTAACTGTGATGGGCTTGGGTGGAAAGGCTCTGAGACAAGACAAGCGCGAACAGATAACGACGACCTTGTTCATCTAGCGCCGATATGGGTCATCTCGCGTACTTCGCAACTTCCTCTTTTTGGTCGCTTACTTCCTCTTTGGAGAGTAAGGGAAACCAACTATTAGGGGAACGCTTAAGCTCCACCCTTAGGGTAACACACGGCCACGTTAATGGTTATTTGCTACATTATTTCATAATTAGTGCCTCTTTCTAACTGCACGCACTGATTAAAATACATCAGTAGGAATACAAAACCACATGACAAACTACAAGACATACATGGCCATCATTTAACCAAGACGAACGATTGTGCCTCAGTGAGCTAGGGTTAACTCTTTATCTCCAAGTGTTGCCCTGGAGCAACAGGTGGAAAAAATTTACTTTCGCATACTACGCTGCTTTGATATTTCTATAGCCATCTGATGTAAGCCATCACCATTTGAACTTCACAGCGAAAAAAAAAAAGATGGCTGTTAACACTTGTTGAAAAAAGCCGCCGCGGTGGCTGAGTTGTTCTGGCGCTCGGCTGCTGGCCCGAAAGACGCGGGATCAATCCCGGCCGCGGCGGTCGAATTTCGATGGAGGCGAAATTCTAGAGCCCTGTGTACCGTGCGATGTCAGTGCACGTTAAAGAACCCCAGGTGGTAGAAATTCCCGGAGCCCTTCACTGCGGCGCCTCTCATAGCCTGAGTCGCTTTGGGACTTTCAACACCCCACAAACCAAACCAACCAAACTTGTTGAAAAGACGTACTGACTGATGGCGGTTGACCAGCCGCCGCACGGCGTTGGCAGAGGTTAGTGACGAGTGATTGTTATCATGATAGCAAGACATTATACAGCCTCAAACATAGCATATCCGTCACTTGCGATGAGAAGAGAAAAGGTGAATATTGCATCTACGTAGCGTACCATTAATGACCTGCGAACGTGAGATTGAAGAGAACAAATAGCCACTCCTGAGGAGAAAATCTTCATTGAGTAGTTGCAAAAAATAGATTAGTTTTTTTTTTATAAACTGCAAATGATTGCCCCAGTTTTCAGTTCCTTGAACAACCAGGTAAAATTTTGGGCACCATTGCGTTAACGTGTCAGACTAATCCGAACGGTCATAGGTTCGATTCTCAACAATTATGCCCAATTTCTTTTCACTGTAATCAATTCACTTAGCATCCTTATATGTCACGGTGACATTTTGTCATGCTATGACATTATAGTCGCAGTTTAACTGAAGTTTTTATCGTTTTCCTTCCAAAGCTCAACGTGTGCCGTCACAACCCTAACCATCAATCCTGAATTAGTGCGACAGCGCGCAGGCCTTTTCCTCCAAAACTTCGCTGTAACGCTGTCGCGTTCGAACCTCGCATGACAGAGTGCCTTGCGTCCTTGTGTGCTTTATCGATACAAAAATTAATTTTTGCTTGCGGTAATTTTTGGCAGCCACCGCGAAAGCTCAGCCCATGCGACAAATCAAAAATAAACTGCCGGACATTCTATCTTTCCTCCGGACGAAATAGCGGATCGATGGAGGACGAAATAGTCCTCTATCGCTTCCTTCGGTAATCTCGCCTACATTGCATGCTTTTCTTAGTGAAATTTAGAACAACTCAATCTGTGTTATGTCGACGTTCTCTATTTTAGTGCCACAACTGAGTCCAACAGAAGTCGATAAATCAAAGATGCGGAGCCAGTTGCACATCATATTCTTCATTAGTTTGTACAGTTATTTATTTATCTAATTATAATTTTATTTATTTGATGCAGTCAATCCCATCAGGGATCGTAACAGAAAGAGCCAGAAAGAGCAACAACGTACGAATATGACAATGGCCAATTATTCAAAATGCACATGGGTACGCATGTACAACATTCTTGGACAAAAATTTTGAAAATTAAAAAACTGTATGATACTGGTATAAAAATATTGAACTCAATCGTCCATGCTTCCGATATGTCCCAATTTTTCTTTTATAGCGTTCCCATTGCTAGCATCAAGGAGTTTACGCAGCCATAAAAATGCAATGGGGAACTCATTTGACGATGGCGAGAACGTTAATACCAAAAAAAAAATGCAAGCCTGCCTACGGGAGAGCTGCGGATATATTGATTGTTATAATAATTAAATCTTAAAAATATCTGAAAAAACTGCGTTCATAAACTTTTCACCTTTGAAAAATGCTTTTGTCCAGAATTGTTGGGTACGTGTGTCAAGTTGTACATCACCAGTGCACTAGTTGAGAACTAGAATTAGCAGCATGTGGTAAGAATTTGGCTAGACATGTTTTTTTTACGTGTGAAAGTAAAATTGTAGGCTAGAAGTCACGCCGTACTGGAGGTTCCCCACAGCAGTCTGTGAGGTAGCAGTCTCCCAGTTACTGCTCGCTTTTCACCGTGTTGTCCGACCACGCTTTTTTGCGGCTTGTTCTTTCCCCGAAGTTCAAACACTTCGCGCATTTTTTCGCCGAAGCACGAGGCTTTGTATTTCTATGTTTTCTTCGTTAAACTCTTGCTGCGTCAAATTTAGGGCAACTTAGCCCAGGTTAAGTGTCGGCATTCTTCGTTTTAGCAACACTACTTCATTACAATGTCCACAGGTATAAAGATATTTAAAATTGCAACACTTGTTTGATTACTACATTTTTATGGGCCAAAGCTACAGGGTGGGATATGCCAAGCAGGCTGTAGTTGATGGCTCCTGATTGAGTTCAACATCTAGTGGTTTTTCGGCATAAACTCTAATCTCCGGACACATTTTAACGCGAGAGCACTCAATGCTCCTTTCTCCAGAAAATACGGTGTCGGCGTTGTCGGCGTCGGCGTTGTGAGTGAAAAATCACTGGGCGTGGCTCTGGCAGGTGGTGCAGAGAGAGCAACCTAGGAGGCAGGTGGGCCATCTTGGTCACGTGACTATGCGGCGTCATAACAACCTGCCCACCGGATAGTGAGCATATTGCCCACCGAGGCAGGTGGCCGTTAAACTTATGTATTGGGTCTCCTGGGCCTAGTCAAGCTCACAGCTTTTAGCTGAGGAGACCTTTCCAATTTCTGGAAAAAAAAATATGTATGTATGTACGTCTGCTCGCTCGGCCAGAGCAACCTGGGCCGCACAAGTCCCACCGCTGGGAGCACCTGCCATCGCAGGGCAGTGGCGCTTTTCTTAACCGCTGCACCACTGCGCCAGGAAGGGTATGGGGACTGCCAGAGATCTATGAATGCAAAGTAGAGAATGATCCTCTGCATGTATATGGGAGTTAACCACTTACGCTACCGCTTTATGCCCTTAAGGCAGAGCTTAAGTGTCCCCTCCAAACTTTTTTTTTGTTTTTACATGTATCGATCACGCGCACGTGTGGTCACTTTACGAACACCGCTGCCAGTAGCACCTCGTAACACATACAGTACGACCTTTTCTTTGTTATAACGGAGCCCACCAGTAGACCTCCTCGACGGTTGTTCAGGCACAGAGCACTGCCTCTAATGTTTTCCAAAGTTGGAGAATTTATCAATTTCCACAAAGCACGTTCTGATCAGTTCACTATTTACGAAAGTATTCGAAATTGAGCAAGAATTGAAGTCGACCTGCCCCATTTGATTACGACCCAGTAATGAAAAAAAAGGCTACATTTGCACAAAACAGAGCTTCCAAAGTAAGAAACCAAACGCAAGTGTTGCCACAGGCTATTTGCAAGCGCAAATTTCGGTGACTTCATGATTTGGTTTAAGGGGGTTTAACGTTCAAAAGCGACTCAGGCTATGAGACGCCGTAGTGAAGGGCTCCGTAAATTTCGACCACCTGGGGTTATTTAACGTGCACTGACATCGCACCGCACACGGGCCTCTAGAATTTCGCCTCCGTCGAAATTCGACCGCTGCGGTCGGGATCGAACCCGCGTCTTTCGGGCCAGCAGCCGAGCGCCATAATCACTCAGCCACCGCGGCGGCATGCGGTGACGTTTTTTTTTGTGTGGATATCCGTGGTTAGACCCCGCCAGCACCCAGTTGCAGTTGGTAATTACCGAGTACTTTACGCGCTCAAGTTCATCACTAACGGTTTTATACTCACTATAGCGACAAGTTATAACGCGATGGCTATAAAAAAAGAAATCACTTTCAATCCTAGATCACTGAGCAAAAAATACGTATTTTGCTACCGTAATGGGAAATCAACAAAACCAGAAAGTAAATATTCGCAGGGACACCAAATTTCTTTATGTAATGACAGTTCAATTGCATTAGCAGCTGGTAATTTCTATACCAGAACTGACGTCACTTACGGTCTGGTTGCGTCCCTTCCTTCCAGCCAATGAGAACGCACCGGATTGGTGATGTCACTTCTCTCGAGCCCCTCAGCGAATTTAACTTCCGAATACACATTGTCTTCTCAGTGAGGCTTTTAAGGCTATGACAATAAAAGAGACGAGTTTAGTGAAGAGCTAGTATATATAGTCAAGGGTTCGACGAAAGTTCGTCTGGTCAAGCATTAGTAGAAGCGAAGAAGTGAAGAAGTAAGGAGCACAGAGTGAATGAAATCATCCTCGGCGTTTCTTTAAGCAACGCGCGCAAACGTTTACGCAAAAAGGATACTAAAAAAGATTAAACTAAAAAACACTCAAAACTACTAAAACCCTAAACAACACGTAAAAGAACACTAAAAAGAACGCAACCTTCAACCAAACATTTAAGAGCTGTTTTCATTTTTTTTTCCCCGCAGCACTCCCCACAGAACGGAACAACAATTGAGAAATGGCCGGGATGAAAGCAGTGGTAGTATACGTCGCATTGTTGCTGGCATGTTCGCTCGACTACTGCCACAGCGAGGCTATGAGGAGTGCGGTGTACCGGAGGCGAACAACATACCGTCGCTGGCGACCAATAGCAACAACTACAACGACGAGTGGCGATAGCTACACGGAGTGCCACAGTGGTAAGCCCACGCGAGCCACGGTGATTTTTAGTATCAAAGCAGTACTTCACGAGGTCTAACCGGCCCACCGGGTTTTGTGTGAAGCTTGGCCTTGATGGTGACCTCGGCAAAACCTAGCATAGCAGCAGTCTACCATAAGCTAAGCCATGTATAACGTAGCACCATGTCCATTAAAGGGGGCAGGCGCAATTGCCACAATGGTGGCCATGACCTCTGGCCTTGGGTACCAATGCCGGCCTCTAGGCGGCGCTTCCAGTTACCAAAAAGGCAGATCAGGAAGGAAACGTTTTATGATAACTCAAGAGGCAGTGCCCTCCTCTTTGAAGCTAGGTCAGGGTGTCTTAAAACGCGCAGCTACAGAAAAAAATTTAACGAAGAAGATGACACATGTGCTGTGTGTGGTAAATCTGAAGAAACAATAGAACACCTCATCCTAAAATGCGATGGTATCCATCCCGATGTCGATGCAGGCCACGGTGATTTTTAGTATGAAAGCACTACTTCACGAGGTCTAACCGCCCCACCGGGTTTTGTGTGAAGCTTGGCCTTGATGGTGACCTAGGCAAAACCTAGCATAGCAGCAGTCCACCATAAGCTAAGCCATTTATAACGTAGCACCATGTCCATTAAAGGGGGCAAACGCAATTGCCACAATGGTGGCCATGACCTCTGGCCTTGGGTACCAATGCCGGCCTCTAGGTGGCGCTTCCAGTTACCAAAAAAGGCAGATCAGGAAGGAAACGTTTTATGATAACTCAAGAGGCAGTGCCCTCCTCTTTGAAGCTATTTCAGGGTGTCTTAAAACGCGCAGCCACAGAAAAAAATTTAACGAAGAAGATGACACATGTGCTGTGTGTGGTAAATCTGAAGAAACAATAGAACACCTCATCCTAAAATGCGATGGTATCCATCCCGATGTCGATGCAGGCACAGTCACTCTTCCTGAGGCCTTAGGGTTTAGAGATAACAATAGTCATGTAAATAAATCTGCGGTGGAAATTAGCAAAAAGCGATTGGAGGATTGGTGGCACAAAAGCAGAGAGGTGACATAAGTTTTAAAGTGTAGGAAGACGTTTTTTTTTTTTAAAAGGAAATGGCGAATTGTATTAACAACTTACAGCAGAGTAAACAAAAATAAAGGAAAAAACTGAGAATAGTGGCAACAACCACTGCCCCGTTTCACCTTCGATCCATCCATCCATCGCTTGACGTCATCAATCATGTGGTAGGAGCTGCACCTGCCCGGATAAATTTGTCTACGCCATGATGGAGAGCGAGCTAGCACCGTCTAACGTACCTGAGGAGTCGCGCCCATTACGCACTTGCGCGCGTCTAACTCCGTTTAACCTTAGCTGAAACCCTGATAACCTTTTTTAACGTTTATAGATTTTTATTTAAAAAGCTGTAACTTACGGCGCCCGTGTGCTGTGCGATGTCAGTGCACGTTAAAGATCCCCAGGTGGTCGAAATTATTCCGGAGCCCTCCACTACGGCACCTCTTTCCTCCTTTCTTCTTTCACTCCCTCATTTATTCCTTCCCTTACGGCGCGGTTCAGGTGTCCAACAATATATTACAGATACTGCGTAATTTCATTCACCCAAAAAACCAATTATTATTATTATTATTATTATTATTATTATTATTATTATTATTATTATTATTATTATTATTATTATTATTAGGTTAGCGTGTCTGTTTTAATGTTTTAATGAGGTTTAACGTCCAAAAGCGACTCAGGCTATGAGGAACGCTGTAGTGAAAGGCTCCGGGTAATTTAGGCCGAGTGAGATTCTTTACCGTGCACTGGTATTACACAGTACGCGGGCGATCAAGCGTCCTTCGGGACAGCAGCCGAAAACCATAACCACTGAGCCACCACGGCGGCTGTGTGGTCAGTGCAGGTGGGTTGTACAGCAAGGCAGATATCAGGTACTGCCAGGTACAAAATCCCCTATAGGACGCGCAAACGGCAACCAAAGCCCACAGCTTTCTTATGGCCAAGTGGTTTCGAGCCACACGTGTGGGCGTGAACTTTGTAACTTAATTCTATCGTGTGTAATAGAGAAATCGAGGAGATTGCTGGTACACATCGCGCATATAGGCCAACGTCACAAGACGCGCGTCCTACACATTTCCTCCCCAATAGTACGCGGTACAGCTTAATGACAGAAGACTAATCAGCTAGTAATAAGTAACATTATTCTTTATATTAGGGGCAATTTCAAAATTGAAGACTCTCAACATACAAGCTGCTTTTGCTTTTGAAAACTTGCCGAATATTCTTCCCCGCGTAGCACATTGATATTATGGTGTCGCTCGAATTTCCTAAACAGGAAATACAGACTTTTTTGTGAATTTTACGTCGTAGGTGCGGACAATATGCTTTCGGTGAAGATACTACGTGACGCAACAGCATTTATAAATACACGACGAGGTAAAACGAACTCATTGAGCCTTGAAATGAGTAATTTCGATGTTCAATATTTCGATCCATATTGCGATAAATAAAATTGATAAGCCAGGTTCATGTTCAGTGTTGACGGCCTTCAATTGCGCAACACAATCCGGCCGCTTAAAACCAAAAATCAAAAAGTTCAGTGGCTAACTTCATTTAATTAATTGTCTAACTATTAAGCTCTGTCACATAATGTCTGCATTGCCTGCAGTCCCTCTGCAGAGACCGCACCGACGTCTTCACCATAGTTCCTAAAACAAAAATTTGTAACCCTTAAAAAATTTATCTGTATTGTCGGCCACATGTAGAGAAAGGATCAAACAACTAATTCACCTCAAAAGGAGGCCCTTCAACCAATGTCATCAATATGTTTTCGTGACGTCACGGTCAGTCACCTTGCGGCTGTTAGCGTATCATCGCGCGTCGCCACTAGGTGCAAACTGGTTGGCCGCGACGTCACAATAATAGGTAGGCGCCATTGCTTCGAGGGTCTGTTTTCAGTAACACTTGCCGCTTAATTAGTTCGTTATTTGTATCTGAATGTACCTTTTCTTCATAATCAAAGGAATTTTTTACTCTGAACTTTAGAGCACTCCTCCGACACAAGCTTTGACATCTTGGAAAAAGCTCTTGACTCCAAGCTCCTAGAGATTCCTGCCGTGTATGCTTCAAAGATGAGGCCCGAATACTGTTGCGCCGAGTCAGAGCCCTACATTCTGTCTGGACTGGACAGTCTTCGACACATCGGAACACTCCGCAGCATCTGCCAGAACGGCGGGAAGGTAATGCCAGTAGTGCCCTAACAAACTCTGCCCCAAACGCTGTTTCCGAAGAGGCAATCATGCAAGCTATTTAAAGGCAGACAGCTCGAAGCGTCTGTGAATCGCTAGCCCTTACAGAACCAGCTGTTACCTACTCTCAGCACATAAAGGTGCAGTTTTTATTAATAATAATAATAATTGGTTTTGGGGGGAAAGGAAATGGCGCAGTATCTGTCTTATATATCGTTGGACACTTGAACCGCGCCGTAAGGCAAGGGATAAGGGAGAGAGTGAAAGAGGAAAGGAAGAAAGAGGTGCCGTAGTGGAGGGCTCCAGAATAATTTCGATCACCTGGGGATCTTTAACGTGCACTGACATCGCACAGCACACCGGCGCCTTAGCGTTTTTCCTCCATAAAAACGCAGCCGCCGCGGTCGGGTTCGAACCCGGGAACTCCGGACCAGTAGTCGAGCGCCCTAACCACTGAGCCACCGCGGCGGGTCAGTTTTTATTCTTAACGCTATTGTTCTGGCGTGTCTCTATTGTCTCCATCGTGCAATAGACTCACGTAATTAAAAAGCTTTGCACTAATCATCTGAAACCAAAACAAATCTCTCATGTTCCTTGCATCATACTAATGTCTCAGAGACGCAACCGCTGGCGCATACTTCGCAGGTTTTCAAACTGCAGCTACGGTCCGAGAGGCCCGTGGTGGTATCCCTGCAGTGGAACACCAGGTTCGGCAACCTATTCGTCAACGTCACGCATCACAACCTGAGCGTTGATTTGGAGATTCCCATCAGAATAGAACAATCGTACAGCTACCGCCGCTGCCACCTGGACTGCGTGCAGCAAGTCAATGTTTATTCGGGCCCGGTCACCTTCTCACAGTCAACTTCATCGATCACGGTCGATGGTTGCGAGACAGTGAGCAGCGACCTCGGGCGAAGCGGCCCACACGTCGTTGCAGAGAGATTTGCCAGTGCAGTCATCAAAAAATCTCTGACAACGGACAACATCGTGCCCTGGCTGAAGACGGAGCTCCTTGGTGAGTTGGCGAGACTGTTCAAAGAAATTACGTTAACTCTTTCATGTTCAACATTCTCGTACAAAAATTTCGAATCCTGAAAAATTGTAAGATCATGTGACGGAGATATTGAAGGTAATAGTACATTCTTCTGATGTGCAAAAAAATATTTTTAACATGTCTCGATCGATGGCATCAAGCAGTTAAGACTGCCCCAGAAAATCAATGGAGAGCGCTTTTGATGATAGCAAAAACATTAATAGCAAATAATGCGGATATATTGATTGTTATACTGAAATCTCATATTATATGAAAGAGTTGTGTTCATAAACTGTTTCCACGCCCAGAAATGCTTTTGTGCAGAACAGTTGAGCGCGTTATGAAAAGTGATGGGGAATCAGCAATTTTATGGGATAACATTAAAATCCTGATAGGGGGAAAAATGTGTGATCGGTAATAAAATGCACCCATTGGCTGGAGGAAATTGACGTCATCAGAGTGGATAATTCTTATTGGCAGTAAGTGTCGTCATCAGGCAGAGCGTGACTTCGCTTCCGGTTAAGGCATAAACAACTTCTAGTTATGTGCCCCTATGAATTATTTCTTTGTTCAGTGTGCATCAACTTTAACACTAACATGTCTCAAGAAATTTGCGAGCGTCTTGAGGAAGAAATAGATGATGCCCACTCTTCTGCCGTCTTAGCTTCCATATACACGTTTGTTGGTTTTTCGCGCATATTTGTGCGCCTGTAGCACAGTTTTCGCAGTAAACCGTACCAGACTGTAGACCTCATTCATTACGGGCGTCAGGTTATTAAGAAATATGAAGAATATAATGACTTCCTGTACACGGTTTTCATAAAGTTTGAAAACGCACTTAATTCAGATAAAACCCACGCGGTACGACGTCCCCTTTAGTTTTACTGTTGAGGAACCGTAACGCATCACATAAGAATACGTATATATTCATGACCAACATCCCGGACTTTGGGGAGTGAAAATCAATTTTTCGGACTAAAATTAGCGCTGGCTATATTTTGAAGATTGTTTTTTCGATCGAAAGTTTGTTTCTTCAACCTAATATAGACGCGAGCGGGCATCATTTTCACAATCAACCTGTTCTCCGCCCCCGTGAAAGGCGCCATCTTAGATTTAAATGGAGTCATTCGGCGAACAAGCTCGGGTAGGCTTAACAATTATTAATGCGAAAGCATTACATGGTTATGTCGAACCAGCAAAAGGTGTCCGCGAATTTTGTCCGCGCGATTATGTCGTTCTGTTGAGATAAATGTGCAAAAGTTTCACTGTATTTGGTAGTGCGTGAGTAGATATTAAAATGTGAAAAGTTTGGTTCATGGATTGCAATTAATAATTAAATTTAATTAATGAAAATAAATGCTCCGTTTGAAACAGGTTTTCCGTGACTGATTCAAGGAAAAACGTTTGATGTGAATGCGTGAGAAGGCTTCCTTAGAATAAATGATGAGAAGAAAAATTAAATAAAAACAAATTTTAATATTAAATTCTGAATAAATAAAAATGACAAACTTTCAAGTACTAAAAACAAAAATAAAAGAAAAATGGAGGGAGGAAGAGAGGAAATTGGAAAGGCTTTCGCATTTCCGCTCTTAAGCAGAATTACGTGCAACCCTGTAATTTTTTGCCTCATTGTTGCCGCTCGAATTACTGACACGGTCTTCATTGCCATCGAGGTGGCCTACAAAGAATAGCGCGCAAGCCATCCAGGATGCGCGATCAGACGCGGTCGCGTTGAAAGCGGCACCGCAGCAACGTTCGCCGCAGCTTATACGGCGCTGCCTGTTGTGGGGATACGGATGTAGTGGGAACACGGATAGATGGGGAGACGATGGGGTGGCGTTGCAGTCGGAGGCGCTTGCTTCATCCAGCTTCGTCCAGTGCGTTCCCTCTTTCGGTCTTCGCACCCTTCCATGCGCATAAAAGAATTGGCAGTGGCTTAACATTGGCTAACCCCGGAATTTAGCGAAAAGCAAGCACGCTTGCTAAGCGTCTGAGGCTCGTCCATGGCAGCTCCGCTACACGCTCGCGACAGCCGTTGTATAGATACCCACACGACCACGTGGCTATGACGTGGTATCACATGGTCTCACGACACCCCCATCGGATGTCATCACGTGGCTTCTCATCACCCCATCGGATATTGTTAACGTCAAAGATCAACCCAAATGTCACCCAATGTCGAAGTTGAACTAAAGGTCATGGGTCAAAGTCAAAGGTCAAGGGTTCGACACCATAACCGTACCACATACGGTCACACACTGCTAACGTGGTTAGGCTGAAGGTCGTTCAAGGTCATTCTCCTGCCTGCGCGACGACTGCTTTACCTAGCGCAGTGAAGCTTTCGCTTCAAACCTGACTGTTCTTGCTGCACGCAGCGCGTGCATTACGGTGCTTTCGCGATGTTTCGGTTTATTGTTTCGGTTTATGGGGATTTAACGTCCCAAAGCGACTCAGGCTATGAGAGACGCCATAGTGAAGGGCTCCGGAAATTTCGACCACCTGGGGTTCTTTAATGTGCACTGACATCGCACAGTACAGGGGCCTGTAGAATTTCGCCTCCATCGAAATTCGGCCGCCGCGGCCGGGATCAAACCCGCGTCTTTGGGGCCAGCAGCCAAGCGCCGTAACCACTCAGCCACCGAGGCGGCTACTTTCGCGATGTGGCCTGCGGCCGCGTCGCACAGTATATATTGTATAGGTGACGTAGGGCACCGAGAACGTGACGAAAAGCATGCCCCTGGCTCAAATACAATCTGATATTATCGAGTGCAGACGCAACTTGGAACATTGTTTGTAATTTGAGAGCGCAGCTCTTAAGCGTCCGTTCCTGCGTTCTGAGTCGTAATCGTCGGCGTAGCTGGCGTGTTTAGGCGTGTGACAGGTGGCGTGTTGGCAGATAGTAGCAGAGCGAAACGTCACCTGCCACGGCAAGAGCAGAGGAAGGGACAACCGGAAGGTGGCCGCCATGGGAAGATCCCGGAATTTGGCTAGCAGCGTCACCTACCAGCGATGGCAGGCGGCGTGTTAAGAGCTTTGCTCAACTTTCGCATTACCGACTATCTTAATCGTCTGTCCATTATCTGAAGCCAGTTTTTCGCGGAAAAGATCTTTTTTTTTTCATGTGCACAATTTTTCGGACTGTTCTACGATTCCAACTATTTTTCAGATCCCGCCGAGTAAGAAAAATCGGTCGGCGACTGTCCATGTACCAAGACCTGCTGCGTGCGAACCTCGTTTTGTTTTTTGTTTTTTCATTTCAGATATCTATCTACGAAGAACCGTGACTCCGCAATGGGTGTCGTACGACGATTATTCTCCCAGCTTCTCTCAACTGGATAGTGGCACAGTACCTCAAGCGGAGTTTCTTTCATGAAGTTCAAGTGTCCACCGAACCAGGATATAGCAGATGATATTTGCGAAAGCGACTTTGGTTGTTCGTAATAAAATGAGGCATTTGGACAACAATCCCCAAATGTTGGCTGAAAACATGCTTTCTTCCACAAAATCTCGTCTTGAAATCTTTAGAAGTATCCTTACAAACATTTCAATAGAAAGTCTATAGACTGTCCATATACTTCTGCCTATAAAGTCTATAATCTCTCTATAGAGAAACCCGAGACAACAGTCTATAGGCAACACAAATCCTATAGGCAGTCTATAGACAATCTATGTTTATGTGCATACACTTTCAGTTGACTTTCGCCTTTACAAAGTCGATAGACTATGGATAGATAAAACGAAATATCTATAGGAAGGCAATAGAGTCTATAGGAAGTCTATAGCTTGTCTGTAGGCCATTTTTATAAGGGTATATTCTATCTCTCACCGGAGTAGCAAATTATTACGCTCCTAAGAGCAGTCATTTGATAAGTGTGACAAATTTTATGAGAATCACCCCTGAAACCGAGTCTTTACGTCACGGCTCCTATATGCCCCTCTTCGACCTAGCTAAAGCAAGACATCAGAGAGGAACCCCGAACTGGTGACGTCTGACATACGTCGAACGCGAAGGCGTGCCCAGTTGCCTCGGAAATGCAAAACAGGAGGCTTCACGCTGTGACAAAACAATTCAATTTTTAACATAGATTGAAATATTGAACAGAATTGTACCACCTCGGTCTGTTCGCAGCTGTCGGCCCTTACAATTATTTCTTTAGACAGTCTATAGACTGTCCATAGAGTTCTGTCTATGTCTATAGACTCTTTATAGACAAACCCTAGAGAACCGTCTATAGGCAATACAAATCCTATGGACAGTCTACAGACGATCTATAGATTTATGGACATACATACACTTTCAGTGGACTTTTGTCTATAGACTATGAATAGACAGAAAAATATCTATAGGATGGCAATAGAGTCTATAAGAAGTCTATAGACTGCAGACTATAAACCATGGCTCCCGATTTTCAGTGATACATCTGAGTTCTAGAGCTTCCGCCTCATTTGCGCAAACATCTGGCAGGTATTCGAGACCACTCGCGCCATTTCTGGAAGGACAATGTCATCGGCACATATCAATCTAGGTATGCCACTTGCCTCCAGTTGGCCCCTTCGCCACGACGACACAGTATACCCTAATCCGTTCGTTTCTATCTTCCGTTCAATCTCCTTGATGCAAAACGTAAAAAATAGTGGCGATTATGAACGTACGTGCGCAGTCCCCTTTTTAACCACAACTCTTTCTGCATCTTCCATTTCCTGCCAATTCGCAGCTACGTTGTCGTCCTTGTTAATTTCTTTATTTAAACATGTTTTCACTGCCCATACCCTCTTTTTGCGAAATTTTCCATAACCAGGGCATGGATCTCATTCTCATAAGCCACTTTGATGTCTAAAAAAGCCATCCACAGTGGTCGTTTTTTCTTTGCAGCAATCTCAATGCATTGTGTGACTGAAAACAAGTTCTCTTCTAATCTACATCCTTGCCTGAATCCATTCTGCAGTTCTTCCAAAACCTCCGCCTCTTTAGTCCAACCTTGTAGTTGAATCTTTATGGCTTCCATTGCTATCCGACACAATACCGATGCCACCTTTAGAGTCCTATACTAACATAATGCGATCTGTCTCGCCTTTACCTTTGTATATCAGGCTAATTCTACTCTCGCGTCAATTTGTTGGGATTTCTCTAGTTCTCAATACGTTACTTGTGTCGCATACAGTATTTCTTGCAGCGAGTTTACGGCGCCCCCAGTGGTTGCCGACTGACATGTACTCCCGTGCCATAAGTAACCGAGCAACACGAGCCTTTGCGGCAATCCCAAATACCAAAAGGTGTCAAAACGTGAGGACAAGGATTCACCTCACTTTCCACATATTCAGAGCTTAAGGGCTACCATAAGTGCTTAGCTACGTGGCTAAGAAATAAACCACCGTTGCCCGATTACTTTGGGCAAAGACGGTACGTGGTTTTACTCCCGGAAAGCTGAGGTCCGACTGAAGAAACCTAAGTTGGCGTTATATGCAAGGCTGATTACAGGGCAGAGGCTTGAATCAGCATGCCACGGTGAGTGCTCCACAATGACTTTGGGCATGGATAGCGCAAATGAAACTCCGAGACTTATCTCCCTCCCTTGTGGCCAAGTAACAACTCAATTCTCATGATATCATGTGCTTTCAGGTCCACCTAAATCGCATGATGAAACATTGAGCTCCCTCATTCCAAGCATCTATTGCCATTGGAGTGCCCTGGTGGCATTGACACTAGAGCGGTAGGAGAGCCCGGAGTTGCCAGTGATGATATGACTACACCGCCGGCGACGACTACGACGACGACTTAAAGCCTTTGCAGTATATAAACATAACGGCACTGGAAAAGTGCGCTCAGTAGGGCTGAAAATCTCGCCTCGTCTACTCCGGCCATGCGGTGCAAAAACGACCTACAAAAAGCGGGCACGAGGTCCGGGTCAGCCTCGAGGGCTTCCCATTGGGCCTTTTCGGAATCCCACGTTTCGTCACAGGTTACAGTACGAAGAACCATCTTTGAAAGGTTTGCCTTCATAAGTCCCCTGACGTTCTCGATGACGTCCCTGTCGGTATATGTGCTGTGGCCACAGTAAGGTGGTTATGCCGAGCTCATCGATATGTGCTCTAACAGTTTAATCTGTGCACAGGCGACCGATCATGCTGTAACAAAAAAGCATTCATCTATGAAGGGCCTTCAAGCACATGCGGGGATAGGTACGTTACGTAGAGTTTTTGCTGTTACTTTGGCGTTACTCACGCTCAGACTTATTCACGGCTTTTTGGTTTCCATCAAAACAATCGCATTCCGTGCAAAAAAAAGTTACAGTACAGTTTTTGCCTCATTTCGTACCTCCTGTATAGGTTTTCTTCATTTAAGCCCGTTGTTCTTTGCGTCTTTTTTGTTCTTTTGCGGACGGCACCCGTCAGAAGAAAAAAAAAACATTGACGTCATCTAATAAAGGAACGTCGATAGAAACTCTAAGGCGCGTTTACTATCGCTGGTACTGTGGCAACGGCACACAACAATCGAAGGGCTTGTGCATGCATGTGGGAAGAGCCAAGCGTGAGCTCTGTGCATGCGTCAATTTTCTCTCGCTTTGCAGCTCTCTTTCCTGATAAGGAGCTGCTGCACCGGCTGGTCGACGCTCGTGAGGTTCTGTAGCGAGAGCTACACTGGGCTACCAGTCGAACATTTCGCGGTACATGGGAGAGGAAAGTTGTGCGCATGCGCCGTTACCATGGCAACCGGAGGGGAGCGAGGTGCGGCGTGCGCTCTACCGTCGAAGCAACGCTTGACGTCACGCGGATGAGCAGTTGTGTGCATGCGCCGATACCATGGTAACCAGAGAGACCCCACAGCTGGGCCGCGTTCTTCGTCGCCGCTCTCCGCATGCCGCTCTATCACCCGAACCACGCGTCGTCGCATGCGCAGCATTGCTTATAAAAGGCGATGTAATGGGCGTCTGTATCATAACGTTTCACATGCATGCAGAGAAGGAGAGTCCAGCCGATGCTAAGTGGCGGTATAATAAAGAGAAGATTAACTCTTCCGATCCTGATGTTGTCGCCTGGCAGTTGGCTGCTCAACAAAGAAAGAATGAGGGTCAGAAGGCGAAGAGAGCAGCGGAGACGCCTGAACTGAGAGAGGAACGTCATGCCAAACGGAGATGCCAGACTTCCGAGCGTAATAGACGGCGAATAGCCGCCGAGATAAAGACTATGGAAGGCGTCAGTCAACGGGAACCAACAGAAGAGGATGTGAAGACCCGTCGTGTAACTGATCACACCATTCGAGTTTACGAAAAACAAGCTCAGCCAGTGAAAAGTACCTCTCGCTAGGTATATCCTGGCATAGCCGAGCTGAGCCACTGCCAATTTTTTTTCAGTGCAACAGCACTATTGGACTGTGGTGAAGCCTCTGAAGTTCGTCACGTAATGCGGGAAATGGCGGGAAATTAACGGCACTTTGAATGTTTGACGATGGCTATGCTGGTTTGGGCTGGAGTCTGTGGGGATTGGGCTTCTTGAGCGATCGGAGTGCGCGCCCGCTGCTGCCGTTTGCTCCTTAGAGACCCCCCGTGGGGTGCCCGCGAGCGGAATGAAGGCGGCCGCGCTGCTTGTCCTCCGCTCCAAGTGAAGTTCTGTTGAAGAAGCGCTGTAAAACACCCTCTCTTCCGTTCTTCCCGCTTCGACCTCGCGTCCCCATTGGGTCACTCCGAGTGACAGCTGAGGGGCGTTGTTTCGGCGAGCGGCCCGAGCGGGAAATGAACGGGGAGACCGCCACCGACTCGGGCAGCAGAAAGCTGCGTAGATTTCGCCTCCCGGGTGCCCCGGCGTTTGCTGGGGGACCAAGAGCGCGGGTGGTGTAACCTTGCGCACCTAGTATGTACGCTTGAGTCCAGGCCCGAGCCTCCGGAGTCCCGTCGCCCGCCTGTGCGGCGCTCACAAGCTCCGGATTCGGGAGTGCCTGATTCGACTGGTTCTCCGTCATCGCCGGCCATTGCCGGTGACGACGCGCGATGGACCATCGACGTGCGACCTGCGTCGACAAGATGTGCTCCGCGCATTCCCCATCCTCCCTCGTGTTGTGTCGCGCGCGATTTAACCCTCTGGTTGGCCGTGCGGCATACTATCGCCCTTAGCTGTGCCGTCACGCGCGTATGTAGTATTTGCCTTGCGCGCGCGGCTCCGCGGGCCCGCTTTCGGGTGCTGCGGCTGGGCTATGGGTTGTACTGAGGTCTGGGGATCAGTGCAGTGTTATGTAATGCAGATTCTTGTATAATAAACACTTGTGCTCTATAATAACTGCGCCTTCCTTCCTTCGGAGCGAGAGCGCAGGATCGCGGCGAACGCTGGCAGTGCCCTCAGCTTGCTCTGGCCCGAACCCGCGATATGTGGGCGCAGTGCCACCTAATTAATACTTCGGCACGGGTTCGTAACCAACCCCACAAGTCATTAATTAAAATGGCAATTATAAAGGCATTTAGGCTGAATGCCTTTATGGTAAAGACCTTTAGGGTGGAATCCTTCAAGGCAGACGCTTTCAGGGTAAAGGTCTTAACCTCAAAGGCCTTTAAGGCAAATACCTTTAGAGTGAAGGCCTTCAGGACAAGTGTCTTCCTAGCAGAGGCCTTTAGGTTCAAGTATTAGGTACACGGCCTTTATGGCTACGGCCTTGAGTGTAAAAGCCTTCAGGTCAACCAATGCTTTCGTATTCGCAGCGCTAAAGGACCTTAAGTGCCCACCTAAGCTTTTCTATTTAGCTAACCGTACACGGAATGTTTCGATACGGAACGAAATTTTATACAAGCAAAAAAACATTTCGCCCACATTTTTGGTTTCATCAAGTTGCAAAAAGCCTCTTTTTATTATCTAGAACAAAAACTGCTATTACACAGATAAATCGGGATATCCTGATTCGGGCGCAGAAATGCACCCCTTGGAAATTGCTCGACCTGAGCGATGGTGTCACTGTCTAGCTAGAGAAGTTGCAGCCCGGGGATTAGTAGTCGTGTGACAAGCACCGCTGACTCACCATTCTTCGCATAGAGGAACCTGAAATGAGAAGGAACAAACAAGGTTCGCAAGTAGCAGGTCTTGACACATGCAACAGAGTTGAAACAAACAGTATTGTTGCGTATTACCTTGAACAATGAAGAGTAATTTTACTTTACAGTAACTAATGCAATTACAAAAAATCATCACTCAGGTCTTAAGCAAACGCAGGTAAGAGAAGCCACCGCAGTGGCTCAGTGATTATGGTGCTTGGATGCTAACCCGAAAGACGCGGGTTCGGTCCCGGCCCCGGCGGCCGAATTTTGATGGAGGCAAAATGCTATATACCCGTATACTGCACGATGATGGTGCACGTTAAAGAACCCCAGGTGGTCGAAATTTCCGGAGCCCTCCACTACAGCGTCCCTCATAGCCTGAGTCACTCTTAGACGTTAAATCTCCATACACCATAAATAAAACAGAAAAATTTGACTTCGAAGTTAAGACTATTCAAACATCAATTCCGAAGGAGCATTTCTCGTACTGGTCAGTTTTCGCGGCTATGTTCAATTTCGTTTAAGGAATGCGCCAAACATTTCCTATATTTCCACAACAGAAACGTGCATTGGAACGCTGCCCTACCAACTCAGGCAGTGCTTTTCCACTGGCCTTGGCAGTACTCCCCCTATCGGCGCTGATAGTGCTCTTCTGGCGGGCCCGACAGTGCTCATCTAGACATCCCGGCAATAGTCCTCTAGCGTGCCTCCTCTTTTGTATAAAGCAGCTGTTGCTTATGGCGTCTCATGCATTCAGGTAGCCGAGAGTCAAAGAAAAACGTTATCGGCTAATAATTCGGAATCGAGCATCTCGAAATAAGCGCGGGGTATTCTACCAAGTGAATTAGTTCAGGAAAAATATAAACATGCACGCTTGCTGCTGCGACTAAGAAGTTAGTAATTGGTTTCATTCAGTTAGGGGAGTTAAAGGCGGAGTTAAAGTGCCCCCTCCTACTCACGACTACTCGGTTTAACTCGTTGAACCCTTACTACTTTTTTTTTGTTTGAAGAATGAACACCTGCTTTCGCACATTTACTGGGGTACAACTGCGTTAGGCCCCTACCGCTTTTTTAGTTGAAATGCTTTATCTGTTCTGTACTGGCACGAAACTTGTAGGGCCAGTTTGCATGTAACTATTTATACATTTTCTAGATGAGCGATATTTAGTTAGACATAAAGTGATGTGCTGTATTTTCCGAAAGTTCTTAGTGAGTTTCATATTCCTCGCACAGCTCACTTTTTTTTCTTCAGTAAATGTAATTTCTTTAATGACGGTCAGTCGCCAACTCACCTCGCAGCTGGTTCTTCAGCCATGGCTCGACGTAGTCCGTCGCCAGAGACTTACCGAGGACTGCGCTGGCGAAGCTCTCCGCGACACTGCGTTGGCCGTTATGGCAACCGTCGAAAGTCACCGTTCCGCAAAGGCCGTCGACAGTGATCAGCGCAGTCGACAGGGAGAAGGTAATAGGGCCGGTATAAACGTCGACTTGACGCACACAGCTCCGACTGCAGTGACGGTAGGCGCACGTTTCTTTGATTCTAATAGGAATTTCCAAGTCAACGCTTAAGCAGTGATGCGTGACGTTAACAAAGAGGGGGCCGAATCCAGTGTCCAATGGCACTGACGCCACCACGGGCATCTCGGACTGTACTCGGAACTTCACAACCTGCGAGGCATGCGCCGAATATTGCATCCTTGAAAATATTCGTGTATGTCCATGTCATCAATAAAAAAAATGCTGAAAGATAGGGTCACGAACAAGACTAAGCTGGCAGCGGCGCTGGACGGAGCGCTCGCGCTGGGCCAGCGGCCATTTAAATAATTTCACTGCCATCAATCACCTTGTCTCATTCTCCGGCTGGCCGCTACGTAACATTATCACCCAACCCATGCGAAATTTTTTTTAGACAGTCAATTGACTGTCCACAGACCTCTGTCTATGAAGTCTATGGAACAATACAATAGACAAGTCTACAGACAATATAAATCCTATAGACAGTCTATAGATATATTATAGATTTATGGCCATACACTTTTAGCAGACTTTTTCTTATATGGTCCATAGATTATGAATAGACAAAAGTCCGACTGCAGCTCCGACTGCAGTGACGGTAGGCGCACGTTTCTTTGATTCTAATAGGAATTTCCAAGTCAACGCTTAAACAGTGATGCGTGATGTTAACAAAGAGGGGGCCGAATCCAGTGTCCAACGGCACTGACGCCACCACGGGCATCTCGGACTGTACTCGGAACTTCACAACCTGCGAGACATGCGCCTGATATTGTATTCCTGAAAATGAACGTTGATAATACCACACATGTGAGATGCGTGAATTTTTTCTAATTCAAGCGTAAATTTCATAAGCACATAAGGCATGCCACACAGACTCACGTAGGTGCACGTGTATTTGAGTATCAACCAATTGAAGTAGGATTTGTAAAGCAAGCATGTCTTTCAGTTTTAATGACTCGCGTGCCTCAGGAAACAAAAACACGTGTTGCACTCATCAAAAAATCAAACAAAAATAATCGAGATAGCCCAAGTTTATAGCATTGTACAGTGTCGTCCATTCTTAGGCTGAACACGCGAGTGTGCGGTCGCGCTCTTCGGAACGCCCCTGCGTTCGATACGGCCGCACATCGAACCTAATTGGCGCATGCGCAGAAGGACCTGGATGGAGTGCTTCGCGTCGCCTCGACAGAGACGACTACATCAGCGCTTCGAAGAGCGCGGCCACATTCCCCTGTATTCACCCTAAGAGTGGATCACCCTGTACAGTGTTAAAGAGCACAAAAACATTCAGCATTAAAACTAGTGTCGATAAACGGTGTTTGGAGTTGACGTGTGTCCTTGTCCGCAAATGATGGCTCGTTATTGTCCGATATGCCATGAGCGGTTATACATGTAATCCGTGTAGGGTAGCACGCGATTTCAATCATCAAAGGGTCGCCATTTCAAAAATACTGGTTACGAAGAACTTTTTTGAATATCGCAATAACTGCCTTAGAACAGTAAATAAGTCTAGAGGCGATGCCTTCTGGACACAACTGTACTTTAATAGTACAAGGTAATATGCAGAGAAGCAGAAAGTACCGCACCTAGATTGCGACCTCTTTTCTTAGCATAAATTTTATGTTAATTTTTTCCTTCACTGTATGCGTTAAATTAAACTGGTTTAAGCATGACTTGAACCTAGTTATACGAACGAAAGCTCTGTTAGCATGGTTAGCCTGGCGCCTGTGGAGAAGGGCTGACGCGCTCGGACCGGCGCTCGCTTCATCCATGCGACTAGTGCCGACGAAGCGGCTGTTAAATTCCCGCTAGTCACGTGGCACTGCAGTGGCGGGGCTTCGAGCGAGCGCAGCTCCGATGCCTCTCCTTGGCGGGTCACGTGTCGTGACGTCACCGGACACACCTCCGCTCCACCGGCTGAAGGTCAAACGCGCGCCACACTTGACCTTGAGAGCTTGCCTCGAGCAGTAGAGCTTTCGCTCTAAAAACCTATTGTTTTGCTTATTTTATAGTTAGAGACCAAGAATGACGCCAAGCTAGAAAAAAATATAGCTTGATAGGGCACGAGCAAACGCACGTCCTGCACAGCGGGTTCTAAAGGGGACGTGATATGGCTGGACTTTTCAGTTGTCCTCCTTTAAATAGCTTACGGGAGTGCCGCTAAAGTTTAGGGACAAACATTGAGGCGAAATTGTTCAGGTGCTATTATCATTACCGGCATTCCGTTGTTGCAGACGCTTCCGAGTGGCCCCACACGTCGAAGCCAGTCTAGTCCGTCCACAACGTAAGGCTCCGAATCTGGGCCCTGACTATCAAGCTTCATCCGGGAGGCGTACACGGCTGGCATCTTCTCAAGCTCGGCGTCGAGGAAGCGTTCCAGAATACCTTCGAAACTTGTGTCGTAGCATCCTGGGCTCGCGAGTAACAAAGTTTGGATAATAGAACTGGTCGGAGCTTTCCAGATGACTAGCTTTTGTATCTGAACAGAACGTGCACGATATTGTCAAGATGACAGGATCGTACAGGCGTGAGCAAAAAAAATGGCGGGGGTTCAATGTGACTAGAACCTAGTTATACGAGCGAAATTTCAGTTAAGCATGGTCTCCGCTGTCTCAAAATCAAATGTCAAGGTCAAGTTCAAGGTCAGGAACCCAATGGTTATAGTCATGATCACATGGCCACCAAAGCTTGGGCCAAACGCCCACGCAGTTAAGTTAGGTTTGACCTTGTGAGGCATTGAATGTCATTTGTCGATGTGGTGCCCAATGTCTAAAATCAAATGCATTAACACCTCTTTTCGGGCTAGTTGGTGCATACTTGAATTAGATAAAAACTAGCGCCAAACCATGCAAACCACGAGACAAGAACGAAGACGAGACACAAGCGTTAACTCACAACTGAATTTTTTTCAAGCCAGGATGCAGCTTATATCAGGGGAAGCTTCAAGGGGAGAGAAGGGTGACACGGAGGAGAAGGTGAATAAACGCAACATCTGAGGTCGCAGAAACAGGCAGGCAGCCAAAAATCACACAAGAAGAAAAAACAGACGCATAACTGAATCTAAAATGGCGTAAATGCTTTCATTACAGCCAAGACCCACAAGCCAGAATTACCTTTCAAAATTATTGTCAGCGAAGAGGGTTCACGGCAAAGGAATGTCAGCGGTTTTTTGCCGCAAGGCTAGGCCTATTTTATGCAGAAATAAAGACGTTAAAAAAAACATCTTAAATTACCTGTTTTAGACGACCCCTTCCTCACAAAAAATTCGACAGTTGTCGCTGAGTACCTACAGAGTACCTGAGTACAGAGTACCTGAGTACCTGCAGAGTACAGAGAGGCTTTGGGTTTTCGGTAGATGTGCAAGATTTGTTTTACTATGTTCCTTAAGACCAGATTTTTTTGGCTGTGAAGCAATGCATAGAAGCAAACGGCGACGTGCCTTTCCAGAATTCTTCAGGACTGTAGGTTGATAATTTCATCACTTGATTGCAGGTTTACCTAAGTGCTACTTTTATACATTTTGACAACCTGCCCTTTTTTGCTGCGCAACGGTGTGTGCATAGGGTCCTGCGTGGCCTCTATCTTTTTCAATATATTCTTATGAAAGGTTCATCAATCTTTAGATAAACTTTTTTATAGGAGAGGGGTGGTTTTAAAAGTTTTTAGGTTTGTGGACGATTTTTAGTGCTTTTAAAATAAGCAGACGTCCTTCACTTACCCCTCTACAATAGGTGAAGTTTTAAATGCATTGACTTTTACCCATTAACTACCCGACACTAATGTTTTACTGTTTTTACACTTTTTACTGTTTTTAGGCAAAAAAAGAGCTTTTTTCTCACGCCTGTACTTTACTACTTTTAAAAGGTTCGTAAATGCCTGCCAAATGATTTCTTTACTTCTAACAAAACTTTCTGACAAAATTGTTATTTTTTCTTATATTACCGCAAAGTAGCGGAACGAGAATGCGAAAAAAACTGAGTTCTAGAGGCCGCCTATATTTGGCGCGTTGCCAAAGATGCAGATGAAACGCGAAAACAACATCACTGAGTGAAATTTTGTTCTATGCCAAGCATATTAAAGTGCTTCACTGCACAAGTGTTACCACAGCTCGCGTAAGGGGCTTACCAGTGGTGCATCCTGCGCGGCCTACGGAGCCTGATTCCCGCACATACGAATAACTCCTCGTTATCTGGCTTGCAGCAGCGTGGCAGTAGTCGGGCCAACATGCCAATAGCACAGTGGCGAATGCCATGACTGCTTTGCTTCCACCCATGTCTGAATTGTGGTCGCTCCCCTGCGAGAAACAAAGAAATGACAGATCGCACTCAAGACTAGTTACGTGCTTTGAATGCGAAATCATTGTCTCATCGGGGATTCTGTTGCGAGGTTCATGAAAGCTTCTTCCCTCCTTTCATTTATGGCACATCTAGTCATTAGCATACAGTCATAAGGGACGGCGTACACTAGGTTCACATTTATTCGCCATGGAGCAACGCGATCTTGTGCCCTATGGGCAATAAAAAAAAGGTTTTCTAGTCTATGGATTGCGTGCTCACCTCGCAATCTGAAGGTCCAGTGGTTGAATTCTCAGCACCTTTGGAAGAAAGTTTGTTTCTGTAATGATGACGTCACCCATTTTCTGGGCGACGCCGGGTTTTGTTGCGCATGAGCAATATAATGTTTTCGCATTAAAAGAAATGAAATGCGAAGTTTGCTGACTGCAAGGAAAAAGTTATGACCAGGGTATTTTTTTCAGAAAACGCTTGTTTACACCATTAAAGGGCGCTGGAAACTACACCAACCTATTTATCTAAGGAAAACTCGGTGGTTTGGATCTTCCCGTCTCTGTGTACGCTTGCTTGGCCGCAGAGGGCGAATTTATTTCCGAAAGATTTATAGCTGAAAATGGAGTACTTACTCCGTTCACTCTATACAAACTAGTGACAAAGCATTCGAAAGTTGCCTCATTTTCATAAAAATGCGGCAAAGGACAGATAGAGGCCGACTTTAGTCTGTAGTTAGTGTTCCTTTAAGACACCTTTATACAAAAAAATTAATTATTCACTGTGATTTTATGAGAAGCAAACAATGATTGGATGTGTCATTGAAAAAACTCTAAAGCATCATAATTAATGTAGAGCTCAAAGCACAGGCCCTTTTACCCTTTTATTGTCCTCTCAGAAAAAAATACAAAATAAAACATAAATGAAAGAGAGATGGAGCCCAGACCAGCAACGCTTTACCGGGCTTAAAGCCAATAAAAAAAAGAAAAGGAGCTAAACGCTCAAAAAAACTTAATTTAAAGAAAAAAGCAGGAAAATAGAAACAACAAACAAAAAACACCAAAGGCACAGAACAGACAGAAGCACAGAGAAAGTCACAGATAATGTCAGAACAGATAAAGTCACAGGCACAGTTGGTCCAGACACCACAGTCAGAAGGACAGATTAAGTCACAGAAAATGACAGCACAGATAGGACATCACATGCGCTAACCACTTCGTTTGGTTCTGTGTTTCCAGCAGTACATTTATCGCCATGAGTGACCAACTCGCCAAATAGCCACTGTTATCTAAAACCTGTTTTAAAAGTGCTCAGTAGATGACAAGTCGTCGGAAAGTGGTACACGTCGGTTCCGTTGATAACGAATGGGATTATGCCATATCCATCATATCTACTCGTATCTGCCTGGATGAAATAAGGATTACAGCATTCGGAAAGTGCCGGCCCGAAAGGCGTGGGTTCGATCCCGGCCGCGGAGGTCGAATTTCGATGGAGGCGAAATTCTGGAGGACCGTGTACTGTGCATGTCAGTGCACGTTAAAGAACCCCAGGTGGTCGAAATTTCCGGAGCCCTTCACTACGGCATCTCTCATAGCCTAAGTTGCTTTGGGACGTTAAACCCATATAAACCAAACCAAACCATTCGGAAAGTGAGCCCATGCGTTCGACACCAAACGCGGCAGTTAGTTTCCGATAGAGGCAGGATGGCAGAAAATAACATGTAACGAGGTTTCGGCTGGCGTTTAAAAAACCCACATCGTAGAACTTATGCACCAGCCGTTCTCTACTACGCACCTAACAGTCCACAATGTAGGTTTGGTGCTTAAATACTGATTAATGAATAATCTGTTTCTTCATTAAAGATATTTGCAATTGTATTTGTTTCGAGGTCCTTTGTGACATCCAACTTACAAAAAAGAGCATCACTGTGTGCAACATTAACTAATCCATAACTTGACCAAGAATCAGTTTAGTTTAATGGAACACTATAACACCGTTGCCACCTTTGTTTTAACACACACACGCAAATGCCAAGTATGACTGGTTGCGCAACACATCAAATGCGTAGGACGCCAATTCGAATGGAAGAGCGCAAACCCATTCCACTCTAAATACGAATACGCCTGTATAGTAGTAAAAAGAAAAGAGTAAGGTGTCCTCTTGCACCCTTTTTTAAAAGGGTGTGCGCTAGAGGAGAGCTTACTCTCTTTTTAAACCGTTCCGTTTAGCGTGCACTGACTTGAATAGCACTCTTACAGGGAGCCTTCGTTACAGCTGATAACGTTAATTTTAGGCGTAAAATATACAAATGATAAAGAAGTAAGCCAATCAACCAGACAGTTAAATAATAAACGGAGTATATTTACCGCTTACGCGTCTTTTATAGATTCGTTTATGCCAATGCCTTTGGTTTTAACCCGACAGTAATAAATAAAGCAAGAAACCAATAAATCAAGCAAATAATGAAAGACCTGGCACGCCACTGAATCAGCTTTTCTTTTTTATGGAAAGTTTGGCGAAATGATAATCAATTTCAATAAATAAATGGATAACAAAATAACAACATGGGGACGCTTAATTAACCTTAAGAGTGACATGCGACAGCATTAGATTTCACATTTGTTGCAGCTTCCGTTGCAACTTCTGACTGTGTTCGCATCAGTTTGTTTGCAACTTTCGGTCCATCAACCAGCATATCTTTACTTCCAGCAGCAGTAACAGGTAAATGCTATGCTGTGATGGTGCCGACGTTTGCATTCATCACAAATACCCAGAAAACCTCTACGGACACATTTTCTCAGCCAGAAGTTGTTCGCGAGCCCAATTTTTTCGCATATCGTAAGATTGCATGCACCATAGCAATCTATAAGACCGCAGATCACTTCTCGGTACACTTGTTGTTTACGGCTATTTATTTTCAAAACGAACCCCATTGGTTGTCTATGGCAGCAGTAACCACTAGGTGTGAGCGCAAGGGAAACTTTGGAAGCAATATTTTGCTACGCATCGAAAGGCTAGACCGTTCCGGTTAATATGTTCATAACATTATCTGATGAAATTTTATAGTTACCTCACAATTCATATCCACACAGCCATCTCTCACAGCCATTTCCTAGAAAGCTGGGCTTATTTTTTTCTCATATTTAATTTCGATTATCTATCGAGCTTGCTCTCTAGAAACTAAGTCGCTCGCAACCCGGCGGGTTGCTCAAACCTCTCTCGACCAGTCATTAATGTAATTGTAACCTGCCACGGTTTGTAGGTTGTGATGACGTCACAAGATCCCGTGACCACTCACGAGCAATCATGGCCTCCCATCGATGACGATGACGCCATTCGATGACATTTTGAAGACTTCACTAAGTAACGTGGTCCCTCCCGGCCAATGAACGAATTTCGGAACACCGGACATCGGCGGGGTTTTTGTGTGACAACTGTAATGCTATCTCATTAATAAATGACCCGGTAAAGCACTCCATCGCCGCATCAAGAACCTAATGCGCGACCAGCGCCCCATCCTTTATTTATCGACTTGAAGCAATACCATTTGATGTAAGCAAATTTTTTAGGTAAGGTTACCCAACAACAGATGTGGGTGGCGATCGCCACAACAACGCTACCACTTATATGTCTTGCCAGGAAAGCTAAAATCAGGAAGATTACTTATTTTTATCAGATTGAATGATGCCACTCAACCCGCCAAGGTGGCTCAGTGGTTAGAGCGCTCGGCTACTGATCCGGAGTTCCCGGACGACGAACCCGACCGCGGCGGCTGCATTTTTATGGAGGCGAAACGCTAAAAAAATTCCCAGGTTGTCGCAATTATTCCGAAGCCCTCCACTACGGCACCTCTATCTTCCTTTCTTCTCTCAATCCCTCCTATATCCCTTCCCTTACGGCGCGGTTCGGGTGTCCAACGATACATGACACAGATACTGCGCCATTTCCTTTCCCCAAAAACCAATTATTATATTATTATGAAGCCACTGCGGTGGAGGCAAAGCTTATTTTCACCACGAGCATACCCGTAACCCGAAAGAGCACTTGGACTCAAGAAGGCTCCATGATGACCAACGTTTTGCCCTCATAAATGCCGGCTCCGTTTACTACCGAAGCCGGAAGTGAATGTCCAAAATGGGCAAACTGCATAGACAGGCGAGACGACTTAGACCTGCGCCAGATAAACAGGGGGGTCATTATCATCTTCCCGCGTGAATCTTGACCCAGCGCCTTTTTCTGCCGACCTCCTCACGGCCAAAGCAGCCGAGACTTATCTCGTGCTTAGCACGTCGTGCGGTGCGTTTTTTGCGCTGTGCTATAGATTCTAGAAGCACTGTTCAAGCAGTGTTGCACCAAGGCAGAGTGGAGTTACTACATAGGCTGCTCTTTAAGGGAGCCGGAGTTCCGCATTTGTTATCTATGCGACCCGCCGCGGTGGCTCAGTGGTTAGCGCGCTCGGCTACTGAGCCGGAGTATCCGGGTTCGAACCCGACCGCGGCGGCCGCGTTTCGATGGAGGCGAAACGCTAAGGCGCCCGTGTGCTGTGCGATGTCAGTGCACGCTAGAGATCCCCAGGTGGCGTAAATTTTTCCGGAGACCTCTACTACGGCACCTCTTTCTTCAGAAGTACTTGCTTTAGGGCTAGTTAGTTCATCATAAAGTTGAATGGCGCAAGGAAACGAACTCTCCGTTCATTCGCTCTGTGTCTTACTGTGTTCGTTCCCTTGCGCCATTCAACTTTATGACATCTTTCTTCCTTTCTTTTCTCAGTCCCTCCTTTATCCCTTCCCTTACGGCGCTGTTCAGGTGTCCGCCGAGATGTGAGACAGATGCTGCGTCATTTTCTTTCCACAAGAAACAATTTCTGTTTCCAATTTATATGCGTCTCTCACGATAAAGCTGCTTAAAAGCATTAATGCATTGCAGAGAAGGCCAAACCTCCGCACCGTGAGGCCCTGTAGTGCAGTCAAAAGCAGAGCTCTTTGCTATTACCAAACTTTCCACAGAGCTCATGTATCATAAAATGGTGGTCCGAGCTCGCCAAAAATTCGGGTGTTTACGGATTGCAGTAACACACGTGGTCAGTAATGTAAACTGTCTTCTAGTAGCAAACTTCGAGGTCATTGGTAAACGCACAATCACATCGCTACAAAATCAGTGAAATAGATGTATTCCCAAAAATTCGTGGACATAACAGTCGGACACAAAAATTAAGAGGTAAAAGAAGCAAAAAAGAAACGTTCTTCAGATGATAATGGCGATGTATGCTCGACAGCTTTTGTTTGACGCTTCCAGATGGCGCCGCCATCATTAAGCGAGGCACAGCTGCAAAGGCTATCAACTACTTATGCAGAACACCTGGCTGTACTGGGGCTGACCTTCGACTCCACCAAATTAGCTGTGTTGCGGATTTCGGGCTAGTCAGACGATACTTCTGCGGTGCTGTCTCCCAGTGACGCTACAATCAGCTACAATCAGTAGATTGGTTCTAATTCCGGGTAATGCACTTGTCATTGTTTCATAATTCGAACTTATTCCGCCAGTCTCTGCAGAAGTCACTTTTACGTTTTGGGTAGCATTAACTGGCAGGCACAACCAGTATTTTATAGCTCTTACAAGTGAAGACTTGGTCACAACAATCTTTAGGAAAAGATAAAAAAGATTTTAAAAAAACTCGGGAAAGGCTAAGCCGCCTATCCGCTGTGGCACGGCCTCCACTCTGATGAACGTTACTTTTCAATTTTTTTTTCAATGCGTCTAGGGTTGGTTTCAGGAAATCGGTGATGCCGGCTACATTTGATATCCCTGATGGACAGAATGGCAGGGACATTTTGTGTTTAGAAAAATGCAGGGGGGGAGGGGGGCACTTTGTTGACCTAAAATGTGGTGAGGCGAAAGCCTTTAGCGCGGTATTGCTGCTTCTGTCACTAATGTGACCTCGGAATTTTTATTTTAAAATTTTTATTTTCACTTTTTTTATTTTTACTTTTTACCATGTATTTTATTGTGTTTTTTATTGTGTTTTATTTTCATGACGTCGTCACTTTGATTGACAGCGTAGTGTGACACTTTTCTGCGAAAATCCTCGCTGGCGAGTGATGAGCCTACAAAAGCTTTCGCCTTACGATTCATTTTCCAAACCAATACACAGAGATGGACGTCGCCAAGTTCCAGGGCGCCCCTTAGGAACTATTGTCTAGTGCTGCCACTTCTTTCTTTCACGCCGTTGTCATCTTTTCTTAAAGGGCACTGCAGCAGAGTTTTTGTTGGGAAAACAGTTCCGGTTGATAAAGAAAACATTATTTGAAAAATTATGTGTAATTTTTTTGAATGGGTAGCAATTCCGTGCGCGTGAAAGTGTGCGACGTGTGTGAATTCCTAATGTTCTCGGGCCATTCGTGTTATTTTTGTGCACTACTGCGTTCTAAATACACATATATCAATGTTGAGACTTTCCTCGGTAGTAGAACACAATGCGTGTCCGAAGACGCTATCACAGTTCTTTCCGAGTAATTCTGTATACTGCCACCGACACTGTTCGCACCGTGTCGGTGGAAATATTGTTACATGATCGCTGTGCTTTCAATGACTAGTTATCAGATTAGTTCTCCGTGCCTGAGATGTTATGCACCATTTACATACATACATACATACATACATACATACATACATACATACATACATACATACATACATACATACATACATACATACATACATACATACATACATACACACACACACAAATATACATACATACATACATACATACATACATACATACATACATACATACATACATACATACATACATACATACATACATACATACATACATACATACATACATACATACATACATACATACATACATACATACATACATACATACATACATACATACATACATACATACATACATACATACATACATACATACATACATACATACATACATACATACATACATACATACATACATACATACATACATACATACATACATACATACATACATACATACATATTTATTTGTCACAATTACAAGTTGAAATAAGTGTGCCCGCGGAAGCGCGAAGTGCGCTTGTGGGCGGGTCACGGCAATCAAACGAAGTACAGGCTCAGTATTGACGAAAAAAGTTTCCTGTATGTAGAACCAAAACAAATACTGCACAACAAAGCTTATTGCAATAAGACACATAATATTCCTAAATACAAAAAAAGAACAATATCACTAATGCACACTGCCAAATTAAGACACTTATTTACACAGGTCCAAAAGCAACTTAAACAACCTAGATTCACATGGGATGGCAAACTCAGAGTATTTAGAGCATTCTTTTAATGCAAGCCTACAGGGCTTTTGACATATTAAGCCAGGACTTTATTCTACATTTTACCTCTTTAAGGGATTGTAATGATAGCATACACCCATCACTCGCTGACTAGCAGAGCTCCATCTGTATAATATTCTGCACACAAGAATTCCACACGTTAATAAGTGATGATTCTCATTCTTGTCACGCGTCGTTGTCATCAGGATGTTTGCAGTGCAGGTCCACACGCAGCGATAGCGACATTCAATGTCGGACGTTGACTGAAGTCCTCAAGAAAGCTTTATCGACGTCATATGAGTTAACAGCGTTGATTTTGCAGTGGTCAAATGTGAAAACACACCTCAATCGCTCCAAGTAGAAAAATTGAGGAAAAGCGGTGCTCACTCTATCGTTGTCGCCGAAATTCCAGAATATTTCTTGCTGATACGCCGGTGAATGTGCAGATTTACAGCTTACAAATGTGTGGCGAGGACACACTGACGGAAGCAGGAAGCACTCTGACTGAAGAAGCGCGCAAGAGGTATACGATAAGTGGTTACTCACGCGGAGGTGTTTGCCATCTCTTGCATGCGAGCCTTGCGTTAGATACGCCTTTGCCTACGGCTGCAGGTCGGCCTTGAAAGAGGAACTTCCGCAATGGGTGCCCCTCGTGTGAGCTGTTCTCTTTATCACACGGCGGGGCGCAATGGCCTGGCTTGAGCTGGCATGGCTCAAACGTCAACTACGCATATCAAGTAAATCAACTGCGCTGAATACAAAATTGGAGAAACTAGTCAGGAATCGAACCCCTGATAATATGGATAATATGATAGCTTACTACTGTACGCTAATGAGTACACTCGCCAGTAAAAAAAGATTAGCACAATGACGTCACTGGAGCGGTGAAAATCGCACAGCCAGCCTGGCGCGGCGCCCTGCTTTGCTAACACGCTTGGCATTTTTGTTATCGACGTGTTCGTAACCTCGGCGCCAAGGGTTGCTATCGGCCACTCCTGTGGCACGACACTAGTGCTAATCTTTTTTACTCGTGACTGTACGTGTGTGATTAAGGGGCATTAATTAAAGGAGTAGCGATTAAGCCAGTAGCAAAGTGGATGTCGGTGAAGGGTGAGGATGCGCGAACGACTGCATGCCTGTGTCACGTGAATCATGTGGTCTGGTAACATTGGTCGAGCACGTGATCCAGTAATATGCTAATGAGATCAAATGGAATCACTAACGGGACCCATTAACGCTATCATACCCTTAAAGACGTAGCTTAAACGTTCCCCCCCAATCCCTTTTGTGTGTTTCGATAAAGGTCCAAATTGAAGAGTTGTAAACTCATTCACGCCAGTTACATACCAAAAACTGATCATAATTGCGGTGCAAAATAGTGGCGAACCTTGGTGTTTTACAGCGGCAGCTGTTATGCGCCCGTCCCTGGCTTTCTCGTCGCCGTTGTCGCCGCCGTCGGCGTTACCGGCTGGTGCGCTAATACAGAGTTATAGCATATATCGTTCCCTTGTTTACGTTACCGGACGCCGGACTTTCCGGTTAGCGCGGCGCACGCCAGAAGACGTTTTAGCATACCGTCTCTCCCGTAACAAGTTACCGTATGGCTAAAACGAGTGATGATGATGGCAGATGCCCAGATTTTATTGCAAAAGAAAATACGGATGCATTGCAATCATTTCTATGAAGTGAGATGCTACATGCACTTTAATAATCTTTTTCTCTGCATATAAAGACGTTCCGACTACATTTCAGCTAACAGCCGACTCAGCGGCTTTTCAAATGTGCCCGTGAAGCTAGACGCCTTTACCTGCCCTGTCCAGTAGACAAATTCGCGACGTAGACCTCCGTAAGCTTGCATACGCAGCGCACGTTGTTGCGAGCGCTGTGAAAAAGCGCTACTACGACACCTGTTTGTCGTGCCGCATCGTCGGTTCTTTACGTGTTTGGATGTAAACATAGTGGCGCCATCTAGTGATAGAAAGTTAAAGCGCGCCAACTAAGGGCTGGAGCAACTTTATTTTCTGCAATTACTGATGAATATAGTAAGGGAATTACCAGTCTTTTATTTTCAAGGAAAAAAAACATGAAAATATCGAAAAATGTTATATGGGGCACAAAACTGAGGAGCTTCAGTGTAGTCGTTGCTATTTCGCTATGTACACGACATACAGTTAGGCTTAACTGCTAAAAAATCGGCAAATTATCTCAAAAACATGGCCTAGTTGTTACTCAAACCTCGACGTATGAGTGAGAGTCTGCAAATTAAAAGCAAATTCCTTCATTTATATGCGAGAAATGGCGCCGAAGAAAGCGGCGGCGGTGCTGCATTTGGTCCGAAGGGGCCGTGCAGTGCGCCGCCATGTTTGTTTACGAACGAACGCTAACTCTCCGCAACCCTAAAAGAGATTCCGTGAAGTGCTAGCGGACCGGTAACTGGCGGCGCATGCGCAGATGTCGCTAGCCGGGCCCGGTAAACGGTAACGTAAACACGCTAACGATATGCTATAACTCTCTGACATCCGCCGGCGTGAGCGTAGTGTGACAAGGGCAAAGACAACGCAGGAAATGCATTTGTCGATATTCTCCCAACCGATACTTGTCTAGTGTGACCGCGCCTTAGCGTAGCGATCATTCACCGTTTGCTGTCTAAAGCAAGCGTTCGATACCAGCTGCGGTGATGTTTTTGCTTGCTTACTGCAAGTTATGCGGTGGGAGAGAACCAAGTGAAGTCATGAGACAAGCGAACGGCCTTGTGTCTCGTCTAATGGGTGCGGAGTGTGCCCTGTCACATTGTAAATTTAACCTCTAGCAATATTAAATCATTACAACTCAGCGCAGTTTACGGAAAACCTCTGCTCCAGTGAGGCATTCGTACATCGTTAGCGGTGTACTCGTCAAGGCGCTAAATCTGTTTCAAAGCTGAATACTACTGCACATTCTAACGCAAGGTTTTAAAACAGTCGAGGAAAGTTCTGAACGTTGAGATGTACAGATACTGACCGAATATAACGGCGGCTCGATGCACTTCTGCAAACGGCGGCGCCTCTGGCAGGGGGCGCTGACTTTGTATGAAACTCCGGCAATAGTTTCATGACCAGGAAAGCACCAACGGACACTATAGCTTCAGTTTGGCAACAGCTGCTTACACAAGAGGACTAGAGTTGCGCCACCATCTCACCCTCTCCTCACCACCCCTTTCTTCTTTCCCTCTTCCCCACTCCTGTTCCTCCTCTTCGGTGTTAGGCTCCTATATAATCTCCGACGAGGATCACCGCAGAAGCCCCAACGAAGGCAGGTCCTCTAGTCGAACCCCAGACGAGCAAACACCATCCCCCCCTCTCCTGGTTCGTTGGTGCTACTGTTAAGGTATGTAAGCTACGCGATCCGCTGCGTAAATTGCTCCTCAGTGCTTTACACAAAGTGTGCTCGAACTTACTGTAATTCCTGTCCTGTCCAGGAATTCCTGTCCTGGAATTACTGTCCACTGTAATTCCAAACTTGTTGACGCCTTCCTCCGCGGGAGAGATAACTGCCTTTGGGTTTCTACAAAAAATACCCTGCAGAGCTGGGTGCTTCGTGAAGCTGGAGAATATCTCACTATGTGGACATTACAGTCTGCTGCCCGAAAAAGAGAGGAGCTCGCGCAAGAAACACCCTTTGCGGAAGTTCCTCTTTCAAGGCCGAACTGCAGCCACAGCCAAAGGCTTATCTAACGCAAGGCTTGCATGCATGAGACGGCAACGCCTCTGCATGAGGAACCACTTGTAGCTGTTGCTTGCCTCTTCTGTCACAGTGCTTCCTACTACCGTCAGTGTGTCCTCGTCACAAATTTGTAAGCTTTAGAACTTAATGTTCACCGGCGTAATATTGAGAAAATTCTGGAGTTCCGATAGCGTAAGCACCGTCTATCTCTTCATTTTTCTACTTGAAGTGATTCAGGTGTGGCCACATTTGACCACTGCAAAAATCAATGCCGTGTTCTAACCTATGCATACACGCGAGGTCGTTAAAGTTTTTTTGAGGACTAGAGAACTCTTTCGCTTTTTCTCCAGATTATTGTCATCAAGTGTCCACTGGTAAGCACTGTTAAAGACTGGTTGTACTTGCTTGTTAACACTTCTCAAAGTCTGAAAGTAACATCTACAGCGACTGGAGGAATTAGCTTGAAATATGATACACTGACATGCGTGCATTTATCTGGAAATAAAACCAGGCCACTGTTTGTAGCTGGTCACGTGTCAACGCGGCAGAGGAAGAGGAGAATAACATTGTGAAGATTCGCTTAAGGTGGCTGATTTTATGAACCGATTAGTATGCCTAGCATGATTTCCAATAAATGACGAGGACATACCATTCTTTAAAATGTGATAAACATTTCGGCATGCTATACTTTACGTTAGCGAAATATGAGGTAATCATTTTTGTGGGGTGCACGGCTTCGTTCTAAGAACGTAAAATACTAATGCACATTCTTCCCTGCCTCAATTAGGGAAAACCGAAACTATGCGCCCAAAGAGAGGCGTAATAAAATAATTTAGGGAACGCACCAGTTTTCGATGTTTCTCGGTCACAGATGTTTTAATGCTCCTTACGGAAGCCCAGTTGTGCGATGGACTGCCATCATGCTCTTCAAGGAATCCAGGTCATGAAGAAAAGCCGCCACTTTTGTATGCAGGACCAATTCATTGCGCAGCGGTTGGTCACCAAATCTGCTCATTTTTGGGTGTATAACTTGCTCCAGGGGAATAATTTTTTTTAATAAGAAAGACAGTGTGTTACTAGTGCGCTGGATGCACGAATACTTCTTCAATAAACGATGATAAGTTCTCTCGCGGTGTGGGTCCGTGGTGCCATCTGTTGCAAACGAAAGAAGTCATAAATTCTGTCTTTTCAAAGATGAGAGGGAAGTTGACATAAAACTGCGTGCTCTTCATACAAAAAGCTTTTTAATTAAAATGCGCTCTAGTGCAGAATACAAAGCTCGACAAGCAGGATGATACTAGATAAGCTAATGCGCTTTTGACAGCCCTAAACTGTCTATCGGCACATAGGTCACCTTCACCGCAATGCAAGGATGCTTTTCAGCAACTTTATCGCCACAGACGCACAGAAAAATGACGGACGACACTACAGACTAGTTACGTGCTTTGAAAGCGAAACTCTTTTTTAATGTATGTTTCTTTTCTTTCTAATGACGCACCTGTCATTAGGACACAGTCTTAAGGCAACGCATATACTAGATCCACCTTTATTCGGCAAGGAGGAACGTGGTTTTTGAGGTCTATGGGTAGCAAACTCGCTTCGCAGTCTGAATGTCCTTGGTTCAATTACCCGCACCGTCGCTAGTACTTTTTTTCATTGTTGATGACGTCACACCAATTCTTCGGGATCACTTCTGCGATCAACGCCGGCAACGACAGGTTTCGTTGCTGGTGAACCATTAAGGCTTTCGCCTTAAAAAAAAAAACATGCGGAACTTGGGCTGCCATAAAGAGCAGCCTATGCCGTAACACCGCCGTGCCTTGGTGCAACAGTGCTTGAACAGTGCTGCCAGAATCTATAGCACGGCGCAAAAAGCGCACCGCACGACTTGCTAAGCACAAGATAAGTCTCGGCTACGTTGACCGGGAGGAGATATCGGCAGAAAAAGGCGTGGGCTCAATGTTCACGAGGGAAGATGATAATAACGGCCCTGTTTGTCTGGCGCAGGTCTACGTCGTCTCAGCTGTCTGTGCAGTATGCCTATTTTGGCAGCTCACTTCCGCCTCCGGTAGCACACAGAGCCCGCATTTATGAAGACAAAACATTTTCGCATCATTGGAACCTTCTTGAGTACAAGTGCTCTTTCGATTTAGGGTACAGGCTCGTGGAGTGAGTGAGTGAGTGAGTGAGTGAGTGAGTGAGTGAGTGAGTGAGTGAGTGAGTGAGTGAGTGAGTGAGTTAGTTAGTTAGTTAGTTAGTTAGTTAGTTAGTTAGTTAGTTAGTTAGTGAGTTAGTTAGTTAGTTAGTTAGTTGAGTTAGTTAGTTAGTTAGTTAGTTAGTTAGTTAGTTAGTTAGTTAGTTAGTTAGTTAGTTAGTTAGTTAGTTAGCGAGTGAGTGAGTGAGTAAGTGAGTGAGTGAAAAAAAATTTGTACATCGGCAAAAAGAATGGGACCAGTGAGTAGTCAGCGCTGGAGAAAATAAACTCTACCTCCGGCATATTACACCTTCAACCAAACCGATATAAATAAGTACATTCCCTGACTTTTTTCTCTTTCCAAGAACAAATAAGTGGCAGCGTAGCAGTGCCGTTGGCTCACCCTCGTTCGTGTTATACGATAATCTCACCTAAAAGATATGCTTACTCCAAAAGGTATTGGGTTTGGTCGATAAATGAAAGATGTGGCGCCAGTCGCTCATCAGGTATTTGATTCGTTGATGGAATGATTGATCGGTTTATTTGTTTTATTATTTATTTATTTATTTACATAATTACATGCCGCGGAACCAGTTACTGATGACGTCTTTCACCTATTATTTAATTGTTAGAATGATTGCCTCATTTATTTATTTTATTATTTATTTTTCACGCGAAATCAACAAAGTCGGCAGTAGCGGAAGCTCTTGGTAAGAATGCGATACATGTCAGTAATGCTTTCGCGCCCTTCCACTTGATTTCGTTTTGTACCCGTTCAGTCCGTTTTGGATGAGTGAATCTAGCAAATGTTCACGATTTTTTTTAATTTTATTGGCGCAATGGACTTAAAACAAATCCATTAGAAATTGCGTTTAGAAAACGATGAGCAAAAACACAGAGAAAGGACGAGGGCTCCGGAATTGCTGTTGTCGGGCTGGTTGGTTACTGTCTTGTAAATGTTTAAGAAATTGCGCTAAACTGCGCTCGTCCTGTCTTTGTGCCGTTGCTTGCGTCGTTTTTTAGAGCAATTTCGTATGCAATTACGAGACAATAACCAACTACCCGATAACGACTATTATCAAAACAAATGTCATTGTAAACATCTTTATTATAAAAAATTATTGATCAATATTTCTTTTAGAAAACTGTAATGTGGAAAAGATTTGTTGTGGCATAGTATGGGAGGGCTCGTGAATAAGTTCTATCTGTAGGAGGCTTTTAGCATGAACCGAAATCTCCGTTCGCGATTTTTTCTTACATTCTCTCTTTATCGTAAACTACCTGTCGTGTCTGGCATCGAACGCACGTGCCAAGTGAAGCATTCTTGGACAAATATTTTGAATACTGGAATATTTTAAGGTACTGTTATGGAAATATTGAAGGTAAGGGTGTATGTTTTCAATACGTAGCAAAATCTTTTTTGTGTGACGTTTTTTCGCCGCTCGCATGGAGTAAACCATTGTGCAACGTTTGTGATGGTAGCAAAAACGCCAATAGCAAAAAATTTCGAGGCTGCCAAGGGGAGATCTGCAGGTATATTGATTGTTATAGTGAACTCTTACAATATGTATGAAACTGTTTCGTTCATCAACTCTTTGAAAATTGAAAATTGATTTTAAGGGAAAGGAAATGGCGCATTATCTGTCTCACATATCGGCGGACACCTGCACCGCGCCGTAAGGGAAGCCGTTGCAAAATGATTTTGTCCAGAATTGCTGAGCACGACGTACTCACTTTCCGAGCGCCACAACTTTTATTTCATCGGCGCAGATATGGTAGCAATATTCCCATCCTTTACTATGCCTATCCGACATGTACTACTTTTATAAGGCCTCTGATCCACTGGGTACTTTTCAAAGATGTTTTATAGATCTTTTAAAGCTTTTTACACACCCGATCATTTATCTTTTACTTCCTACAAAAGCAGCCTGACCGATATAATTTTTATGGAAGCACCCTAAAGAAAGAGTAAGGACAAACTGAAGTCAGTCTCTCTTTATCTATTTTCGCGTTTTTATCAAAAAGTGGCTACTTTCGAGATTTTCGTCACAATAGTTTGGTGCGAGTGCCGATGAATAGTACTTCATTTCCAGCTGCAGTTTTTTTTTTTAAATGAACTCGAACTCCGGTGCCATGCGATCATAAACAGGGGTGCAAAATTAGCATCCAACCAACCAAATTTTGCACCAAGCAAAAATTGGTTGGAGTCTCTCTCGGTGTTACTTACATGGGCAAGCAAGCCTGTCAAGCACACCGGACAAGCAAGCGCTTGTCCATTGTTCCCGTGTCTCTCCTTCGTCCTTGTTGCTTCGCGCTGCTGACGATGATTCACCAGCTAGCCCGTACTAAGATATTAGTTTACATAAAAGCGCCTTTTATTCAAAAATCAACACAATTTCCTACTTTTTTTTCCTCGCAGGGCAGTGATAAGAATTCAGACATGGGTGGAAACAAAGCTGCGGTGGCTTGGGCCGCTGTGCTTCTGGCATGTTGGCTGGAATACTGCGACGCCGTTACGAGTTGGTGGAGTTCGAGTTACTCGTATGTGCAGGAATCGAGCTCCGTTGGCCGTGTAGGATGCAACAATGGTAAGCCCACCACGTGAGCAGCGGTAACACTAGTGCAGTGATGTGCTCTTATTGCGCCTCGCATGGAAGACAACTACACTCAGCGATGTTTGTTTTCGCGGGTGACGTCATTTGTGAATTTTCCAATGCACCAAACATAGGAGGCGCCATGAAGCCACTTTTAACGCGATATAGCATCACAAGCCTCATTGGGGAAAAAAAAATGTGTGGTTGGTCATAAGATTCGGCCATTGGCTGGAGAGAACTGACGTCACCCGACAGGATAATTCTCATTCGCTGGAGGTAATAGACGTCATTAGAGCGCATGACTCCCATTGGCTGGAGAGAAGGGACGTTACGTCCAGTAAAGGCATCAATATGTCTCCTAGTGCGATCGCACATAGCCAGCACATATGATAATTAGGCATCCCTGTGATTGTTTTACGTACAAAAATTCTGACACATTTATTATAACCGAAAACAGGTTATGAAGAACGGAAAGGCGCTGCAACAGATTGGCCTGGTTCGGCCACCCGAACTGAGCTTTTGAGGGAAGGAACGAAGGGGGTGAAAGGAGCGAGAAAAAACAAAATGATAGTTTTGACGCAGTTAAAATGAGTGTGACTTGCTTAAGCACTTGGTTTCGAATTAGCTTGACTATTGCCTAAACACAGCTTTAACACCCCATCTGCAAGACAATTGTTTTCTTTTTAAGTTTCGTACAACGTGACCTTCGCCTAGCCACACCGTATCCAAGTCATTTCATCTAAATGGGCTAAGGTAAAAGGTAAAGGGTCAAAGGACAAGGTTCAAAGGTCGAGGCTTCAGTGACCCATCGGCTTTTTCAGGATTGCTAGTGAAATAGTGCTTCATGTTCAGTGAAAAACATAGCGTTTCGCCAGAACAAAGAAAGGCGACGACAGGACGGGTGCCAGACTTACAACTGAATAAAAACGAACAACGAAAAAACGTCCCATCACTGAGCTACAACACGCATGCGCAAATCTTGAAAAAATGCAAAAAAATTGGCGGCGGTTTAGCTCTGGTTAAACCTGGAGTGACGCGATAGCTACAGCTGGCGGAGTGGTACTTGGTCACGTGACCAACCACGTGACGAACCACGTGATCAGCCGCGGCGCCGGCAGCTGCTCCGCACCACGTGACCAACCACGTCACAGCGTAGCGACGCAGCCACGCTGAAGCCTCTAAATGCTACCGTAATGTAGCTATCGCTACAAAAACAAACGCCAACAGTGATCACTTAAAGAGGCCTGCAGTGCGTACCCTCACTAACCGTTAAATCCGACGCATATACGTGCACAGTAAAGATACATTGATGTCGGCAAGTTAGGGCGAAGCTGTCGCAAGCAGGTCTAGGAATCCTCATTCATGTTTGTATTCTACATAAACCGATTTCTTGGAGTTCCGGTTGTTACTGCCACTCATAAGTCGCGTTCACACTTGTCCAAAAGTCCGGCGAGCGAAAAACTAGGACCTGTTCTCATCTGTTGACGCCCGGGCGAGGCGGAACCGCCGCGCCGCTGCTGTCGCTCTCTTTTTCACGCACTTCCCGGCCACCACGTCACCGCTCGCGGCGTACACAGATATGGTTAGAAAAGGGCATAAATCGATGCTTTCTGTGTACCATAACCGTATGCACGCTTGCGTACGTTAAACGCAGGCACATTCCCATTTTTAGTTCAGCGTATGCAAACAGACTCTGACCGAAATGTGGTAATCTAGTGGCGCCATCTGCTTGTCAGGACGGGAACCAGTACTGTGAACAAAACCGACGCTCATCTTAAGCCTAGTAGCGGCAGAGTCGTCACTCTAAATAAAATAAAGCAAATTTATCACTTATACGTTTACTTATAGGTGAGGTGAGACGAAGCGATGGACCGGTGGCCCATTTACGGCCGGTGAACGAGCTGAAAAAGGCTGCAACAACGACGAATTCATTCCTAGGCGAGGGGTCCTGCTTCGAAGGGCACCGCCATGTTTGAAATTGAAAGTAGAAAATTGGTTTTCGGGGAGAGGAAATGGCACAGTATCTGTCTCGCATATCGGCGGACAGCTGAACAGCGCCGTAAGGGAAAGGATAAAGGAGGGAGTACGTGAAAGAAGAAAGGAAGAAAGAGGTGCCGTAGTGGAGGGTTCCGGAATAATTTCGACAACCGGAAGATCTATAACGTGCACTGACATCGCACAGCACACAAGCGCCTTAGCGTTTCGCCTCCATCGAAACGCAGCCGCCGCGGTCGGGTTCGAACCCGGGAACTCCGGATCAGCAGCCAAGCGCCCTAACCACTGAGCCACCGCGGCGGATCCATGTTTGTCGCCGCGGAATTTTTCCGGAGGTGGAAATTGGTCCCGGACCGATCGGCCTCGCCGCGCCGCTTTCCGCCTTCATCGACGTAAAAAGCGGCTGAATTTGCCCGAATCCGCTTCGCTCGCCAGAAATTTGTTGTAGTGTGAATGCGCCTTTAAAATTTATGCGCAGGAATTCGTATCAAACCTGTATGAACTTTTTCTACATCAGTCGAAACAAACTCTTGTTCGAGGGGGAGAAGATGTCATTCGGCAGGCGTTTGCGAACCTTTAAAGAGGAATAACGTGGGCCCTTTCTTCTTTGAAATATCTTCTTTTGCCAAAGAAAAGCTAATCGTATTGAGAGTTCCGACCACAGTTTCGTAATCCGAGCTTTGTTACTCTCGAGCCCAGGTTACAACGACGGAAGTTTTGAAAGCTTTCTGGAACACTCCCTGGACCAAACGCTGGAGGAGATGCCAGCAATGTACTCCTCCCGGATGAAGTTTGAATATCAGGACCAAGATTGGGAGTCTTACACTGTGGACGGACTAGACTGGCTTCGACGTGTGGGGCCAGTCCAAACCATCTGCAGGGACGGAATGCCGGTATGACTAAAGTGCTTATTTGATGGTTTTTATGGCGTAAGGGTATATTTAACCAAAGAGCGCAAAGGCACAAGATTGTTTCTTCTACTCAAGATGGGGTCACAGACCCATTTCCCTAGAATTCCGAAGACAGGGGAAAGCTTGTAGCCATTGTATCCCTGGTGGGTACCCGGCTACTGATCCGGAGTACCCGGGTTCGAACCCGAACGCGGCGCTGCGTTTTTATGGAGGAAAAACGTTAAGGCGCCCGTGTGCTGTGCGATGTCAGTGCACGTTAAAGATCCCCAGGTGGTCGAAAATATTCCGGAGCCCTCCACTATGGCGCCTCTTTCTTTCTTCCTTTCTTTCACTCCATCCATTATCCCTTCCCTTACGGCGCGGTTCAGGTGTCCGCCGATATGAGACAGTGCGCCATTTCCTTTCTGCAAAATCCAATTATTATTATGGGTACCCGGCAGCACTGGGGATCGAACCCCGGACCTCCCACATGCGTGGCGGATGCTCAAACCACTAAGCCACCGCTGCTGTGCGCTTAAAACTATTTCACCTCGCCGTTAGTCACTAGGCCTTAGCGGCACTCACGTCAGTTGTTTAAATTCTGAAAACTGAAAAGTTTAGCTTAATCACGTCCCCCTACGGAACTCACTGTGCACGTCGTGCGTTTACTCACACCTCACAGAGCTTTTTTTTTTTCGCTGAACGCTATTCTTGATTTACAAATATAAAATAGGCAAAAGTTGAGAGATTTTATTGCACATGCACATTGCTTAGTTTTCTGAGGTAAAATTAGTTGTCCCAAGAGTAAACGAAATTTGTTTAGCAGCTTGCTAAGGAAGCAGAAAATTCAAAGGAAGATAAGCAAAGGAGACGCTCGCCTCTACCGGATTGCATGCATGCACCTCGAAGGAGTAATGGACCTCCTGTTCAGGCTGTCGAGTTCACATCTCCATCGACATGTTCAACCTTCTTGGACAAAAATTTTAATATGCTGCAAAACTGTAAGCTACTGGTATAGAAGTAGTAAAGGTAATTGTCCATTCTTCTGATATGTAGCAAAATCTTTTTTACATAGTGTTCCTATTGCTCGCATCGAGCAGTCAAGACGGCCACAGAAAACCAATGGGGAACGCTTATGGCGACAGCAAGAACGTTAATAGCAAAAAAGTTCAAGCCTGCCTACGGGAGATCTTCAGATATATTGATTGTTATAGTCAAATCTTACAATATGTGAAAGAATTGCTCTCATTAACTTTTTCCCCTTCAAAAATGCTTTCGTCCAGATTTGTTGGGTATGAAGAGAGTAAGTTATTGCCCTGAATTACACAGCAACTCACTCTCATAAACGTATAAGTGAAGGAAAAATGAAGATGGAATTTAAGCTAAGAAGAGAGGTCGGGATGTCAATGGTGTACTTTTTGTTTCTGTGCATACCTTGTATGGTTAGGTGCAATTCTTTTCAAAAGACGCCGCCTCTGAACATCTTTCGTATTCTGATGCAGGTATTGCGACATTCAAAAGAGGTTCTTCACAACTAGCCCTTTTAAAATGGCCACCAAATGATGGCTGAAATTGAGTGCAGCTCTTTACCGGTTAGAATTAAGTCTAACAGCTCAAAGAATATTGGCCAATAACGCGCCACCAAGTGCGGAGAAGGGCACACGTTAACTCCACTATTTTTTTAGACCCCGTTAGGTATTGATTGTTTATTCCGTTATTTAACAACGTCGTCACTATAAACTGGGACTTATAGATTCTCTTCATGGAGGTTTTTTTTAGGATATGTATTTTTTTTATTCCTGACCCAAGTGAGCGATTAAAACTGAAAGACGTGTTTGCTTTATGCATGTTGTTTAAGGAAAGACTAAGCGATACTCAAAAATAGGATCTTTTAGGTAAAAATATGGCTTTTTCAACATGATATTACCAGTATTGCATGACACCAGAAAACCGGCGAATTGTTTTAGATGGTGCGCTCGTTAATCAGTTTTTTATTAACTTTTTAACTATTACAGTTATGCGCCTCGTTGCGATTAGAGATTTGTAGCCGGTCGTTAGTAATAGCCATACGAGTTTTTAGAAATTTTAAAACGCTGTTACCCTTGGCGCTAAGTCTCGAAAAAATTTGGCTTTTTTTAATAGTCACGTGCACAGGAAAGGTTGCTTGGCGTGCATGCTGTATGAAAGCGCATGTATTTTGGCACGAAATAGGCAAATTTTGTGAAGCCACAGCGCCGATGACAATCGTTTTTCGAAATTATAAAAACTGATATGGCTATTACTAACGACTGGCTACATATCTCTAATCGCAGCCAGTTACCTAGCTGGGATAGTTAAAAAGTTAACTATTAGAAATTACTTAACTATCATACTACTTAAGAGAATTCATCGGCTTTCCGGTGTCCGCCAGTAATGAAAATACTTTGCCGCGGAAGCCATTATTTTACCCCCAAAAGCCTATTTTTGAAAATTACTCAGTTCCCTGAAACACCCTGTACATGCGACGCGTTTTATTCACACATGCACACGTACACACGTCTGCATGTGGGCTTACGCACGAAATGTATGCTCGAATGAAAAAAATCACACAGCACACTTCCCTTATAAAAATGGTTTGTATACTGTCCACAGATTTTTTATAGACTTCATTGCCTTCCCATAGTTATTTACTTTTGTCTATTCATAATCTATGGACCGTCTAAGAAAAAATGTCTGCTAAAAGTGTATGGCCAGAAATGTATAGAATATCTATAGGCTTTATATTGCCTGTAGACTAGTCTATAGGATTGGTCTATAGACTTTATAGACAGACGTCTGTGGACACTCAATTGATTGTCTACAGAAATTTTCTCATGGGTTGGGTGATAATGTTACGTAGCGGCCAGCCGAAGAATGAGACGAGATGATTGATGGCAGAGAAATTATTTTAATGGCCGCTGGCCTAGCGCGAGCGCTCCGTACCGCGCCGCTGCCAGCTTAGTCTTGTTCGTGACCCTATCGTTCACCATTTTTTTATTGATGACATGGACATACACGAATATTTTCAAGGATGCAATATTCGGCGCATGCCTCGCAGGTTGTGAAGTTCCGACTAGAGTCTGACATGCCCGTGGTGGCGTCAGTGCCGTTGGGCACCAGATTCGGCACCCTCTTCGCGAACGTCACGCATCACGGCTTGAGCGTCGACTTGGAAATCCCGATCAGAATTCAACGACTGTCCACCTCCCGTCGCTGCAATCTGGCCTGTGACATCAGCGTTTATACCGGCTCGGTTACCGTCTCACTCTCGACTGCGCTCATCACTGTCGACGGTCTTTGCGAAACGGTGCGGTTTGTCAGCTGCCAAAGCAGCCGACGCAGTGTCGTGCAGAGGCTCGCCAGCGCAGCCCTCCGTGAATCTCTGGCAAAGGACTACATCGAACCATGGCTGAAGAGGGAATTGCGCGGTGAGTTGGCCACTGACCGTGATTCGTACATTGGCTCTACACATATGAAAGGCAGACACGAAAAAACAGCACACGTCAAAACAGCACAGGAAAAACAGCACGGTGACAAAACAGCACAGGGAGAAAGCAGCACGAGGGACAAAATGGCATAGCTAAAAACGGCACAGCGAAAAACAGCACGACGACAAAACATCAAATCGAGTAAGGTGCAGCGTTGGTGGACTATCATAGCCATAACCGCAAACGATAAACCAAAACACCTGCGGCAGCGACATTTGGAGTTGGCGAATACTCGTTTCGCTGGCTCAGTAAAAAACATGGTAGGTTCATTCAATGAGGAACATTGTTGCCTAAACAGTGCATATAACAGAACTAGTGGTTATGTAGTCTTTGCCTACTTGGCTTCACTGATCTAGTCTCTTCATTATTAGGTAAGAATAATTTGGGCAGCTGAGAGAGAAAATGGTCCGGGCATCTGCTCTGCGGTCAAATGCCCTGGGTAGTTTATCCTGACTTATTTGCACCAATTCCTTATTCTTTTTTTTGCTGGACCCTCCAAATCTTAAAGCCCGATTGGACAATAAACATCCTGTGAAACTAAATTTCCTGCGTTCATTCTACAACTCTGCTTCAGTAGACTCTCACCTGTGTTTGTTAGGTTTTCTTGTGATTCCTGAGCAAAAGGGTAAATTTTGGCGAAAACTGATGTTTAATAAAATTAGCTTCCAAAATAAAAAAGTAGGTATGGTTAAATGTTGCGAACATTGATGTTTCGAGATAATTCGTGATGGATTATGTAATGCGCTGGTGCATGAATATTCAGGTCAGCTGTGCAGTTCATTTTTCTAAGTAATGTAACCGCCGGTCAACCTCAGACAACCACTTTGTAGCGTCCTGGTTAAACTTCGAACAACCTGGAAATATCGGCTCGGACAATTCTCCCATCGTTAAAAGTATGCATCACAGACCACATATTTTCAGTGTATGAAGGTCCTGTTGCTCGCTGCAAACAAAATTCCTGCAGATTCATATGCTGACAGCCTGAGTTTTGAAAAATAAGAACTTTTGGCGCACCCAGATCACTACGTCGAGCGTATTTTTCAGAATTCTACACCATCTTGGTCAACCCTCAGAATCTATGCTTCCAGAGCAACTTCTTCAGCGTTATTCACTCCATTACTCGCCATAAAAAAGTGGACATTTGAGATCGCGAATATTACCCTACCCTTTTCCTTATTGAGTCTGTGAAACCAGCACTCGCTTACTCCAACGGTCGCTGCCGCATGCGTTGTGATTTATCGTTTGCGGTTGTGGCTGTCGTAGTTCACTCCTCCAGCAGCGCTGAACCTTACTCCGATGTGCTGTTTTGTCGTTGTGCCGTTTTTTGCCTGTGTCTTCTGTCGACGTCCTGTTTTTCTCCCTGTGCCGGTTTGTCGCTGGGCTGTTTTTTCCATGTGCTGTTTTGTCGCTGGGCTGTTTTTTGTGCGCTGTTTTGACGCATGCTGTATTATCCGTGCTTTTCTTTCATAGCGAAATATGATAAGTATAAGGAAACACATTATTTAGAAATTTTTCTTCAGAGCTCTATAACTACCGCAACATTAAAACATAACAAATTTGCAGTCGACGTAAATAAATAAAAGTACTGCCTATATTTTTTCTTTCGCCTTTTCTAGCATTCATGGGGGCGGGGGGGGGGGGGGGGGGGCGGCTCAAACTATTGGCAGTACTCGAAACCTGTCTTCAAAGGCTGCTTATGCGACAAGGCGAACACAAACTGAGAGGAATATTGTCGTCAAACTCCCAACTGACTGGCACCGATTACTAAACTTTTAGCCGCAATAGCAAGCGCACATGTTTGTATTGTGCCTGAAGTAGTTAATTTGGTCTGATTTTCCTAGTTTGCATGTGGTTCGAGATAATCTATTCCAAAATATTAACTCAGTCAGTGTAACTACACACGAAAAGAGGTCACCGTCGCAAAATTCCCCCCGGTGTGACGCAAGGTTTAGTATCATTTACTGAAACGTTCCATTCGAGTCGCTAGTACGGAATTATGGGAAGTTGGAGTCCATAAGATATAAAAAATTATGTGGAAATTCATACGTTTTCTGTATGAATTCCATACCATTTCCATATAATTTTCATATAATGCGCATATCATAATATGGAGTCCGTAAGTTCTCATACACGCTTTCTATAAAATCCATACCGGCTCTATACACTCCATATTGCCTCCATATAATTCATATGAAAATATATTGGGTTATGGGAATCACTTTATGAAAACTGTCGTAGGGATGGCGCTTTGTCTACCGACTGAACAGAGCGACTGGCGATGCCGACACATTTTCCATTTCACTTTCGACTACCAAAATAGACGCCGCGCCCTACGCAACAACGTCGTTATGCAAAGGAGGACGACCGCTGAAAGAGCACTGCCGGGGCCACTAGAGGAACCCTGTCAGGCATGTTAGAAGAGCACTACAAACGCCGATAGGGGAGTACTGGTTTGGTTTGGTTTATGGGGGTTTAACGTCATAAAGCGACTCAGGCTATGAGGGACGCCGTAGTGAAGGGCTCCGGAAATTTCGGCCACCTGGGGCTCTTTAACGTGCACTGACATCGCACAGCACACGGGCTTCTAGAACTTCGCCGCCATCAAAATTCGACCGCCGCGGCCGGGATCGAACCCACGTCTTTCGGGCCAGCAGCCGAGCGCCGTAACCACTAAGCCACCGCGGCGGCGGGAGTACTGTCAAGGCCAGTAGGAAAGCACTGTTGAGCCATTCGGGGAGGGTTCCAATGAACGTCTATGTTGTGGAAATATAGAACTTTCTACACATTCTAAGAACAACACAGATCATAGCCGAGGAAATCGAACAGTACGAGCATTACTCCTTCGGAAATTTCGCGTGACCAGTTATCACTTCTCAGCCCAAATTTTCTGTTATATTCATTAGCTTAATATTCGAATTATATTTTTAGTAATTTCTTTAATTGCTAAAAGCAAAATTGCTCTTGTTTGTTCAAGGAAGTAGGCAACATTACTGGTTGTTTCAAACCTACTGCATGTGTCAAGACCTGCTGCATGCTAGCCTCGTCTGTATTGTTTTTTTCTCATTTCAGGTTCCTCTCTGCGAAGAATCATGAGACAGCGGTGGATTTCGCATAACCAATCTCCTGTCTCCACCTTCGTCTGGTAAACGGGGACAGCATAACACAAGTCGATCAATTTTCACGGGACGCATTACTGCGCCCGAATCATGATATCACAATTTATATCTGTTATACCAGCTTTGGTTCTAGGCAGTAAAGCTGAAAGCTGAAAACGTATGCGAAAATTGTTTTCTTGTATAAGATTTCGGTTTGAAGTATTCCGCTTACGATTGGCTAATTAAAAAATGTGAAAGGTGCACACTCAAGGTCATTTAGTGATGTGAATGCGAAAGCAGCCATTGACTTAAACGCCTATTATTTGAGAAAGGAAACACACAACTCAGACTACAAATAGTGACGCAACAAGAGGTTAATGAACCCAGTCGATCGCCTGCCTGCTTTGCATACATTGCTATAAATAGCGCTGCACTTTCACAGTGAAATTAGAGGGCTGCCTTTTAGAGGATAGGGGGGGGGGGGAGCAAACATTTTAACTAATAGGATCAAAAGCTACGGTGAGCAAACAAATTACATCAAGTCCTCACACAGTCAAGAAATATGAGAAGGTACGGATTAATTAGCAAATAAGAGTAGTGAGCTTTTATCCACAGGAAATATTCAAGCAAGTACTTGATATGAAAGATCACCCCCACCGAAGAATTTAATAATTTAATGAAACAACTGGTCTCATTAAACACTATATGTCCCTGACATACCAATAAAAGAAGCACATACATTTAATAACTGCCAAAAGCATGTCGACTGCATCGTTGCTTGACTACGAACACAAATAAATCCGAGTCACGCACTATTTTCCTCCGTGCAGAATACACAACGTAAAAACGGTTATAGTGCAGCTGCCAGAAAATGAACAAAATTCACAACTGAACATTTGCGCTTTCCTAAAAGCTACTAAGCTATCATCCGAAACTCATATCTGACACTCCCTATACAGCTAGTCGTTATCAGCAACCTTTGTGGCTGCTGTAGGCCTTCACTGACAACGGCATATCATAAATGTCGAACATGCTCAGACAAAAATTTCGAAAATTGGAAAACTGAAGATACTGTTCAGGAAATATTGAAGCTAGGTGATGCCCATTCTTCTGATATGTAGCAAAATCTTCCTTTTAAAGTGTTTTCATCGCTCGCATCGACCAGTTAAGACTGCCATAGAAAACCAAAGGGGAACGCTTTTGATGATAGAAAAAGTGTTAATAGAATAAAAAAATTGGAGAGAACACTTAAGCTCCGCCTTAAGGGATTTACGCGATAGCGTAGTGGGTTAGGCTTTCCATTCTCACCAGTTTGACACCTAGAACACATTTTCATTTTTTTCAATTGCTTCAGTTAATTAGTTTAACAATTACACACCCTAAATTTTCTTAATTGGCTTGATAATGCATAGGCTTTTCATTCTGAGAATTTTGACACCTTTGAACCGCTCTTCTAATTTTTTCATTTTTCATTTCATTAGCTTCTCAATTAATTAAAATGATTTCTTTAACTCGTCACCGCCTATCACACACCAATCAATCATTAATCACTAGAGCCACAAATTACCGTTACAAGTTTTTTTATCGCGTAATAAAATGCGAGACTACCGTCGGGTGACCTCCCAATACATTTATTGTTACAATGAAATCTTACATTGTGTGAAAAAAAAATGCGTTCACAAAAGGTTTTCCCGCTCAAAAATGCTTTTGTCCAGAATTGCTGGGTACGTACCGAAGGGCGTGTGACACCGCACCGTCCCTGTGCGGTGCCAATTGAGACGTTGTAAATTTGACACCCTCCTAAAGAACACCAGTTCAACGCGGGATGTGCGCTTTTCACCCCGAACGACGTAGCGTTTCCGGTGGGCAGCACCGTCAATACCTACGACTTCAACCATGGCTGCAACTGTGCCTAGTGCGGTAAAATGCGCTCAGGTAACCGATGAATACTTAGTACCAGAACAAAGTAACCAAGCACTTGAAATTAACTGTTATAATAGGCGATCTGCCACACGCAACGAAGTGATGAAGCCACGACTTGCCGAGAGCAACACAGACCGGTCAAGGCCGGCAGCATGTTGGCTGGCAGTCAGCGATAAGCAAGCAGAAGAGACATGGTGGATAACACAAGAGCCGCTTCCCGCTGATGCGAGCGAGCATTTTTTTAATCGAAAACTGGTTGTACATTCCAGCAAATGTACGAAAGTAAAACCAGTAACTATAGAATGGTGTTTCAAATGACTATGAACCAGAAAAATAAAACCAATGACTTTTTTCTTGCTCGTACTTGTTTCACTCACCTCATTTTGGCGCTTGAGTTCCACTGCTTCAACTGATGTCGCTGGCGCTTGGTTCTAGACCGCGATCCAGCACCGCCTTCGCAACCCAGATCAATTGACCTAGATCTAAATCTTTCACATGGGCACTGCTAAATCTTTGGAGCAGACGTCGTCTGCTCAAAAAAAGCGTTTCGATTCCTCTCAGCAATGCTGCACCCCATTTGTTGTTTTGTGTCTTGATCCAGTTGCACGGAATCATGATTTCTGTTGCGCACAAAAACATATTGGAGAAGTATGCACACAGCAGAACCTGTGCTCAAAATAACCAATATCTGAAACATTCTTACTCTCGAATAGTGTAGAGTGAGCTCCTGTATACGTTCATCACTTTAAATAGCTGCGCACTATATAAATCTCACTGGCGCGTTTCCACGAGCCTTGTGATCCATCTCACAATTTCTGTTAAAATTTATGTAAATAATAGGCAAACACTGGATTTCCCGATATAGATCTTCTAAAATCTGCTCACAGCATGAGTCTTTCAATATTTGGAACTTGGAATGCAGATCACAGTTCGATTGCTTTAATTTGCATCCTAGTCTGTTTCAGGCGCTCCGCATTTCTGTGCACTGCAAAAATACCTTGCAGAACAGGGCATACAACAATTACTGTGTGTTTGAAAAGCAACTTCACCAGTCTTGCGCAAAAGACAGGAATGTTCCGCTAAGACAACTCGCCGTCTCACAAACCGACCGCTGCAATTGGAAAACTGCCCCTACAAGCAAAATATCAGTGCACAAAGTTCTACACTGATGCCTCAAAGACATCCTCAGTTTCATGTGCAGTGCACAGTTGTCAATTTTCTGAAACAAAAACACTGAATAGACACACAAACATATTTACTGCGGAATACCATGGTATTCTGTTGGCTGTTAGATTCATCCTAGAAAAGAAATTCCTGAGCTCTGTTATATACTCAGATTCCTTAAGTGTGATTATGGCCCTGTCTACTGGGAAACCCTGTAAAAACCCTGTAATGAATTCCCTCTTGACATGCTTTATGTCTGCGCACACATTAAACCTTAAAATTACAGTATGCTGGGTATCAGGTCACTGTGGAATAGACGGAAATGAAGAGGCTGATAGGCTTGCAGCATCAGGTGCCGAACTGAGTAGGATTGATATAAAACAACTTACATACCAGGACCTCAGGATATATATTAGGACTGCACTTCGCAAAGAGTAACAGCAGGATTGGGATCAACAAACAGACAACAAACTGCACACAATAAAACGACGGATTGGGAGGTATGCCACAGAAAAACAAAATAGATTCAAAGAAGTCGCGCTCTGCAGACTGAGGATAGGACATGCATGCATCACACACTCGCATCTTTTACAGGATACTCCGGCACCCCTATGCGCGAGATGTGGGGTCCACATCTCTGTTGTCCACACATTAATCATATGCCCCAGACTGGATATGCAAAGACGACAGCACTTTCATGAACTTTACACATTTAACATACCAATGCACCCTTCATTATTTTTAGGTGATCACCGCATGTTCTCATTGGATAGAGTTTTTAAACATTTAACTGATGTAGGTTTTTTAAGAGAGATTTCATATTCAAAGTAACCTCAGTACCTCCTCATTGCTGAGGAGTGTGCTGAGCTCACCCATAGCTGCCAGACGCCTCGCTCCTCTTGCTCAAGTAAGGACTGTGGTTGAGGCTACCTGGCCTCGGCGTTCATATATAACTCCTCTTAGAACAATTTTAGGCATTATACATCATCTAAGCCATTCCACCAGATTTTTAGGCACCCTCTTCAGGCTATAATCATGCACATACTCACTACTCTTAGGCCCTATACACCTGCTTTTAATGCTATCATCTGTACACATTCTAGCCCGATTCGACCAAGAACATCGTGTTCTGGCGCTCTTTGGCCTTAGTTGCCCTTGCGGCATAAAAACCTAGCATCATCATCAGCAATTGGAAAACTGCGTGAATTGGACTTCTAGCTGCTAATTTGGGCGCAGTGTTTTGACTAAGCACGGGCAAATTTACACAAGCTTGACTCCATAGCATCAGCACCGATATGAGTGTATGTTGTGCCATACTATGAGCCATATGTTGTGTTAAAAGCTCCACTCTCCGAGCTGCAGCTTTCAAGGTCAACAAGGTTTCACTTTGACCTTGAGCAAAGCTTCACACACCTGACGTCATACCACGTGACTGGCCACAGCTGGAGACCAACTGCGCCTGCGCCGCGCCGCGGCGCAGCGTCTTCGCCGTACCACGTGACATGACCACGTGATTAGCCGTATATCACGCGCGCCTCGCCGCGCTCTCTTCAGTGGGAGCCGTTGGGGTCCCGACCCCGCGGAGCGATGGAGCCGGGTCCTTCGCTCGTCTCATTAGGAACAGCTCAGCTAAACCCCAACCATTTTTGTGGAGCTCAATTGTCACTCTCATTGTTGGTTCTTCTAAAGGCTTGATGAAGTTTTGTAACCCTTTACAACTGGCATGCTCGTGCAGGTTGGATTTACAGGTTTCGAGAATGTCGCATTTCTGCTGTTTAAATGTTTATAAATGCGAGGGAAACGTATTCCAAAGCTTAGTGCTAACATTAAATAAAATTTGAAAAGAAAGGAAATTAAGAACATTCAGTTAACCGTTAAGCAAAACGATAACTTAACATTGTTGTAATGTTTTGAAGCTACCTGGCAGGTGCCAGAAAGAGGGAGAGGGGTGGAAAACCTTCGTATTCTTTGTCATAAAAGTATTGGCCTTTAGGACTCCTAGTCTCGAATTATATACACTCATGCCTGTATGTCTCAACAGTGAGGAAAAGGAAAAAAGAAAGCTGTCCAGGCACCGGTGAGATTCGAACTCACGATCTCCTGTTTACTAGACAGGCGCTTTAACCAACTAAGCCACGGCGCCGACGAGACACTGCACCAAGCTCATCCTAAATGAGCTCCGACGAATGCAATAGCGCATATTACGGATATAATTATCGTTCAGTGCACGTTGCCTCCACGCCTTGTCCGCTTGCTCATCGCCAAGGTGAGCACGCGCGGAGTGCGTGCCTAGCTTCCCAGAAGAACAGCCGTCGCGACCGGTTGCCTGTCTCGTCCGGGGCCGTCGTTTCACTGGAGAAAGCGGAAGCCCGGAGTAACAGAGGCGGTCGTAAGCCTTGAGTATATGTTAGGCCTCTTTGACATGACAGGTTATCATGAGAAACTTCAAGATCGCGTGATCTTGACCTTGAGCAAGACATGGCTGAGTGCCTAGACAGGCAAAGCATAAAGGTAGCGTAAAAAAATATGAAGAATTTTAAAGATATATTTCAGAGTCTAGGAAAGGACCTGTCCACACTCCACCATCGGCACCGAAGCATTGGCAAGGTAAGGGTATACAACTAGTTACGTTAGGTAATGGCCGCAGATCCGGGCGGACCGTGAGAGCGAAATAACTAGGAGAATAAGGCTGAAATCGAGAGCATTTGGCAGATACTTTTATATAATGAATAACAATTTACCTCAAGATAAAAGTATATAAGCGCCGTATGCCGCAAGTATTGACCTAAGGGGCAGAAACGTGGAGCATAGCCAGAGGGTTGATATTAAGTTGAGGACAACGTAGGTACCTAAGGAAACACAAATGATAGATAGGTGGAATGTTCATAGAGAGGAAGAGAGCAGCGTGCTTCAGCAACACACGTGAGTTATTGATATCCTGCTCGAAATCAAGAGGAACAAATGTGCGTGGGCAGGGAATATGATGAGAAGGCAAGGTACCCGATGGTTCATGAAGGTAACGGAGCAGATTCCAGGGAGGGCAAGCGTAGCAGGGAGCGTAAGAGTAAGGTGGGCGGGTGAGATCGGGAAGATTGCAGTTGTCCGCATCCGTGGACAGATTTTTTTCAGTTCTTGTGAACGGACGGTTCAGTGGTTGTTTCTATGTGCACAGTGTGTTTCTCTATCACCCTTCATCGAAAAAAAACCCTGGCCACGGCTGTTTTTCCATGGAAACATACTTGCGTGGAGCAGATTTTTTGGCTTGAAGGTGTATATAAGAGAGCATTGATACTTACTCAGTGCCGGCACTCACCATGTTGGATGGTGTCTGCATACAATGGGGCACTGCTGCTTATAATTCTGATGTGAGAAAGTTACAAATGTCAGTCGGAACCATGCCAATCACCCGCCGTGGGTGTGTGCCATTAAGCCTGAGGACGTCATCATCATCATCATCACCCCGTCGAAAAAAGGACACTGAGAGCTGGCTCGAGCGCGAGCGCCGAATCTTAGTGAAGAAGTTGAGGACGAAGACCAAGGTACCCGTCTCGCTGTTCTCGAAGACGCCCTCCGATCTCACTGCAATCAGAAAAGAAAAGGAGGCCACCCAAGCTCACGAGAATTCCAGCGGCGAAAGCAGGAAGAGCCCTGCTACGTCGTTAACGTGGAGGCGCCACCCCGTCGCGGCACTGTTCAACCACGGGCGCCGCTTTCCTGTGCCACCTGCACGGCGTGTGGCTGTTCTTGGTGCCCGTCATGTACCAATGGAGCCGACACACCCCAGACGCGTGCTCCTCCGGCGGCGTGGCGGTATGGAAGAAAATGGCTATTCCATTCCTCAAGGACAGCGCCTACAGCCACTGCATAAGGTGAGTGTACTTCATCAGCCCCAGACAGAGCACGGGCACGTCCGCCATTTTGCGACACGCCTCGAAAATGTTCCTACAGAAGCACTTTTTCTGCCCCCTCTCGTTCAGTGCTCACTTGTCCTCGGCGTATGTCGTGGGCCACTCGAGGCGCTTACCGTCGCCAGCTTACAGAGTGGAAGCTGCTCAACTCCTAGAGGACGGCACCTACAGCCACTGCACCAGGCATGTCTACTTATTCCATACTACCGACGCGCATATGCAGGCAGACCTGCCGGTTTGCTGCGGTGTTCGACACTGGTCCGACGGACGCTGCCTTTCTCTGTTATCTATTCAGTGCCGAGCTGCCCTTCGAATACGTCATGGACCACTGGTGCCGACCGCCACCGGAGGCGTTCATCATCGGCAGCGTTAAAGGGTGGAAGCAGATGGCTGCTCAGGTCCTGGAGGACGGCACCTACAGCCACTGCACCAGACATGTCTACTTTTTCAGGTACCACAGATACGCGTATGCCGGCCTGCCAGTTTGCTGCGCTGTTCGACACAGAGGTTCCGTAGGGGAGGGCACCGGAATAATTTTGACCACCTGAGGATCTTTAACGTGCACCGACATCGCACACCACACGGGAAACTGAAATAGAACTTATGAAAAGCGTATAAAGTGACATAGGTACGGCCACACGTGCATGATCAAAAAAATAATAATAGTATGAAAACCGGACAGAGCATGCGGTAAAAATGTATTTCATGCAAGAATTTTGGACCTCATAACCAGTTGCGAGTTCGGGCTTTTCATTCGTGCATCTCTGTTTCTTGTCTCGTTAGCAGTGTTGAGTTGAAGCACGCAGTAACTAAGAAGCTGAACCAAGTTGCCGCGATTTTAACACTGCTTGAATTGCCCACATTCCCGTATTCGCTGAGTGTTTGGTCATCCAAACGGGCCCTCAACGGGCGCTGTCGTGCATTTCGCGGAGAGGGTGGAGATGCGATGCAACTTTCGCTGTTACTTCGCTCCGTGAAAACCAGAAAAAGAATGTGAAGGTTGTTTAATATTCCACACACGCACACACCTGAAATGAACGGGTATACAGTCAGGTTTTACTGCCTCGTTATCATTGTAGTCAGGCCGCAGAGTATGCGCAGACAAGCATTTATACCCGCGAAAGAGGGGACACGACAAGACCCTAGCGTTACTTGGACCTCGCTGCTCATGCACCTAATTTCGCCGGTTTAGCGCAATTGTTGTAACGAAGGGACAGTGCTAGATATTGGTAAGGCCTGGGTATACGCTCTCCATCAGCTACAATGGTAAGACACGATGCTGCAGCTGTAGCGAGGTATCCTGATATTCTGTGATGCTTCTCCACACTCAAGGGAAGTGAATTTCAAGTGAATTTCACATTAACTTGAGCAGACAAAATTAACACTGGACGGAGGGGACCTGAGAAACAGTGGTCCTCTGTATATTTCCTCTTCTGTGCGTCTTCGCTGCCATGCAGTCCCCTAATGCTGGCGTGGTGGGAAGCCTCCACAAGAGCGCCTCTTCACCCCCATATCACACTCCACAATCCCTCGTCATCTCTTGCTAGGCCCCCTTCTAGGATTCTTCCCACCCAAGCTTTATCATTTCATTTAGTTGGTCTACCTATCTCGAATATTACGGCATCAATAGATCGGCGCCTTCCTTCTGGAATTTTTTGTTGAACTCCTTGGCTTTCACCGACCTACGTATATGGTCGTTCCGAACTATGTCCTTTCAAGTCAATCCGAACATCCACATCTGCTATGGTCTTAAAACACAGGTTTCGATAGTTGTGCAGAACCGAGCTAGTCTAGCCCCGCCAACGCAGTCTTGGATGACCTTATCTCCGCGAGATAGAAGGGATACTGACAATCATTACTCACAAGGAACGAATATAGCCTGCATTATTCGGAGCTCTTGTCTCCGGCGAGCTGTTTCGATCTCGAAAAATCAACTTGCCCCTTCCTGCAGTTTCACTAACATTGGGAATTCTGTACACGAATTGATCACTAACTAAGCGATGCTTAGTGGGGTTATAGCAGCAATCGCCTTTATGAAGGCCCCAAATTGGAATAGCAGGTTTCAATTCAGCTCTTTCACTGTTCCGCACGGTTCACAACGACAAGAAATTATGTACAGAACACGAACGAAACGCAAACCGTCAACTCTGACGGGTTTAGTAGTAAATTTAAAAAACTACAGAAATGTAATCCCCGCAGGTGCGATAACCTGGGTGGCGACCGGTGGACCTGTGGGATCATCTGCGACGTCCGGAGCACCCACGTTGGAGGGTGTACAGCAGCATCTTGAGCGACTGCCTTCCCGTGTGTCACTTGCCAACACTGACTGCTGGCTCTGTTTGTCACCACTTTGGTCACACTTTCGTGGTTCCATGACGCTCGTTGTGTCATCATGAGAGGCGTGGCGATGGGCCCCTTCGCACCCCTTCCCTGCTCACTGCGGACACTGAACTCAGCCCAACCGACTTCTGTGCGATCACAACGCAGCTCACCGCCACGTCCACGACCGTCGACTCCATGTCGCTTATGTCCTTCGCGATAGTCTTCGAGCGGACACAGCGCACGCTATACAGCTGTGCAGTGCTAGTAGTCACGCATGCAATGATGGGCTGCCCTTAACATACCAGGGACATTTTATTAACTACTTTTTTTCATTGATTCTGCATACGTCTAAGTGACATGGTGGCGTTAAAAACCGCCTTGTGCACTCTTTAGCGTCGTGAGCTAATTTATTATGCACTAGAAATATTACGCTTAAGTTCGTCTCATTTCTCGACAAATACACGTCGATATGAAGAATTATCTGCATATACGTATTTGAATTTTTGCAATTTTAGTGCTGTCGCAAGAAAACAAAGAATTCAAGTTGAGACGCCTGATGATCTCCATAAATATTGTAACGTTCTGTTAAATGTTTACAAAAATTCTTTACTGCCAGCGATAAATGACACCGGGGCCACGCTTTGGGCCGGGCTGGAACAGGTATACAATTTTGCTGATGCAAGTGCACCAACGGTGCGGTAACTGCTGGTCCAGGCGGGTATCGCGAAGCCCCCAATAAACCGGTCTCAATCCTTATGGACGCCGTAGCACTCCTGCGATGAGGACACAGCCAGCGGTGACGTCCTCGATAAGGTGCACATGGCGCGGCGAAGTCCCCAGTTCCTCATATATATCTACCGGGTGTTTCAGTTAACAGCACAGTTGCCGGACACTAGAAACCAGGTGAGTCGCTACTGAGCTGGTTGTTTTTTATTTATTTTTTTTGCAACTTGCTGCTAGCCGCTTTGTTACAGGACTGAGTTAAATATGATTGCACTAGACACGTCATACGGGGAAAAAATATCCGCAAAAACGAAGTTCACTCAACAGAAATATTAACTCGAACTATGAGTCGGGCGTCTGGTTGTAATCAGATATGTAGCTAGCTCTAAGAAAAGACATCGGTTTTTATATCATAAACATGATTCCTGACGGTGCTGCGGCTCAACAAACTTCGGGCTTTACTGGCGCAATCCAAAAAAAATCCCCCCTCGCCGAGAGTGCCGAGTGATGTCCATCAAACAGCGTCACTCCACTTAACGATTATGACAAGAGCTACACTGCCAACCGAAATATACAAAAAGTGTGCCCTCTGTACCTCGCCTGTTGAGGATCAGAGTTCGGCAGCCACAACAGATTAACAAGTTGCATATAAAAATATATATCGGCGTTATATTGAAGCAATGTTCCCAAAGCAATCGAGTTCCTGCGAGAGCAATAAGACTAAGAAAAGAAAAACGCTGGAGGCTGGAGAACCGATTAGTCACAAAATCACAAAAAGAATGGCTTGTGAGCAGCTAACCCTTTTGGCAAACCCTACATAAAGAATGCACATTTTTCTTTAACGTTCATCCGGGATGACCAGTCACACTTAAACGCTTCAGCAAACGGTTGAAAGGCCATGACAGCCTTGTTACAGGCTCTCTCTTTATGTCCCTGCTGATGCCTGCACATTCCGAGGCACATGGTAATAAAGAAGATCTGCGTCTCGGTTGTCCTGTCCAGTATTTTTGGTCCGTCGTTATGCTTTACCGCCGTGTACGCACTGTACGCCAGCTCCAGCGCAGGCACGACTGGGAAGATGTCCTTGTCCACCGAACGGAGGCACGCTACGCGCTTCTCGTACTCGGCCGCAGACAGTCCAGAAATCCATCGATTCCCGATGCTTCCGTACGCGTCGACGACAACCCCTGTGCTGTCAAGCGCGCGCACAATTTCCCTCGCGTACTGGTAACCGAGGCCTCCGTAGTTCACCGCCCGGGTCCCGGCTGCGTAGAAGAGAGGTCTTGACAAGGCTGCCATGGAGATAAAGGCGATATTCAAGACGGGGACGTAACTAATAATCGGCACGTCGTAGCTACCCGGAGCGCCCAGGAGCTCAACGTTGCCTACAAGATTTTTCGTGGTGTAATTTCTGATCGCTTCTCTAGTCTCCATCCAGTATTCCATGAAAGAGGACGCATTGTCAGGAAAGGCACGATATATGTTGAATAGATCGCCTACCGTGATAAGTTCATTTGGGGGCCAAAGCAGGGTTTTGAGGCCGTCAAGCTTCGCGATAGCCATGCTCTTGCTACGCCATTCTAGCCAATCTACGTCCCTTATCAATTGTACTGCTCTTTGATGGATTCCTTTTATCAGCTCGATTATGGACTGGCGTTCAAGAGGCGTCAGACGCGAGAAAGCAAAGAGAGCATTGACCAGCAGGTGGTAGCTGGCTTCCACCTGAGACGAGCAGTAACGGTGGAGCGTTTTGTTGGCGTCTCGGTCGTGTCCATGTGACAGTAGCATGGAAGGGTCAGATATTGGGCCATAAACATCCCGGAATAGCCACAGGACATGTTGCATCAGCTCTCTGTTCTCAAACCTGGCGAAAGCCGCGTTGATGGCTTCGAGCAAGTGCGCTTCTTCAAAGATCATCAAATCTTCTTTAGAAAAGTTCTCATTCGATCTAATGTGCTGATTAAGCAGCTGCGGCATGTCCCTGGCGAAACTGGCATGATTGGATGCGTCGCCTAGGGCAAACCTGCGCAGTGCGTCGGTGGTAGACGCGCTCTTGCTCAATAACATGCGGAAGATTGCCCTCCTGGTGTCGTAGCTTCGGAGGATGACGCTGTCGCTGGCATGCACACCCTCCGTTTGACTCCAACGCTTGCGGTATTCGTCTCTGCCGTTCAGACCCTCTAGCGCTGCCTGCCACTCCGCAATCAGCGGGTTTCGGGTGATGAGTACTCGACGAGACGGATGGTAAGCGTTCCGGGGCAGGACGGAAACCCGGAACCACAGCGGCGCCTGCCAGTTGTATGCGACGTCCACAAGAACACCGAACACACTCGCCACTTGCTGTTGCTGGTCGATTGATCGAAGTTTCAGCATATCCATGAACTGCTCTACGGCGTCCTTGTTCGCTGGCTTGTGAGTCAAACAGCTGGCGTACATTGCAGCCGCCTTGTTTCCGACCGCTAGGAACTCTTTCCCGTCCTCGAGTAATTTCTCGAAGCCATCCAGCCAATGTCGCCGCATGGATGAGAGAGTGGACGTCGAAACGTCCACGCCGTATGCCGTGGCGGAGGGTGTCTGGTGGCGAGGGCAGACAAAAGCATCGAAGTCCTGGCACGGGTCGACGCTGTCGTTAAGAACGGCGTCGAGGAGGTTCCTGTGTGCCGCGCAATCCAGCGTCATGCATAGCCAGCTGCCCCCGGCTTTGATTTGGCCGGCATGCAGCACTGTTGTCAACACGGCGGCAGCGATTAAAACGAAGCCGGTGAGCGCGGCAGCTGTCTTCGCGTCCAGCCAATGGAGCCATTTGGCGAAGCCTTGGGGTGGTGGTGTCAGTTCCTGTCAATATACAGAAGGTAATGATATCGACGGGGACACTTGCAAATCGGGAAAAAAATACGCATGTTATGCACAGAGGTAAGGGAATACGTCTACTTATGGCAGGTAGCGATGGCTGATCCTGATCGCTAGAGGAAAATAACTAGAGAAATAATAATGCGGTGGAGCGCATATGACAGGTTCTTTCAGGTCATGAATGGTGGTCTACCAATATGCCTCAAGAGTAAAGTATACAACCGCTGTATCATACCGGTACTCACCAACGGGGGAGGGACAGGAAAGCTAACGAAAAGGGTTCAGCTTAATTAAGTTAAGGAGAACGAAGCCAGCTACGGAAAAAAAATGAAAGGTGTAACGTTAAGAGACCGGAAGCGGGCAGAGCGGGTGAGGGAGCTAACGTGGGTTAATGGCATCGTAGTTGAAATCAATAGGAAGAGATAGGCTTAAGGAGGGCACGCGATATGAAGGCAAGCAACCGCTGGTCGTAAAGGATAACGGAGTGGATTCAAAGAGAATGCAAACGTAGCAGCCGGCGGCAGAAAGTTAGGTGGGCGGGTGAGTTTGCGGTGATATGGTGAAAAGGATTCCGCTCAGTTAAGGACAACGCAGCGAGATATGCAAAGAAAAATGAGAGGTGCAACGTTAAGAGACCGGAAGCGGGCACAGTGGGTGAGGGTGGTCTACCAATATGCCTCAAGAGTAAAGTATACAACAGCTGTATCATACCGGTACTCACCAACGGGGGAGAGACAGGAAAGCTAACGAAAAGGGTTCAGCTTAATTAAGTTAAGGAGAACGAAGCCAGCTACGGAAAACAAATGAAAGGTGTAACGTTAAGAGACCGGAAGCGGGCAGAGCGGGTGAGGGAGCTAACGTGGGTTAATGGCATCGTAGTTGAAATCAATAGGAAGAGATAGGCTTAAGGAGGGCACGCGATATGAAGGCAAGACAACCGCTGGTCGTAAAGGATAACGGAGTGGATTCAAAGAGAATGCAAACGTAGCAGCCGGCGGCAGAAAGTTAGGTGGGCGGGTGAGTTTGCGGTGATATGGTGAAAAGGATTCCGCTCAGTTAAGGACAACGCAGCGAGATATGCAAAGAAAAATGAGAGGTGCAACGTTAAGAGACCGGAAGCGGGCACAGTGGGTGAGGGAAAAAACGCGGGGTAGTGACATTCTAGACAAAATCCAGAGGAAGAACTGGGCTTGAGTAGGGCATGTGATGAGAAGGCAAGCTAACCGCTGGTCCTTAAGGGTAATGGAGTGGATTCCAAAAGAAGGCAAGCGTAGCAGGGAGCGGCGAAAGTTATTAACAAGTTTGCGGAGATAGGGTGGCTGCAGCTGGCAAAAGACAGTTATTTGGAGATTGGAGAGGCATGGATGAGGCCTTTGCACTGCAGTGGGCGTAGTCAGCCTGAATATTATTATACTCAGCTTTATATCGAATACATCTGTCGAAACGAGGCATCGTTCCGTTCCACAATACTGACGAAGCGCTAGGAGACCACTGCCTTGCCCAGAGCAGCACTGTGGAAGCTATACAGGCAGGAGGGCAAGAGGCGTGACCTCTTGTGCAACGCAGCCCGTCCATCGCGCCTCGCGCAACATTCGTGGTCATGGCGTGGATCTGATAGGCCTTTCGAAACGCTACTCTGACACTGCACGTGCGCGAGTGATCAGAGCCCGCTAACATATGCCAGGATGAAGAATGACAGCAGGCGCTCGGGACGTCGTCCGCGAACATGTTGCCCGATAACATCCGCAATTTTATGCCCACACATTTCAAGCTCAAAAAATTAGGTGAACACCGGAACTCCGTCCTTAAGGGTATGAAGAGATTTCGTTAAAGGCTAGTTTCAGCGGTTTCTCTTCACAAATTTTCAATGTTCTTTGTTCACGTATCCACATTTATCACAATTATCGCAACGCAGTTTCTGCAGTCTTTGAACTCTTCCACACTGCAGTTTAGGCAAATAATCTTATCTATACATTCAGGAATATTCCATACGGTCCCAGATTCCGCACTCAGAAAACTGTACTGCTTCCGTGCCATCTGCTGGGGCAGCGGCGTACATCTGATCGCGAAGGGTTTTTCGTTGGCCGCCGCATGCCGGCGCCACTTTGCAGTGTCAAGCAAAGCGGATATCAAAAAGCAAAGGCACAGTAACTGTCTCACTTATCGGTGGACACCTCAACCGCGCCCATCGGGAAGGCACGACGGTGAGAGTGAAAGATGAAAGGTAGAAGGAGATGCCGTAGTGATGGCTTCAGAACAATTTCGACCACCTGGGCATCATTAGCGTGCAGTGACATCGTACAGCGCAAGGGCGCCATTTAATTTGAGTTTCGCATGGAACAAAACGCGGTTGCCGCGCCCAGATTCAAACCCTTGTAGTCCGGCTCAACAAACGGGTGCAAACCTTTGTCGTACCAAGAAGGAAAGGTAACGAAGAGGTGAAGTAGCACAAATTTTAAGAGACTGACAAGTGCGCTAGCTACCACTGAATTTCGCGGATTATTATAACGATTATTACCAGGAAATCGGGCAAGCGCGTCTAGTTCCCGTCCCTGCCACCACGTGACGAACAGCAGAAATGCAGGCGCCGCGTCAGAAATTCTTTATACGGTGCCGTGTCCCGCACCCAAGCACCATAACGACTGAGGCGGCGAGCTGCAGCTAGTAAAAATTACTCATCAGGGAGATATGTCTCCTCACCATGAAGGACGATGGGGACGCGGCTCCATCGCGCATCTCGTAGCCTTCGGCGTTGTAGCTGGGCCTCCGGTTGCCTCTGGATGAAACCGATGCCCGGGAATCCCGCCAGCGGTACGACTGGCGCCGCTGAACTGCCAAGGTAGACGGAATCACCTGGAGGGAGACGCGCACAGGAACCTGGACTCCAATTCGTGAGCAAAAGGCCGGCATATGCGGCCGGTTGGTGTGACTAGAACACGTTCTTGGGCAAGTTGATGCATTGCATGAGTAGATGAAGCGCCCAAAGGACAGCAAACAGACAGAGAATAACACGAGATTGACGCTTCGTGTTATTCTGTTGTGGTACGACTAGCAAAGGCTTCTACGCACAGCCACCCCATGAGCACAGCTGATGTTGCGTTGACGCAATCAACGGCTATAGCGCGGCGTGTACAATGAATCATCTAAAACAAGAAGTAACAGGCGGAGCTATAAGGTATCAGAAAAGAAGCGCACAGACCTGAACACTATAAAAGGCAACAAACGTTTTGCACGAAACTGCGAATTTTCTGGGTATTTATGCACTGAATTCGAGCGTGATTTTGGATATGATACGCCAAGAGAAAAACTAGTAACAAAACTTAAAAACGCTGCCTGTTACACATAGTAATGGATTAATTAATAAATGAATGTTCAAGCTATGTTCCCTTTCATGCTGCTCACAATACTACAGTCAAATTTGATATTCCCGCGATAACTTTAGACTGAACCTACTCGGACAAAGTGTTCAACCGCCACTGATATTTCACAAGAAAGCTAAGCATAGTACGGCCTTTGTGAAAAATATGCAGGCCTGCGCAACACACGGCTCGATTTGCATTGACGGACCTGCAGAGCTTTTGAAGTTGAACAAAACTCTCGTCCTCATTCCTGCGGAGATTAAAACTTCCCATGGTTCTACAACAATAGCCCCACTACATGGCCGAGAACCGAAGCTTGTTGGCTCTATGCACATTTCTTACAAAAGCATTACATGAGCATAGCTGGGTGGATACTTTGTCCACCGGTCCTACATGGCCCCTTTTTCAGGAGGGGAGGCATGCACACTTCAAAACTTCTTTCGGTCTTGGTCTTCCGAAGCGCGAGAGATATCATCAATTAACGTTGACTGTATAAGTTGCAGAAACTGATACGGTTCTATAAACCCCACCTCTTTTCACGAAATTTGAGCCCCAGTGGAGCATGCCAGTTTCAATCGGGCGAAAAATCGAAGCAGTTCGAGAGGAAACCCCGGCATCACTACGATATGTGTCTGGGTAACAGTTAAGCCTATTTTCGTTGAGAGAAGTCCAGCGCCTTAGCAGCGCCTGAGATTGTTTTGTTTTTTGCGTTTCGAGCCTGTATGAAATTTGCAAGCATGAAAATAGGTGTGCGCCACAACTGGGGGCGCATTAGATTCTTGTAAGGTACGGCTCCTTACTCCCTTGCAGTGCGTTTACCGCGAACCGGAATGCATGTTCCAATTTTCACCACCGCAGCGGTGGTCTAGTCGTTTGAGCATCCACCTCGAATGCGGGACGTGCGGGGTTCGATCCCCAGTTCCGCCGGGTGCCCACCGGTGATACAATGGGCACAAGCTTTCCCCTGCGTGGTGCTCGGCTTCTATAGGGTGAAATGCTTGGGAAATGGGTCCATGACCCCACCTCGAGTAAAAGCAAGAAACCCTTGTGCCATGGCGCTGTTTGGCCACAGATGCCCTTGCGCCATAAAAATTCATGATCATCGTGTACAGGTTTTCCCTTAAGCCACTCCAAGAGCAGTGGAGACCGGACTTGGCTTATGCAAGTGGCTAAAATGCGGCCCGAAGCGCAGTTCAAGTGGAAAAAAAACAGAATGAATTTGTGTCATTTTTTTATTTTAGGGTAAGGAATCACGTAAAGGACAATTACATCCGGACAGTAACATTCAAGTGTTTTGCTTCATTCTCATCATTCCGAAGATGTTCAGAAGCGAAAGTGCTTCCGTTCTTTTTAGTACAAATTTTTAGTAGAAGTTTTTGCAAGTCTGAGGCTTGAAATGCAACGCACAAAAATGAATAACCTTGCGGCACTTCTGTTAATGGGGCACTTTTGTTAGTGCATGCTATAGCAGGGACATTTGTAACTTCAGCGAAACAAGTGGCACGTATATTTCGAGTATTGACCAGAAGCGCATCCAGCGTACGACCGAGCTCACAGTCCGGATACGTCTCGCGGTCGCCAGCAAACCTCGAGGAATATTTTATTTCTGATACTTGTCCCTACATTTTCGTTTGTCATTTTCGTGATCATCATGACTGCGATTTCGGCTGGTATTAATAAATACTTCGGAATAGCTTTCCTGATTCTACTCGCTAGAGCACCGCTAGAGCATAAGTGTGCCTCCACGTGTTATTGCATGCACCGCTTATCTAAGACACTGAATTCGATATCTTTAATCATAAGTAATTTTTCCCACTGAAAACAAACATTCATTACGGCACACTTTACTATGAACTGTCGTCACTCCGGAGCGAGATAAAGATGCATGGCGAAACTCCCCTCAATGCCCGCGCCACCTAGGACCTCGAAATTGCCCAGGTTATTGAGAATGACTTTCGGTTATAGTGTATTTTTGACTTCTCCAGCGCCTAAGTATCGTCTTATCCTAAATACTCTGCACATGAGATGCCATTGTATATGTATATGCAGAGAAATGGGAGAAGGTATTTGCCCTGCAGTGGGTGCAGTCAGTATTGTAATGATGGTTATTATGATCATGCCATGTCCTCAACAAACTGGTCTACATCCTGGGTCTCCCGTCTGCGTATAGGCTGATGAGCAGAGAGCATCCTTGATTACACCCGCCTCGGGTCACTCCACCGATGTACCACAGTGCTTTACGAGCCCCCCGAACGAAACCGCAACTACCGGTACAAAAAGTATGGTGGGGCAGCCAGAAAAAGAATGTAAACCAATAGGCCCCTGCCTGTGCCACTAAGTATAACAGGCTCACCTACCGGTACAGGTGGCACTGGCAGCGCCGGCAGAAAGTCGGGACCGGGAACCGCGAGGTCTCCTTCACAAGACTTCGGTGAGGTCGCATCTAACGGCCGGCTGTGAGCGGAAATGGCGGAGACGTCCGCAGGCTGCTGAGCTGCGGGCATAGCTTGTGGCGAGACCAGGTTGGAGACCGCGGCCACGTCTTCAGGCTGTTGCGGCCGGGACACGACCGGCGGCGGTGGGCCCCGGTTAGCGGCCACGGCATCGTCATGAGGTTGTTCCGATGAGGGTACAACCGACGGAGAGACCTCGTTCGAGACCACGGCCACGTCTCCAGGCTGTTCAGGCGGAGATGCAAGAGGTGCCAAGTCCTGGCTCGAGATGGCGGCAGCGTCCTTAGGTTGTTCCGTTGAGGACGAAGCTCGGGGTGGCGGCGGGAAGGGGTTCGAACCTGCCGGGATATCCTCAGGCTGTGGCATCGGCGGTGCATCAGGCGGGGCCGAGGTGGGTTTGGAGAGGGGAGCGACGTCGTCGCGTACGCGTCCGCCATCTTGGGCGGCGTCGCTCTTGCTGACCCTTCGGCCCGCGTCGTCAGCGGGCGCTGAAGACCGCCGTTTCCCGCCGCCCTCCGAGATGGAAGACTTGTGGCCACGGCCCTTGCGAGAACCCTTCGAGCGGTCCTTAGGCGGTTCCTGCGTCGACATGGCCGCCCGCTCCGCTCGATGATCTTCTTGTTCTTCAGGCCACGCTAGCGCGAGCGCACGGGCAAGTGTTCGCGTGGCTGAAACGGACGATCATGATAATGATTATGATGATGATGATTTTAATCGGCACTAAAACTGTTGGCCGATCACCCTGTTAGGGGAGTCCCTTGGATCTTGCAGCCGCTCTAGCCCTTTCGGTCAGCTGCTGCTGAACTTTCGGGTCTGAGCTGCACAGCATTTCCTCCCACCGCTCAATTCACCGTTCTTCTATCCTTTCTATTTCTGTGTTGTTTTGGCAGGCGCAGTACAGTGGTGCTCAGTGCAACCCCACATTGGCTACTACAACAAAAGCCACAACAAGAACGATTAAAGAAAATGTTAGCAAGTTATACTGAAAATAATGGCGCAAAAGCAGCTGCTGCTTAATGATACGGATGAAAGAAAATGGAATACCATGATCATCGTAAGCGAGAAAATGCTGTGACAGGAAAAAATATTCAGAGGCTTCAGAAGGCTTCATAACTGTCACATTCTTCTTTTTTTATTTTGACTACGGTTCTCTTGGTTCTTTGTGTTTATATGGGCCCTTTCTGGACATGCAAATCAAAAAAATATTTTCCCGCACCCCCACGATGGCTCAGTGGTTAGCGCGCTCGGCTACTGAGCAGGAGAACCCGGGTTCTAACCCGACCGCGGCGGCCACGTTTCAATGGGGGCGAAACGCAAAGGCGCCCGTGTGCTGTGCGATGTCAGTGCACGTTAAAGAACCCCAGGTGGTCGAAATTTCTCTGCAGCCTTCCACTACGTCACCTCTTTTTTCCTTTTTTATTTCACTCAAAAGTTTATCCCTTCCCTTACGGCACGGCTCACGTGTCCACCGAAATTTGAGACAAGATACTGCGCCATTTCCTTTCCTCAAAAACCAATAATAATAATAATTAATAATAATAATAATAATAATAATTGGTTTTTTGGGGAAACGAAATGGCGCAGTATCTGTCTCATATATCGTTGGACACCTGAACCGCGCCATAAGGAAAGGGATAAAGGAGGGAGTGAAAGCAGAAAGGTAGAAAGAGGTGCCATAGTGGAAGGCTCCGGAATCATTTCGACCACCTGGGGATCCTTAACGTGCACTGACATCGCACAGCACACGGGCGCCTTAGCGTTTTTCCTCCATAAAAACGCAGCCGCCGCGGTCGGGTTCGAACCCGGGAACTCCGGATCAGTAGTCGAGCGCCCTAACCACTGAGCCACCGCGGCGGGGGAAAAAAACCAATTTTCCAATTTCCTGATTTTCCGAACTCCCATCGCAAATAGTGTAATAGGTCAAAAATAAACAGGATCAATGCATACTCGATTCAGACGATCCTAACTTTATGCCGAAACAGAAACTTAAAGTGAATTCACAATGGCGAGTCGGGGAGGTCGGCCGACAAGTTTAAATCTATTTGTTACGCTCCATCCCCGTTCTTCTATAGTGCTTCGGAAACGGTAGCTAATTGACCGAAATCAGTCCCGCAAGGTTTGCGGCTCGCTAGTGTGAATCCGCCTTTAATCCAAACCCAATACAATGAGATAAGCTCTCCCGGCTTCTCCTTATTATAGTAATAATAATAATAGGCAGGAGCGAAGTAATAGTGAAAGACTATTGTTTGGTCACTATCAGCGTCTCCACCGCTAAGAAAAAGTTTTGAATCGCCGACGGCCTTTTTCTTTAGTTCTCGATTTTGTCTTTCATTATTTAGCTCTGTGCTGAATCTCTGAGCATTGAAGTGTTCATTCTCGATATTTCTGTGATTCCAGCGAGAGTCTTCAGATCCGTTATCATGCTTTAAGATGCCAACTGCGTGTGCGTATTTCCAAATGTATTTACATGTATATACCATAAATTACTTCCATAGTTAGCTGCACCGCCAGCATTCTTCTTTGAGTGTGTATTAACATAATTGTACAAGTTTTCCTTTTATTCTGTTCCTCTCAGCTTCCACCTGCATGTCATGTGCTTAAAAATGGCCGCAAGCATTGCTCTCTACGTTCTCTCCACCACCCGTGTCTGGAAGATGCGAAACTGTCCATGACAAAGACGACGGCAAACCAAAGTCACAGCGTTCTCAAAATCGTGAACACTTGTAGACAATTACGGAAGGGACCGATCGCCGTCATTCTGTCACTCTACAGGAACCGAGAGAGCGCATAGCGTCCTTGGGACCAGGTAACTAGGCAGGGTCCGGTGGCATCGTGCACTGAACATTAATTAGGTGAGGAAAGTGGAATGGTATCGGAGAGATGCTTGAGTAGAGCGGACCACGGCATCTGGCTGTACGGCGCCGTGGCTTAGTTGGTTAAAGCGCCTGTCTAGTAAACAGGAGATCGTGAGTTCGAATCTCACCGGTGCCTTTGCATCCCTTCTTTGAGAGCACCTGCTAAACAGCAGTGCCGTGGGATCAGAATTTATTAATATTTTTGCATGTTTATTCGTCGTGGTTCATACCACGCGACAGTAGGCGTGACAGGGAGTGAGTCGATGAGTTATGGTACGGTAAGGAATGCTACGGCATGATATGGCACCCTTTCTTAGGTTTGGCATGGTATCGTATGTTATGGTATTTTACGTTACGATATGGTGTGGTATGGCATAGTTGGCATGGCATGATAAAGCACGGTACAGTACGCCATAGTGTCAAGGTACGGTATATTCGATACCATGCGGAATGGTACAGCATTATAGCACTGCAAGGTGTGGCATGTTTCGTATGGTATGGTATGGTGTGTAAAGTTGTGTGGTAGGGCGTAATACGACATGGTACAGTACAGTTTGTTCGGTATGGTGTGGTACGGTATGGAACCGTATAGTATGTAATGTATGGTAAGTATTGGTATGTTACAGTATGGTGTGGTATGATAGGGTGGTAGGGTATGGCAGGATGGTACGGCACAGTATGGTCTGTAATGGCATGGCGTGATATGGTGATATAGTACGGTACGTATGTTATGGCACGGCATGGCAGGGTTCGTTAAGGCATAGTATATTATGGTACAGTATCGTATTGCAAGGTATGATAGTGCATGGTATAGTTTGGTAAGGTATGTTATTTCATCACGCCATAACATACCTTACCATACAGTACCATGCTTATCATAGCATACCAAATGGTACGGTATGGCATAGTATGGCAAGCTGCAGTATGAAATGACATGGTATGGTATATTACGGTTGGTATGTGGATTTTAACGTTCCAGAGCTGCACATAGGCCACCTCATATCTTGTGGGAATAAGAACTTCCGTCGCTCTCGGCGCGCTCATCTTTTGATTACTCCGAACTTTCCGAATAGCTCGACTGCACTGTTGCTAGCAGCCTCGCATTCGATCCCGGCCGCGGTGGTCGCATTTCGATGGAGGCCAACACAGGCCCGAGTACAGTGCGACGTTAGTGCAAGTTAAAGAACCCCTGGTGGTCGAAATTATCCGGAGAAGCAGACTTTTACACGATCGCTATCTTTCTAGAGCGACCCAGGGTATGACTGATAATTTTCTCGGTGAGGCGAACAGAAGGCGGCGGCGATTAGGAAAGGGCAAAGCATTAAAATATACAGATATGTGAAGCAACACACTGCGCCTATTCTGCGCACAGCCTGTCGTGAAATTCAGAGCAGCATTTCAGAGCGCCGTCTAATAGCCATTAAGTGAAATATTAAAAACTGATATCACTGCGGCGACCCGCATTGGAGAAATGGGAAAGCATTGCCTTGCTTCTGTGTATAGACGTGCAGTGACGTAAGTGGATGTGACGTCGTGGAACTTTCTAAAACGTGGGTTTTTTCCACGACGCCAGTAGGGGTTCTATGACGTCATCGAGTGACGTCCAGTTGTTATGTCGATGTCCGTGGCTGCTGTGACGTCGGAGTGTAACTTCCATGTTTAATGAACTCATTTCAACTCATCAACCACGTTTTCCCCACACCAAGATCTCAACACGCACTATCAAACAAATACCTTTGCACATTTCTCTTCATAGGACAACGCAATCGTGCGGACAACTTTTGCGGACACGAAACACGGGACATAGCCTTGTAATGCTTGTGCACTAATAAGAAATAGGAGTAAAGCCTTCCTTCGCTACATTACAATCAATAACTGGAAAGAAAAAAGACGGACAGGCACCGGTGAGATTCGAACTCACGATCTCATGTTTACTAGACAGGCGCTTTAACCAACTAAGCCACGGCGCCGATTTTTTTCTTTATTGCATGGAAGAACTTCTGTAGAAAGGAGGAAACTTCAATCAGACTAGTTCGCGTCTCAAGTTACCGGGCTGCTTAATATGAGCCCCCCATAGCCCTAACTCACCACTGCATCCCCATCAAAACATCAAAATTCAGGGAGGCACACACAAGCATCTAGGTACGGCAGCCAGCTTGGAGGTTCGTCGCGAGCAGCATATACACTCCTCACCAACGCACACTGTTCCCGAAACACAGATTTGGACGATCTTGGTGGCTCGGCATGTCTGTCCATCATACGGCTTTTCCAAAGACTGAATAGTCCCATCAACACAAACACGTCATAAGGCACAAAAGAGTTTTTGTCAACAGGCAGAAATCTAATAGTGTATGGTGTAATTTCAATGTCCTTCTTAAGAGTTCGTTGTAGTATGTCCCAAAAGAACATGGCATCACGGCACAGGATGAAGCAATGATCAGTTGTCTCAGGCACGTTACACAGACGACAATTCACATTCCAGGGTACAAACATCCCCTTGTCATTAAGAAATGTCTTGACAGGCAGCGTCGCTGTGTGTAGTTTGAAAAAGAACGTTTTACCGGCTGCCTGAATGCACATCCGCCTAACACGCTTTAGAACACTGATGTCCAAAGACCCCAGATAAGGCTGCCGATACAATGGTGTAGGGAACAAAGACTCAGTGAGAACCTGGGTCATCTGCTTTCTCGAGAGGCTATACAGGTAATCTAAAGAGAAGCGCACAGTGAGAAAATTGAAAGTGTCAGCAACCTCCTTAAGAAATCCCCATAAAGTCCCCTCACGAGCCTGCACAGTCGGTGCGAATAAGTAAGGCAAATGAAAACTAAGCCGCCTAATGAGCACAGCTACCAGAAACGGGTCGTTTGCCGATTTGAAAAAGAAAAAACGGGAAACGAGTTGATGCACGAACAGGTGAACAAGGCCCACTCCACCACCCTCTAAGGGAAGGAACAAGTTGTCACGCCTCATCGGCTCCCATTGAGAGCGCCAAACGAATGCTGCAAATATTCTATGTATTGCTTGCACCTTCCTCCTCGCACAATGCAGGACTTGAAGGACATACGCGAGCTTTGCAAACAAAAAAATGTTACAGACCTGTGCCTTCGCAAACACTGAGAGTTCCCTACCCATCCAAGCCTGTGTTTGCCGCCGTAGAGTTACAGTTTGTGAATCCCAGTAGGCTGTACTGTTGCGAACTTGGTGCAGCGGAACGCCTAGGTACTCAAGAGGGCTACAGTTCCAGCATATACCACCAAACTGGCTTGGCCTAGTTCCCCAATGACCCAACCAAAAGCCTTTGGATTTCTCTAAATTAAGAGCCGCGCCTGATACATCGCAGAACTGTTTAGTCAAGTTTAGAGCCTCGAGTACACTCTTTTTGTCAGAACAAAAGAGGGCGACATCATCAGCGTAAGCTAAAACTTTAACTTCACATTGAGCCAGAGAGAAACCGCGGATAGCTGCGCTGTTAATTATACTGAGACAGAGGGGTTCCAGATATAGGGCAAACAACAATGGAGACAGTGGACATCCTTGACGAACAGATGCTTCTAGTGGTACTGGTTTCGTTAGCTCCTGATTAACAATAACCCTTGTATAGGAGTTCTTATAGCACAGCCTTATGCCTTTGAGCAAGACGTCACCAATATTTGCATACTCCAAGACCGCGAACAAGAAATCGTGCCGAACTTTATCAAACGCCTTAGCCAAGTCAATTTGAATCAGAGCTACTTGGCCTATCTCATCTGATACTGTCTCTAATACTGAACGTGCAATATGGATATGTGTTTGAATACTGCGGCCTCTAATACCACAGACCTGATGCGGACCTATCAAGTCCATATTGACGAGCTGCAGACGACTGCTAAGAACCTTGGCAAAAATTTTGTAATCAACATTGCAAAGGGAAATTGGACGATATCCCTCAACAGTTTTCAACCGATTAGTATCTTTGCTTTTGGGAATTAATATTGTGTGCCCAGAATAAAAAGTGGGAAGCAGGACACCCACATCATAAGATGCTTTGAAAACTTCCATCAAAACAGGCACTAGGCAAGGCGAAAATGTTTTATAGAATTCGCTAGTAATACCATCTGGCCCAGGAGATTTCTGGCTCTGCAGGGCAGAAATGGCTGATTGAATTTCATCCAAAGTGATAGGTCCCTTCACTATAGCACACTTCTCATCATCAAGTCGAGGGAAGTTTCCGAGCAAGGAACTGTAATCGAAACCCTGACTTGGATCTTCGCAACTGCAAACAGCTTCCGATAATAGTCGAAGAAAGCAGCAAGAATACCAGGCGCATCACTGTATGTGCAATCACCATACTGAATTTCCAATATTTCCTTCGCAAGAGCATTCTCTCTTTCATCACTCAGGGCCCGACGAGATGGTTGCTCATCAAGAAACCTTCGGGACCTCGATCGTATCAAGGCCCCCTTATATCTGTCTGTCGCAAATTGTTGAAGCTGTGCTTTTACGCTATTAATCTCTTCGAGATAGGCACCCGGGCTTACCCTCTCTAGCTCATGTAGCTCCGTTAGGGTGCGCCCAAGCTCACGAAGGTGGTGTCTCTTCAGGAAAGCGATTCTTGCTGAGGCCTCAATTGCCAAGTTTTTGATCTCCTGTTTAAACAAGTTCAACTTTTGAAAAATGGAAAGATCACGGCGTGACCATACGTCCTTCAAACAAGTAGGTACAGCACGCTGAAAGATTTCGTCTGAGAGCAGACAGTTATTCATCTTCCACAACTCCCATCGAGGGTGAAGTACATGCCGAGTGTACTTTCCTATCTGAAGAGACACCATACAGTGGTCACTGAAGAAAATGGGCCGCACCCAGTAGCCAAACACACTTGCTAATGCGTCAACAGAAACGTAAATTCTGTCAAGGCGAGCATTAGAGGAAAACTGAAAATGAGTGAAATGTATACTGTCGCCTTTTTCCTGCCCCACATCCACAAGACTATATTCAGAAACCAAATCGGTAAGTAATGCAGCACTATGGTCGTATCTCTTACATACCACTGAGCGGTCCTCATCCCTACAAACGCAATTAATACCTCCCAACAATATAATTTTGCGGTCCGTGCACAAATGTTCAACTAATGACAGAAAAAAAAAGCCTTCTATCGCGCTGCTTTGTGGGGGCATAAACACAAATAATCCGCCACTGTACACCTGAAATTGTGAGATCACAGCATATAAGTCGCCCCTCGTCATCTATGCAATAAGACATGGCTGTCATCTCTAGCGTGTTCGCCAGGAATAGCATACAACCTCCGGATAAGCCTCTCGCGTGGCTAACAATAATGCTGTATTCCGACAAAAAAGGCTCAAGAGCAGCTGCTGTCTCTTCATCAGAGGACAACTTTGTTTCCTGGATAGCGGCTACACACACACTCCATTTCTTTAAGAGATGCCGTACCTGCTGTTGCCTCCTACGATTACGCATACCCCTAACGTTAAGGGTAGCGACTTGATATGCTGCGACGCTCGCCATTTTGGTGCCAGTCTTAACAAACGCCATCCCCTGGAATGTGGTGGCCCGCCGCCAAATTGGCGGCCTCTCGGGCAGACATCGCCCTCCTCTTTAACACCACCCTTCCCGTGGCCTCTACACATTGTGCCTTCTGGTTAGCGCCATCGATACACACCTCGTCAGCATCTGCAGGACGTATCAAAGGTGCGGTGCTGTCCATGTCTTCCTCTGAGACAGCCAAGGCCTCGGCCCACGAACCCAAGGGGAGCACATCACTCGCTGCCACACTGACAGCCGACAGAGAACCTGACACGCCAGAGATCGACGCCACACACGTTTCACCGTTACCCTCCAACGACGAAGCAGAATCAGCATCAGAGGAGGATCGGCGAGCATTCACTGGCTGTATCGCCTCGACTGACTCCACAGGAGGCATATCCGGACGTTGACCTGTGGCAACGAGGTGTTCCTGTGCAGCAAGCACAGCAGTCTCTGTAACACTCACGGGGGGGCCCGGGTCCGGCGGTTTTCGTCCTGGAGGCGTGGATGCTAGATGGCCAGTCGCTTCATATTCCGTGTTGTTTTGAGGTGTTGAAGTCTTCTGTTCCCCATCTATTCGATGCTCATGACTTAGTTCTCCGGTCGCGTCCACAACCTCAGACACATCCATAATGTGTTCTGATGCCACGTCATCTTCCCGTGACCACTGGCCTTGACGCAGCCTGTCAGCGTAACTCAAGACACAGTTCTCCGCAGTATGGCCAAAGCGTCGGCACTGAGTGCATCGAGGCGTGCGACACTGGCGCCGGACATGTACAACCCGGCTACATCGGAGGCACAGTGGAGGTCTCCCTGGGATAAGGACTAATGCCTGCACTCCATAAACATTAAGTGTGTGTGGAATGGTGCTAGCTGACACTCCATCCTTGAGTGTGAGGGAGAGTTCACGGTTCGCCGTTTCCATATGCTCCATCCCTGGGCACCGCCACTTTTCACGCTCCACAGACTGGACCGTGCCATAAGGCTCTAATGCTTCCACAATCCTCCGGTGTTCCATATAGCGGGGAAGCCAAAGGAGCTTAACCTTGACGTTCTTAGTATCCGGGTCAAACACCATGCACCGCAGTCCTTTGACAGGAAACTCCGCTTTGTTAACAAGCTTCTGTTTGGAAGAACTACTCTCGCAGGTAACCATCCACACGTGGCTCATTTGGTATTGACCAATGCACAAAATTTCCCGGAGATCCAATATCTGTGCGAGTGCGTCACGGAAGTCAGGTGCTCGGTACGGGCGACCCTTAAGGTCAGCATGCAGGAAAACGGTATTAAGGACAACATCACCGGTTGGCAATCGGGGAAGGACAACTTTGTACGAGTCCGTAGTGTCCTGAGACGTCAGTAGACCTCGGCCAACGGCCGATGCGCTGTTTCCAGCATGGAGCATGTTGAAGCACAGCCGCTCAGAACGGCTTCTTCCTCTTCCCTCCACTATACTCAAGCCACGGCGCCGACACAGCACGGTGCAAAGCTCCATTCATCTGAAGCATAAATCACATCTCAATAGACTTCTCTTACCTCATTTATATTCAGTACACACTGCTAGCTACCGGACCTTGCCAAGTAACCTGGCGCCAAGGGCACTCTGAGCTCGTTTCCTTTCTGTAGCGTGGCTCAGTAATGGCAGCTGCCCCTTCCGTAGCAGTATGAAATACAGTCGCATTTTTTTTTCGTAAGTATATTCCACAAGGCCTAGAGAGTAAAAACAAAAATGAAGCGTTAAGTATTGTTACAAGTAGCCAACCAATACAATTCAGTGCAAATAACGACCAACTGCGACAAACAAATTGGTCCGTCAACCACAAGTGGAAACGAGAGTTACTGTTCGGAAGGCAGCGCCGCCTCCCGGCGAATTGCAAATGCTTTTAAAAACAACTTTTTCAGCGCTGGCTATTAATATCCGTGGTCTGGGGTCTTTGTGCTATCATTGTGGTCGTCGGGTGGTAAACGCGGTCGTCGCAAGACGCCGTGAAGCGCGTCCTAACGCCTCTCGGGAAGTCATTCTGAAATTCCTCATGTCTTCCTAACCGGTTTCTATCGCACTTCGGCCTGCAGTCGCCCTTGACGGCGACTTACAGGCCGTCATCATGAAGCGCGACAAATTAGGCGGTCGCATTAGGCGACTTCACTCTCAAACCTTCTGCCCAGTCGACATCACGAAACACGTTCCACGTTCTTATGTTCAGCAGGCAGTCAGTGCGAAGGTGACTACGGCATATATGCGAAATTCCGTATTCGCAAAGCAGTCATAACCAGGATGTAGGAAACGGCCGCGGCACAGAGCCAATAAATGCGTTTATCAAACGCAGTAGTATGCATTGTCTTCATTTGATGTTAACCAAGAACCCGCCGTTCAAAAAAAAAGTATAACAAAGGCAACCTTAAAGCAGTCGCGTATGCGTCTCCCTGAACGTGTGATCACGAACGGTAGCGCTGACATTTGCAGCTTGTTTAGAGTGGATGCCCGAAATTTTTACACCGACAGCTGTTAGGTGCCCGTTCTGGCTGTCGCGTCGCCGTCGTGGCCGTCGGCGTAACCGGTGGGTGGATGTCATTAACGCACCCACCGGCCATTAACGCACTCACCTTGCATCACTGTCAACATGGGTCGCATAAGCCTACGGGTGGCTCTGTTTGGATCAGCCGCCTACCAGTGCAGGGGTGCATCACGTGACCACTACACCAGCTATCGCTGAATCTCGCGTTACACAGTCGTAACCACCCTGTAAGTTTGTTTTTTTGTTTTTTGTCAGAACATTCTCTGAATGGATCACATACCCCTCCATGTTTATCAAACAAATGTTGTCACAAAGGAAGTTTTTTTTACACAGTGCAATAGCGTTAGTCAATATACCCAAACACACACAATTATACCGAATACATTTCATTTCTCCTTACAAATGGTTCTCAAGAATTACAACAACACAACTGTGAAAGAGGATCAGACAACTCAAAACCTACACATTCTATACAACTCTCGTTGGATACCGTGCAGCCAGAATAAAATGCCCAGGAAACGGCGAAAACAGGCGGAGATTACGTCTACTCGGCATCCTGAGGCTCAAGCGCCCAAGCAGGCCGTTACGAAAACCAAGCGGCCCGTAGGAATTGCACAGACTGTTGCGTAGCTTAGGCACAAGGATGAACAATGGGGTCTTCTGGAGGACTTTGGCAGGCGTGGGAATAGGGCGGCAAATCAAATATCACGCTTATAGAGTTTTCGGTTCCTCCTGCATCTCATACCTTACGTGTTTGTAGGACGAGATAGCAGTGCTTTTATTCCCGAACCATGCAACTCATCCGGAGCTGCCATAGAGAAAACACGCGGTAGACAAGAGAGGAATTACATCATAACCATTTATTAACTTGGAGCTACTGGCTGCTGTAGAATCGAGTGGAATAACAACGCCGGTAATAGCAACATTTCATACCAATTCTTTAAGAAGCAGGAAGGAGATATTATTAATGACCTTTTGGGTCATGACGTATGGCAACGAAGGGAAATTCTACTACACTGAAAACAGTCGGCCGTGGTCCCGATCCCGAAAGATGGAAAACCTCCTACCAACATACAGCCATTACGGCCCAGCTCACAACACGCCAACAGTTTATAAAACTTACGAGAAGGTGATGTCATGTGCCTGTTATGGCGGCTATAGAAAACGAGCTAAAATTCCATTCACGAAAGGTTGGGTTTCGGAAAAGCGTTTACACGGAAACTGTATTGGCTGCACTGGTTCAATAGGCCGTGCACGTATCGCCTGATGGCTACCTTGTATTCACAACGGTGCGTACAGACCTGGCGAAAGCGTACTACACTCTGTTACACGCCAAAATACTCGAGAATATGGAAGATGCGGTCATCTCCTTACAGACCACGAAAGTTGTACATGACCTGCTTAAATACAGGGCGTTATTTTTCGCATATAAGGACAACAGATCACAAATTCATCATCATCATCATCATCATCATCAGCCTTACTACACCCACGCAGGGCAAAGGCCTCTCCCATGTCTCTCCAATTAAACCTATCCTTTGCCAGCTGCATCCACCCTTTGCCTGAAAACTTCTTAATCTCCTCCGCCCATGTAACCTTCTGCCGCAACCTGCTACGCTTACTTTCTCTTGGAACCCACTCCGTTACCCTTAAAGACCAGCGGTTATCTTGCCTTCGCATTACATGCCCTGCCCAAGCCCATTTCTTTCTCTTGATTTCGACTAGGATGTCATTAACCCGTGTTTGTTCCCTCACCCACTCTGCCCGCTTCCGATCTCTTAACGTTACACCTATCATTTTTCTTTCCATTGCTCGCTGCGTTGTCCTTAACTTAAGCTGGACTCTTTTCGTTAGCCTCCACGTTTCTGCCCCGTAGGTGAGTACCGGTAAGATTATGCTGTTCTACACTTTCCTCTTGAGGGAAATTGGTAAACTGCCACTCATGATCTGCGAGAATTTGCCATATGCGCTCCACCCCATTCTTATCCTTCTAGTTATCTCCCTCTCATGATCCGGATCAGCTGTCACTACCTGCCCTAAGTAGACGTATTCCGGCACAATTTCTAGGCTCTCGCTGCCAATTGTGAACTGTTGTTCCCTTGCTAGGCTGTTGAACATTACCTTGGTTTTCTGCATGTTAATTTTAGACCCATCGATCTGCTCTGCCTGTCTAACTCGTTGATCATGATTTGCAGTGCACCTCCTGAGTGACTCAGCAAGGCAATGTCATCAGCAAATCTCAGATTATTTAGGTATTCTCCATATATTCTTATTCCCAACTGTTCCCAATTCAGGCCTCGAAATACCTCCTGCAAACATGCGGTGAACAGCATTGGCGAGATCGTGTCTCCTTGCCTGACGCCCTTCCTTATTGGAATTTTATTGCTGACTTTATGGAGGACTATAGTAGCTGTGCAGTTGCTATATATATCTTCCAGTATTTTGACATAAGGCTCTGCTACCCCCTGATTACGCAATGCCTGTATGACTGCTGAGGCTTCCACTGAGTCGAATGCTTTCTCGTAATCAATGAAAGCTATATATAGAGGTTGGTTATATTCTGCGCATTTCTCTATCACCTGATTGATAGTGTGAATATGATCTATTGTGGAATATCCTTTACGAAAGCCTGCCTGATCATTTGGTTGATTAAAGTCTAACGTTGCCCTGACTCTATTAGCGATTACCTTAGTAAATACTTTATAGGCAACGGATAGTAAGCTGATCGGCCTGTAATTTTTCAAGTCCTTGGCGTCTCCCTTCTTATGAATTAAGATAATGTTTGCATTCTTCCAAGCTTCTGGTACAGTCGAGGTCATAAGGCATTGCGTATACAGGGTGGCTAGTTTTTCTAGCACGATGTCCCCTCCATCCTTCAACAGATCTGCTGTTACCTGATCCTCCCCAGCTGCTTTTCCCCTTTTCATTGCTTCTAAGGCTTTCTTTACTTCATCTTTCGTTACTGGTGGGATGACGCATTGCTGTGCACTGCTGTCTTTCTCATTAGCGCTCTGATTACATTGGCTACTGTACAGGTCTGTGTAGAACTCTTCGGCTACGTTAACTATCTTATCCATATTGCTAATGACATTGCCCTGCTTGTCTCTTAATGCATACATCTGGTTTTTACCTATGCCTAGTTTCCTCTTCACTGTTTTAGGCTACCTCCGTTCTTTATAGCATGCTCGATTCTCTCCATATTAAACTTCCTTATGTCGGCTACCTTGCGCTTATTTATTAACTTTGATAGCTCCGTTAGTTCTATTCTATCCGTAGTGTTAGATGCCTTCATGTTTTGGCGCTTCTTAATCAGATCTTTCGTCACCTGAGATAGCTTCCCGGTATCTTTTCGAACTGTCCTACCGCCTACTTCTACTGCGCACTCCGTAATTATTGATGTCAGGTTATCGTGCATTGAATGAACATCAAGATCATCTTCCTCAGTTAAAGCCGAGTATCTGTTTTGCAGCGCTATCCTAAACTCCTGTGCTTTCCCTCTTACGGCTAACTCGTTAATGGTCTTCTTCTTCGCTAGCTTCTTCCGTTCCCTCTTCAGGTGTAAGCTAATTCTAGACCTTACCATTCTATGGTCGCTGCAGCGCACCCTTCCGAGGACGGCCACATCCTGAATGATGCCAGGTTTAGCGCATAGTATGAAGTCGATTTCATTTTTAATCTCACCATTGGGGCTCTTCCAGGTCCACTTCCTGTTTTCTCGTTTGCGGAAGAAGGTATTCATGATCCGTAAATTATTTCTATCCGCGAATTCGACTAATAGCTCTCCCCTGCTATTTCTAGAGCCTATCCCATAGTCACCTACCGCGTGGTCGTCAGCCTGCTTCTTGCCCACCATCGCATTGAAGTCGCCCATCAGTACAGTGTACTGCGATTTTGCTCTATTCATTGCTGATTCTACGTCCTCATAGAAGCTTCCAACGGTCTGGTCATCATGGCTGGATGTGGGTGCGTAGGCCTGCACCACTTTCAGCTTGTGCCTCCTATTCACGCCTAATTACTATAGCTGCTACCCTCTCGTTAATACTGTAGAGCTCCTCTACGTTGCCGGCTATATCCTTATTAATGAGGAAACCCACACCTAGTTCTCGTCTATCCTCTAACCCGCCATAGCACAGTATGTGTCCGTCCTTTAGTACTGTATACGCCTCTCCTGTCCTCCTAACTTCGCTAAGCCCTATCACATCCCATTTAATTCCCGCTAGTTCCTCGAACAGCACTGCTAGGCTAGCCTCACTAGCTAAAGTTCTAGCGTTAAACGTTGCCGGGTTCAGATTCCAATGGCGGCCTGTCCGGAGCCAGAGATTCTTAGCACCCTCCGCTGCGTCACAGGTCTGACCGCCGCCGTGGTCAGTTGCTCTGCAGTCGCTGGGGACTGAGGGCCGAGAGTTAATTGGTTTGATCATAGAAGGTTGTGGCCAAGTACTACACCAGGGTGGCCAAATCCAGCTCTGGTGAGGGAGTGCGTTGTCGGTTTTGGTCACCGAGATAAGGCCGCACTCCAGGCCTGGTTATGCAATTCCATCGACACGCGGATTTTTTTGGTTTTTTTAAACCCGGTGGAGAATTGCACGGCACCAGGATTTGAACCCCGGTCCTCTTGCACGCGAGGCGGATGTTCTACCTCTACGCCATCGCTGCATGATCACAAATTAGTACACCTCAGATAGAGTATAGTGTCATAGTGTTCAATACTAGCTCCTTTGCTATTCTATATAGTACTCATATCACTAGCGTCGAAATTAGCTGAAAAGCCATTATGATTTATGTAGTGCTTAGGGCGCTCGGCTATTGGTCCGAAGTTCTCGGGTTCGAACCCGACCGCGGCGGCTGCATTTTTATGGAGGAGAAACTCTAAGGCGCCCGTGTGCTGTGCGATGTCAGTGCACGTTAAAGATCCCCAGGTGGTCGAAATTATTCCGGATCCCTCCACTACTGCACCTCTTACTTTGTTCTTTCACTCCTTTCTTTATCCCTTCCCTTACGGCGTGGTTCAGGTGTCCGCCGATATATGAGACAGATACTGCGCCATTTACTTTCCACAAAAGCCAATTATTAGATGATGTCACAATGTGGTCTATTGATGAATACCTAGAGACGCAGAACCATCATTTACAAGAGGCCTTAAACACACTAAAAGAGTACGTCGGCGAAGCAGGCCTAGACCTCTTGCCAATAAAGTTCGACTACATTCACATGGCTAAAAAAACGGAATAAAGCAATCAGCAACTAAAACTGGAAAGAAACAAAGTGTGGAGTTTAACGTACCGAGGCGCCAAATGGGTTATAGGAGGTATGCCGTAGTGGAGGGCTCCGGATTGGTTTAGACCACCTGTGGGTCTACAGAGTACGCTGACATCTCATCAACGTAGTCAGGCTGATGATGATGAGGATGATGATGATGATGATGATGACATCTCTTAGCAATCCGGTGTTTCTGCTTTTCACTTCCATCGAAGTGCGGCCACGGTGGCCGAAATTTCATCCCCCCACCTTGGAATCATCAGTAAACTAAAACAATTTATTCACTGAGTCACCGGGGCGGCGGCAACTAAGTGTTAACTATACATTACAAGATGTGGACGTTCTGAGATTTCTTGGGCTTTATATTCCACTGAGTCAGCACGGAGGGTGCGACTAAGTGTCGCGCTGAAAATTGTAAACCATACATTACAGGATGTGGACGAGCTGAGAGTTCTTGGGCTAGATATTCACAAGTATGACAAAGGAATACACTGGCTCCATAGAACGAAGAAAGCAGCAGCGTCATCACTGGACCTTATCCAATGCGTACCATCTTGGGGAGGAGTGCGGACGGAGATAGCCAGGCTTCTTACGTTAAGTGCTTCAAGCCCAGATACCATATCAGACTCAGTTTCATCGACCGACTTCGCAATATATTAAAGTTCCAGGTTCAATTCCCCGCACCTTCAAAAGAAAATTTATTTTGGTACCACAGTGACGTCATCTGGGGTTTTGAGACCACTGCAGCTGGTTACCATCACCGTCCGGTTTAGTTGCCGATAGGTCATATAATCCTTTCGCTTTAATGATTATTTAACCTCCACTGGCATCGCACTGCACACAGGCGCCATATGCGTTACGCCTCAGTCGATACCCCCACCCCACCCCACCCCTCCCTCCACAATTATCATCAGACACTATGGAGGTGGCTCCAAACACGCACCTTACCCTCCGCTTATATACGCTCGCGCTATCGCCAAGTCCACACAAACCCCTCCTGTACCCTCTGCCACCACCCCAAAGCAACTCTCGATCATATATTTTCCTCTGCCCAGTGGATCCTCCCCCGCGGGGCGTACCTTACCACTTGGGAGGCTTGGGAGACCCTACTGCGCTCCGAGGACCCGGCCAAGCAAGCCATCGCCACAGGCCTGGCTGCAAGAGTTATAAGCCTCCGGGACATGAACGTTTGAGTGCAGTGGGGCCATGCGGGGGCCCAAGGACCTGCGCGTCCAAAACTCTCCTGTATGTAATAAAGTTTCCACCACCGCCACCACCTCAGTCGAAACGCGGCCTCCGTGGCCGGGCTCAGTAGACGAGAGCAAACTGAGATTGTTGGTTTTTGAGAAAAGGAAATGGTGCAGTAAATGTCTCAACTCTCGGTGGACACCTCCACCACGCAGTGAGGGAAGGGAGGAAGGTGGAAGTGATAGAAGAAATAGGTGCTATAGTGGAGGGTTCCGGAATAATTACAATCACCAGGCGATCTTTCATGTGCACTAGCTGAAATCACTACCAGGTTAATGCTTTGGACGCAACGAAGAAATCCCGGGAAAAAATGGCATTCTCCTTTGTCCCCTAGAACGGAAAACCTCACAATGCTGTTCGTTCACACGGCTGACTTGAGAAAACCGTGCACCTGATGTCCATAGCCTCCTTTAATCCTAGATTCTAAATAGAATATTCAGTTCCTGTGGACGGGCAACAGCCCTCCAGAGGAGAATGCGCCGACTCCATGTAGCGCGCCATACTTAACATAAAATGCAGGCTTCGTGTGTAATTCTACTTTCCACTTTATTTGTGTGACTTAAGTTAAGAATAACAATCGCACAGTTTGATCACGGCATTAAAAGCTGTACATAGTGCCAGAAATCTTTCCCTAGCCCAAATGGATTTCTGTCCCTGTTTCAGTGGGCACTCTTGTTGCTCACTCCTACGATTAGGACACCTATCTTATTCCTGGTTATTCGGTATATTCCTTCAGTGATAAGGAAACTGAGGCAAGTTATTTCCGTTTACACTGAATGACTTTAGTTCTCTCCGCTGCAGTTTTGCATTTTTGGTTCCTTGTAAGCACCTAACCAGTTTCTAGGCATCTTCAATGCTGCGGACTGGCACAATAAATTGCACCTCGCCACCGATGCACTATTCGGTCTGCTGCTGACCTGGAAGCACCAGTCTGAAAAACCTTCCAGTCTGTGAATCCAGTCTGTAGCAGCCACAGCGCTGAGCAGCAACTTTCGTTGAAGCAGCACAGGTAATCAGCCCAACATTGCAAATTGATGGTATCACTCTGGTCCTTTGTTGGGCCAGCTTTTGCCAATGCGTTGCCAATATTGGGTCGATTACCTGTGCAGCGCACTCACTGCACGTCTTTCGAGCACACCACCGAAGCGACACGTCCTGCTCAACTCGACACGCAAGTTTACCCGTTGTGCGCAGTGTTCATGAGGACTCGGGTCTGAGTCGGAGACCCCAGCATGCTCTTACTGGCCACGCAGATGCACGCCGTGGTCACCTCGACGCTGGAGTTGCGACGCTGAGCCGGATAGTTGACCAGCAGCTTCTCCTTCACCTCATGGCAACGGAAGTCACCCACGTCTCCGCACAGGGATTCGACGCAGTTGCAGTGCACGGTGGCGATCTCTGGGGGGAAGCGAGCCGGGTCCCTGTCCAGGGTGCGGGTGTAGGGACACAGCGCCCGGTCACCGATGTCGCTCGAACTTAGATCGGGCTCGCAGCTTGTTCCGCTTTCTTTCTTGGCTAGGGTGGCTGTCCAGGATACAGCAAAGGCGATGACCGTAAGGAGTGCGAGGCGAGCAAAGGAATTCATCGCTCGAAGACCAGCAGTATACTGAAAGTTTGAGAACTTCACTTGGACGGCATGTGATTCGCTTGTCGACCACTTTCAGGCGCTGATCGTATATACCTAGGTCACATTCGTTTTACGATGGTTGTGCTCGAGATTCAGGCGCACTCGGAAACAAAGACAAAACGCCCAGATAATGTCTAGATGGGAGTCACTCCGATGTCGTCAGTGGTCAGATCTTTGCCGGCAATGTATCTTGCCGTCGCTCACAAGCAGTCTCACTGCGGTGTGTAACACGTACGGGTGAAGCGCTCCGCTTTTGTTCGCCGCACAGTAGCTGCAGTGGACGCGCGTGACAGATACATACACTCCGTGCGTTCTACGCATGATATGACGGATTTTCCTGACATCACGAAACGAACTGGTTTCACAGTAAGCGCCGGATGTGACCGACGTTGTAAGGAACAAATGTTCGGCTCTGTAATATTACGGCATGAATCGATCGCCGCCTTCCTTCTGGAATTTTCGTTAAACTCCTTGGCTTTGACCGACCGCCGTATGTGGCCATTCCGAACAACGTCCTTTCAAGTCAATCCGAACGTTTACATTTGCTATGGTTTTAAAGGACAGGTTTCGATAGTTGTGCAGAACCGAGCTAGTCTAGCCCCGTCAGCGCAGTCTTGGATGACTTTATCTCCTCGAGATAGAAGGGGGACTGACAACTGTTACTCACGAGGAACGAATATATAGCCTGCATTGTTCAGTGCATGCGTGTTTACATCTCGAAAAATCAACTTGCCTCTTCCTGCAGTTTCACAACTTTGAGAGTTCTGTGCACGAAATGATCACTAACTACCCGATGCTTAGTGGACTGTTAACTGCAATCTCCTTTTTTAAGGCAGCAAATTGGGATAGCATGCAGTTTCAATTAAGCTCTTTCACTGCTCCGCACTGTTCACGACGACTACAAGACAAAATGTGCAGGACACGAACGAAACGCAAACCATCAACTGTGATGTGTTTAATAGCAAAATCAAAGAACCACAGAAATGTAATCCCCGCTGGTGCGATAACCTGGGTGGCGACCGGTGGACCTGTGGGGTCATTTGCGACGTCCGGAACATCCACGTTGGACGGTGTAAAGCAGCATCTTGAGCGACTGACTTCCCGTGTGTCGCTTGCCAACACTGACTGCTCGCTCTGTCACCACTTTGGTCACACTTTCGTGGTTCCATGACGCTCGTTGTGTCATCATGAGAGGCGTGGCGATGGACCCCTTCGCACCCCTTCGCTTCTTCTGTGCGATCACAACGCATCTCACCGCCACGTCCACTACCGTCGACTCCACGTCGCTTATGTCGTTCGCGATACTCTTCGAGCGGACACAGCGCACACTATACTGCGTCCCAGTTCTAGTAGCCACGCATGCTATGATGGGCTCACCTAAACATACTAAGGATATTTTATTAACTACTTTTTTTCGTTGATTTTGCGTACGTGTAAGTGACATGGTGCCGTCAAAAACCACCTTGTGCACTCTTTAGCGTCGTGAGCTTATTTATATGCACTAGAAACATTACGCTTTAGGTCGTCTCACTTCTCTACAAATACCCGTCGACATGAAGAAATATCTGCATATACGCATTTGAATTTTTGCGATTTTAGTACTGTCGCAGGAAAACAAGGAATTCAAGTTGAGACGTCTGATGACCTCGCTATATATTTGTATTGTTCTGTTGCGGGTTTAGAAAAATTCTGGCCAGCGCTAAATTACACCGGAGCCATGCTTCGGGCCGGACTGAAACAGGTATACAATTTTACTGATGCAAGTGCACCAACGATACGGTAACTACTGGTCCAGGCGGGGATCGCGAAGCCCCCAAAAAACTGGCCTCAAGCCTTATAGACGCCGTAGCACTCCTGCGGTGAGGACACAGCCAGCGGCGACTTCCTCAGAATGTTTCGATAAGGTGCGCATGGCGCGGAGAAGTCCCCAGTTCCTTCCTCATATCAAGGCAGAAAACTTAACCGGGTTTTAAGTTAATACTATGAGTCTGGCATCTGGTTGTAATCAGATATTTACCTAGCTGTAAGAAAAGATATGTTTTTATATCAAACGTGATTCCACACGGTGCTGCGGCTCAACAAACTTCGGGCTTTACAGGCGCAATTGGAAAAATAAGCCCTCGCCGAGAGTGCCGAGCGATGTCCATCAAACAGCGCCACTCCACTGCGCAGGCGACAAATGACCACCTCTTAAAACTTACACTGAACACTATACTTAAATTATACATTATATACGACACTAAACGATTAATATAAGAGCTACACTGCCAATCGAAATAAACAAAAAGTGTGCCCTCTGTACCGCGCCTCTTGGGGATCAGAGTTCAGCAGCCACAGCAGATTAACAAGCCGCATATAAAAACATAAATCAGTGTTAAACTGAAGCAATGTTCCCGAAGCAATTGAGTTGCTGTGAGAGCAATATGACTACGAAAAAAAACGCTGGAGGCTGGAGAATCGATTAATCACAAGATCACAAAAAGAATGGCTTGCGACCAGCTAACCCTTTTGGCAAATGCTACATAAAGAATGCACATTTTTCTTTAACGTTCATCCGGGATGACCAGTCACACTTAAACGCTTCAGCAAACGGCTGAAAGGCCATGACAGCCTTGTTACAGGCTCTCTCTCTATGTCCCTGCTGATGCCTGCACATTCCGATGCACATGGTAATAAAGAAGATCTGCGTCTCGGTTGTCCGGTCCAGTATCTTTGGTCCGTCGTTGTGCTTTACCGCCGTGTACGCACTGTACGCCAGCTCCAGCGCAGGTACGTCTGGGAAGGTGTCCTTGTCCACCGAACGGAGGCACGCTACGCGCTTCTCGTACTCGGCCGCAGATAATCCAGAAATCCATCGATTCACGATGCTTCCGTACGCGTCGACGCCAACCCCTGTGCTGTCAAGCGCGCGCACAATTTCCCTCGCGTACTGGTAACCGAGGCCTCCCTAATTCACCGCCCGGGTCCCGGCTGCGTAGAAGAGAGGTCTTGACAAGGCTGCCATGGAGATAAAGGCGATATTCAAGACGGGAACGTAACTAATAATCGGCACGTCGTAGCTACCCGGAGCGCCCAGGAGCTCAACGTTGCCTACAAGATTCTGCGAGGTGTAATTTCTGATCGCTTCTCTAGTCTCCATCCAGTATTCCGTGAAAGAGGACGCATTGTCAGGGAAGGCACGATATATGTTGAATACATCGTCTTCCGTGATAAGAGAGAGAGAGAAAACTTTTATTTCTTTCCAAGAGGTTCGCGGGGATGAAGACTTCCTGGTCGTCTTGCTTGGGTGCTGGCGACTTGAGTCTTCAAGCAAGAGTGGGCCCTCAGTCCAGGGCTCCACTGAGTTGTGCCGCTTCAGTTGCGTGCTTTACCAAGGCCCTCTGGACCTCAAGCTCGCTGCTGAAGAGACAGCTCTCCCATTGCTCCGCACTCGGTGTTTGTTGATTGTGGAATGCTATGTTTCTCTTGCATTCCCAGGTGATGTGATAAGCTCTTTTGGGGGCCAAAGCAGGGTTTTGAGGCCCACAAGCTTCGCGATAGCCATGCTCTTGCTACGCCATTCTAGCCAATCTACGTCCCTTATCAATTGTATTGCTCTTTGATGGATTCCTTTTATCAGCTCGACGATGGACTGGCGTTCAAGAGGCGTCAGACGTAAGAAAGCAAAGAGAGCATTGACCAGCAGGTGGTAGCTGGCTTCCACCTGAGACGAGCAGTAACGATGGAGCGTTTTGTTGGCGTCTGGGTCGTGTCCATGTGACAGTAGCATGGAAGTGTCAGATATCGGGCCATAAACATCCCGGAATAGCCACAGGACATGTTGCATCAGCTCTCTGTTCTCAAACCTGGCGAAAGCCGCGTTGATGGCTTCGAGCAAGTGCGCTTCTTCAAAGATCATCAAATCTTCTTTAGAAAAGTTCTCATTCGATCTAATGTGCTGATTAAGCAGCTGCGGCATGTCACTGGCGAAACTGGCGTGATTGGATGCGTCGCCTAGGGCAAAGCTGCGCAGTGCGTCGGTGGTAGACGCGCTCTTGCTCAATAACATGCGGAAGATTGCCCTCCTGGTCTCGTAGCTTCGGAGGATGACGCTGTCGCTGGCATGCACACCCTCCGTTTGACTCCAACGCTTGCGGTACTCGTCTCTGCCGTTCAGGCCCTCTAGCACTGCCTGCCACTCCGCAATCAGCGGGTTCCGGGTGATGAGTACTCGGCGAGATGGGTGGTGAGCGTTTCGAGGCAGGACGGCAACACGGAACCACAGCGGCGCCTGCCAGTTGTATGCGACGTCCGCAAGAACACCGAACACACTCGCCACTTGCTGTTGCTGGTCCATCAATCGAAGCTTCAGCATATCCATGAACTGCTCTACGGCATCCTTGTTCGCTGGCTTGTGAGTCAAACAGCTGGCGTACATTGCAGCCGCCTTGTTTCCGACCGCTAGGAACTCTTTCCCGTCCTCGAGTAATTTCTCGAAGCCATCCAGCCAATGTCGCCGCATGGATGAGAGAGTGGACGTCGAAACGTCCACGCCGTATGCCGTGGCAGAGGGCGCCTGGTGGCGAGGGCAGACAAAAGCATCGAAGTCCTGGCACGGGTCGACGCTGTCGTTAAGAACGGCGTCGAGGAGGTTCCTGTGTGCCGCGCAATCCAGCGTCATGCACAGCCAGCTGCCCCCGGCTTTGATTTGGCCGGCATGCAGCACTGTTGTCAACACGGCGGCAGCGATTAAAACGAAGCCGCTGAGCGCGGCAGCTGTCTTCGCGTCCAGCCAATGGAGCCATTTGGCGAAGCCTTGCGGTGGTGGTGTCACTTCCTGTCAATAAACAGAAGGTAATGATATCGACGGGGGACACTTGCAAATCGGTAAAAAAAATACGCTTGTTATGCACAGAGGTAAGGGAATACGTCTCCTTAGGGCAGGTAGCGATGGCTGTTCCTGATCGGCAGAGGGAAATGAATAGAGAAATAATTATGCGGTGGAGCGCATATGAGAGGTTCTTTCAGGTCATGAATGGAGGTTTACCAATATGCCTCAAGAGAAAAGTATACAACCGCTGTATCTTACCGGTACTCACCTACGGGGCAGAAACGGGAAGGCTAACGAAAAGGGTTCAGCTTAATTAAGTTCAGGAGAACGAAGCGAGCTACGGAAAGAAAAATGAAAGGTGTAAGGTTAAGAGACCGGAAGCGGGCAGAGCGGGTGAGGGAACAAACGTGGGTTAATGACATCCTAGTTGAAATTAATAGGAAGAAATAGGCTTGAGGAGGGCATGCGACATGAAGGCAAGATAACCGCTGATCGTAAAGGATAATGGAGTGGATTCAAAGAGAATGCAAACGTAGCAGCCGGCGGAAGAAAGTTAGGTGGGCGGGTGAGTTTGCGGTGATATGGTGAAAAGGATTCCGCTCAGTTAAGGACAACGCAGCGAGCTATGCAAAGAAAAATGAGAGGTGTACCGTTAAGAGACCGGAAGCGGGCACAGTGGGTGCGGGAAAAAACGCGGGGTAGTGACATTCTAGACAAAATCAAGAGGAAGAACTGGGCTTTAGTAGGGCATGTGATGAGAAGGCAAGCTAACCGCTGGTCCTTAAGGGTAATGGAGGGGATTCCAAAAGAAGGCAAGCGCAGCGGGGGTCGGCGAAAGTTAGGTGGACGGATGAGATTAACAAGTTTGCGGGGATAGGGTGGCTGCAGCTGGCAAAAGAGAGTTATTTGGAGAGGCATGGATGAGGCCTTTGCCCTGCAGTGGGCGTAGTCAGCCTGAATATTATTATAATCAGCTTTATATCGAATACATCTGTCGAAACGCGGCATCGTTCCGTTCCACAGTACTGACAAAGCGCTAGGAGACCACTGCCTTGTACAGAGCAGCACTGTGGAAGCTACACAGTCAGGAGGGCAAGTGGCGTGACCTCTTGTGCAACGCAGCCCGTCCCTCGCGCCTCGCGCAACATTCGTGGTCATGGCGTGGATCTGATAGGCCTTTCGAAACGCTGCTCTGACACTGCACGTGCGCGAGTGATCAGAGCCCGCTAACATATGCCGGGATGAAGAATGACAGCAGGCGCTCGGGACGTTGTCCGCGAACATGTTGCCCGATAACATCCGCAATTTTATGCCCACACATTTCAAGCTCAAAAAATTAGGTGAACACCGGAACTCCGTCCTTAAGGGTATGAAGAGATTTCGTTAAAGGCTAGTTTCAGCGGTTTCTCTTCACAAATTTTCACTGTTCTTTGTTCACGTATCCACATTTATCACAATTATCGCAACGCAGTTTCTGCAGTCTTTGAACTCTTCCACACTGCAGTTTAGGCAAATAATCTTATCTATACATTCAGGAATATTCCACACGGTCCCATTTTCCGCACTCAGAAAACTATACTGCTTCCGTGCCATCTGCTGGGGCAGCGGCGTACATCTGATCGCGAAGGGTCTTTCGTTGGCCGCCGCATGCCGGCGCCACTTTGCAGAGGTCAAGCAAAGCGGATATCAAAAAGCAAAGGCACAGTAACTGTCTCACTTATCGGTGGACACCTCAACCGCGCCCATCGGGAAGGCACGACGGTGACAGTGAAAGATGAAAGGTAGAAGGAGATGCCGTAGTGATGGGTTCAGAACAATTTCGACCACCTGGGCATCATTAACGTGCAGTGACATCGTACAGCACACGGGCGCCATTTAATTTGAGTTTCGCATGGAACAAAACGCGGTTGCCGCGCCCAGATTCGAACCCTTGTAGTCCGGCTCAACAAACGGGTGCAAACCTTTGACGTACCAAGAAGGAAAGGTAACGAAGAGGTGAAGTAGCACAAATTTTAAGAGACTGACAAGTGCGCTAGCTAACACTGAATTTCGCGGATTATTATAACGATCATTACCAGGAAATCGGGCAAGCGCTTCTAGTTCCCGTTCCTGCCACCACGTGACGAACAGCAGAAATGCAGGCGCCGCGTCAGAAATTCTTTATACGGTGTCGTGTCCCGCACCCAAGCACCATAACGACTGAGGCGGCGAGCTGCAGCTAGTAAAAATTACTCATCAGGGAGATATGTCTCCTCACCATGAAGGACGATGGGGACGCGGCTCCGTCGCGCATCTCGTAGCCTTCGGCGTTGTAGCTGGGCCTCCGGTTGCCTCTGGATGAAACCGATGCCCGGGAATCCCGCCAGCGGTAAAACGACTGGCGCCGCTGAACTGCCAAGGTAGACGGAATCACCTGGAGGGAGACGCGCACAGGAACCTGGACTCCAATTCGTGAGCAAAAGGCCGGCATATGCGGCCGGTTGGTGTGACTAGAACACGTTCTTGGGCAAGTTGATGCATTGCATGAGTAGATGAAGCGCCCAAAGGACAGCAAACAGACAGAGAATAACAAGAGATTGACGCTTCGTGTTATTCTGTTGTGGTACGACTAGCAAAGGCTTCTACGCACAGCCACCCCATGAGCACAGCTGATGTTGCGTTGACGCAATCAACGGCTATAGCGCGGCGTGTACAATGAATCATCTAAAACAAGAAGTAACAGGCGGAGCTATAAGGTATCAGAAAAGAAGCGCACAGACCTGAACACTATAAAAGGCAACAAACGTTTTGCACGAAACTGCGAATTTTCTGGGTATTTATGCACTGAATTCGAGCGTGATTTTGGATATGATACGCCAAGAGAAAAACTAGTAACAAAACTTAAAAACGCTGCCTGTTACACATAGTAATGGATTAATTAATAAATGAATGTTCAAGCTTTGTTCCCTTTCATGCTGCTCACAATACTACAGTCAGATTTGATATTCCCGCGATAACTTTAGGCTGAACCTACTCGGACAAAGTGTTCAACCGCCACTGATATTTCACAAGAAAGCTAAGCATAGTACGGCCTTTGTCAAAAATATGCACGCCTGCGCAACACACGGCTCGATTTGCATTGGCCGACCTGCAGAGCTTTTGAAGTTGAACAAAACTCTCGTCCTCATTCCTGCGGAGATTAAAACTTCCCATGGTTCTACAACAATAGCCCCACTACATGGCCGAGAACCGAAGCTTGTTGGCTCTATGCACATTTCTTACAAAAGCATTACATGAGCATAGCTGGGTGGATCCTTTGTCCACCGGTCCTACATGGCCCCTTTTTCAGGAGGGGAGGCATGCACACTTCAAAACTTCTTTCGGTCTTGGTCTTCCGAAGCGCGAGAGATCTCATCAATTAACGTTGACTGTATAAGTTGCAGAAACTGATACGGTTCTATAAACCCCACCTCTTTTCACGAAATTTGAGCCCCAGTGGAGCATGCCAGTTTCAATCGGGTGAAAAATCGAAGCAGTTCGAGAGGGAACCCCGGCATCACTACGATATGTGTCTGGGTAACAGTTAAGCCTATTTTCGTTGAGAGAAGTCCAGCGCCTTAGCAGCGCCTGAGATTCTTTTGTTTTTTGCGTTTCGAGCCTGTATGAAATTTGCAAGCATGAAAATAGGTGTGCGCCACAACTGGGGGCGCATTAGATTCTTGTAAGGTACGGCTCCTTCCTCCCTTGCAGTGCGTTTACCGCGAACCGGAATGCATGTTCCAATTTTCACCACCGCAGCGGTGGTCTAGTCGTTTGAGCATCCACCTCGCATGCGGGACGTGCGGGGTTCGATCCCCAGTTCCGCCGGGTACCCACCGGTGATACAATGGGCACAAGCTTTCCCCTGCGTGGTGCTCGGCTTCTTTAGGGTGAAATGCTTGGGAAATGGGTCCATGACCCCACCTCGAGTAGAAGCAAGAAACCCTTGTGCCATGGCGCTGTTTGGCCACAGATGCCCTTGCGCCATAAAAATTCATGATCATCGTGTACAGGTTTTCCCTTAAGCCACTCCAAGAGCAGTGGCGACCGGACTTGGCTTATGCAAGTGGCTAAAATGCTGCCCGAAGCGCAGTTCAAGTGGAAAAAAACAGAATGAATTTGTGTCATTTTTTTTATGTTAGAGTAAGGAATCACGTAAAGGACAATTATATCCGGACAGTAACATTCAAGTGTTTTGCTTCATTCTCATCATTCCGAAGATGTTCAGAAGCGAAAGTGCTTCCGTTCTTTTTAGTACAAAATTTTTAGTAGAAATATTTGCAAGTCTGAAGCTCGAAATGCAACGCACAAAAATGAAGAACCTTGCGGCACTTCTGTTAGTGGGACACTTTTGTTAGTGCATGCTATAGCAGGGACATTTGTAACTTCAGCGAAACAAGTGGCACGTATATTTCGAGTATTGACCAGAAGCGCTTCCAGCGTACGACCGAGCTCACAGTCCGGATACGTCTCGCGGTCGCCAGCAAACCTCGAGGAATATTTTATTTCTGATACTTGTCCCTACATTTTCTTTTGTCATTTTCGTGATCATCATGACTGCGATTTCGGCTGGTATTAATAAATACTTCGGTATAGCTTTCCTGATTCTACTCGCTAGAGCACCGCTAGAGCATAAGTGTGCCTCCACGTGTTATTGCATGCAGCGCTTATCTAAGACACTGAATTCGATATCTTTAATCATAAGTAATTTTTCCCACTGAAAACAAACATTCATTACGGCACACTTTACTATGAACTGTCGTCACTCCGGAGCGAGATAAAGATGCATGGCGAAACTCCCCTCAATGCCCGCGCCACCTAGGACCTCGAAATTGCCCAGGTTATTGAGAATGAGTTTCGGTTATAGTGTATTTTTGACTTCTCCAGCGCCTAAGTATCGTCTTAGCCTAATAACTCTGCGCATGAGATGCCATTGTATATGTATATGCAGAGAAATGGGAGAAGGTATTTGCCCTGCAGTGGGTGCAGTCAGTATTGTAATGATGGTTATTATGATCATGCCATGTCCTCAACAAACTGGACTACATCCTGGGTCTCCCGTCTGCGTATAGGCTGATGAGCAGAGAGCATCCTTGATTACACCCGCCTCGGGTCACTCCACCGATGTACCACAGTGCTTTACGAGCCCCCCGAACGAAACCGCAACTACCGGTACAAAAAGTATGGTGGGGCAGCCAGAAAAAGAATGTAAACCAATAGGCCCCTGCCCGTGCCACTAAGTATAACAGGCTCACCTACCGGTACAGGTGGCACTGGCAGCGCCGGCAGAAAGTCGGGACCGGGAACCGCGAGGTCACCTTCACAAGACTTCGGTGAGGTCGCATCTAACGGCCGGCTGTGAGCGGAAATGGCGGAGACGTCCGCAGGCTGCTGAGCTGCGGGCACAGCTTGTGGCGAGACCAGGTTGGAGACCGCGGCCACGTCTTCAGGCTGTTGCGGCGGGGACACGACCGGCGGCGGTGGGCCCCGGTTAGCGGCCACGGCATCGTCATGAGGTTGTTCCGATGAGGGTACAACCGACGGAGGGACCTCGTTCGAGACCACGGCCACGTCTCCAGGCTGTTCAGGCGGAGATGCAAGAGGTGCCAAGTCCTGGCTCGAGATGGCGGCAGCGTCCTTAGGTTGTTCCGTTGAGGACGAAGCTGGGGGTGGCGGCGGGAAGGGGTTCGAACCTGCCGGGATATCCTCAGGCTGTGGCAACGGCGGTGCATCAGGCGGGGCCGAGGTGGGTTTGGAGAGGGGAGCGACGTCGTCGCGTACGCGTCCGCCATCATGGGCGGCGTCGCTCTTGCTGACCCTTCGGCCCGCGTCGTCAGCGGGCGCCGAAGACCGCCGTTTCCCGCCGCCCTCCGAGATGGAAGACTTGTGGCCACGGCCCTTGCGAGAACCCTTCGAGCGGTCCTTAGGCGGTTCCTGCGTCGACATGGCCGCCCGCTGCGCCCGATGATCTTCTTGTTCTTAAGGCCACGCTAGCGCGAGCGCACGGGCAAGTGTTCGCGTGGCTGAAACGGACGATCATGATAATGATTATGATGATGATGATTTTAATCGGCACGAAAACTGTTGGCCGATCCCCCTGTTAGGGGAGTCCATTGGATCTTGCAGCCGCTCTAGCCCTTTCGGTCAGCTGCTGCTGAACTTTCGGTGTCTGAGCTGCACAGCATTTCCTCTCACCGCTCAATTCACCGTTCTTCTATCCTTTCTGTTTCTGTGTTGTTTGTGCAGGCGCAGTACAGTGGTGCTCAGCGCAACGCAACATAGGCAACTACAACAAAAGCCACAACAAGAATGATTAAAGAAAATGTAAGTTATACTGATCTTAATGGCACAAAAGCAGCTGCTGCTTTATGATACGGATGAAAGAAAATGGAATACCACGATCATCGTAAGCGACAAAATGTAGTGACAGGAAACAATATTCATAGGCTTCAGAAGGCTTCATAACTGTCATTCTTCTTTTTTTTTTACTTTCTCAGGGTTCTTTGTGTTTATATGCGCCCTTTCTGGACATGCAAATCAAAAAAATATTTTCCCGCACCCCCACGATGGCTCAGTGGTTAGCGCGCTCGGCTACTGAGCAGGAGAACCCGGGTTCTAACCCGACCGCGGCGGCCATGTTTCGATGAGGCGAAACGCAAAGGCGCCCGTGCTGGCGATCAGGCCGTAAAGAACCCCAGGTAGTCAAAATTTCTCTGCAGCCCTCCACTACGTCACCTCTTTTTTCCTTGTTTATTTCACTCAAAAGTTTATCCCTTCCCTTACGGCACGGTTCACGTGTCCGCCGAAATGTGAGACAAGATACTGCGCCATTTCCTTTCCTCAAAAACCAATTTTCCAATTTCCTGATTTTCCGCACTCACATCGCAAATAGTGTAATAGGTCAAAAATAAACATGATCAATGCATACTCGATTCAGACGATCCTAACTTTATGCCGAAACAGAAACTTAAAGCGAATTCACAATGGCGAGTCGGGGAGGTCGGCCGACAAGTTTAAATCTATTTGTTACGCTCCATCCCCGTTCTCCTATAGTGCTTCGGAAACGGTAGCTAATTGACCGAAATCAGTCCCGCAAGGTTTGCGGCTCGCTAGTGTGAATCCGCCTTTAATCCAAACCCAATACAATGAGATAAGCTCTCCCGGCTTCTCCTTATTATAGTAATAATAATAATAGGCAGGAGCGAAGTCATATTGAAAGACTATTGTTTGGTCACTATCAGCGTCTCCGCCGCTAAGAAAAAGTTTTGAATCGCCGACGGCCTTTTTCTTTAGTTCTCGATTTTGTCTTTCATTATTTAGCTCTGTGCTGAATCTCTGAGCATTGAAATGTTCATTCTCGATATTTCTGTGATTCCAGCGAGAGTCTTCAGATCCGTTATCATGCTTTTAGATGCCAACTGCGTGTGCGTATTTCGAAATGTATTTACATGTATATACCATATATTACTTCCAAAGTTAGCTGCACCGCCAGCATTCTTCTTTGAGTGTGTATTAACATAATTGTACAAGTTTTCCTTTTATTCTGTTCCTCTCAGCTTCCACCTGCATTTCATGTGCTTAAAAATGGCCGCAAGCACTGCTCTCTACGTTCTCTCCACCACCCGTGTCTCCAAGAAGCGAAACTGTCCATGACAAAGACGACGGCAAACCAAAGTCACAGCGTTCTCAAAATCGTGAACACTTGAAGACAATTACGGAAGGGACCGGTCGCCATCATTCTGCCACGCTACAGGAACCGAGAGAGCGCATAGCGTCCTTGGGACCAGGTAACTCGGCAGGGTCCGGTGGCATCGTGCACTGAACATTAATTAGGTGAGGAAAGCCTAATGGTATCGGAGAGATGCTTGAGTAGAGCGGACCACGGCATCTGGCTGTACGGCGCCGTGGCTTAGTTGGTTAAAGCGCCTGTCTAGTAAACAGGAGATCGTGAGTTCGAATCTCACCGGTGCCTTTGCATCCCATCTTTGAGAGCACCTGCTAAACAGCAGTGCCGTGGGATCAGAATTTTTTTGCATGTTTATTCGTCGTGGTTCATACCACGCGACAGTAGGCGTGGCAGGGAGTGAGTCGATGAGTTACGGTACGGTAGGGAACGCTACGGAATGATATGGCACGGTATCTTAGGTTTGGCATGGTATCGTATGCTATGGTACTTTACGTTACGATATGGTGTGGTATGGCATAGTTGGCACGGCATGATAAAGCACGGTACAGTACGCCATAGTGTCAAGGTACGGTATATTCGATACCGTGCGGAATGGTACAGCATTATAGCACTGCAAGGTGTGGCATGTTTCGTATGCTATGGTATGGTGTGTAAAGTTGTGTGGTAGGGCGTAATACGACATGGTACAGTACAGTTTGTTCGGTATGGTGTGGTACGGTATGGAACCGTATAGAATGTAATGTAAGGTAAGTATTGGTATGTTACAGTATGGTGTGGTATGATAGGGTAGGGTATGGCAGGATGGTACGGCACAGTATGGTCTGTAATGACATGGCATGATATGCTAATATAGTACGGTAAGCATGTTATGGCACGGCATGGCAGGGTACGGTAAGGCGTAATATATTATGGTACAGTATCGCATTGCATGGTATGATAGTGCATGGTATAGTTCGGTAAAGTATGTTATTTCATCATGCAATAACATACCTTACCATACAATACCATGCTTATCATACCATACCAAATGGTACGGTATGGCATAGTATGGCAAGCTGCAGTATGAAATGACATGGTATGGTATGGAATGGTATGATATGTGAAGTTTAACGTTCCAGAGCTGCACATAGGCCCCCTCAAATCTTGTAGGAATAAGATTTTCTGTCGCTCTCGGCCGCTCTCAACTTCTGATTACTCCGAACTTTCCGAATAGCACGACTGCACCGTCGATATATAGCAGCCTCGGGTTCGATCCCGGCCGCGGTGGTCGCATTTCGATGGAGGCCAAATGCCACAGGCCCGAGCTCCGTACGACGTTAGTGCACGTTAAAGAACCCCTGGTGGTCGAAATTATCTGGAGAAGCGGTCTCACGCGATCGCTATCTTTCCAGAGCGGCCCTGCGTATGACTGACAATTTTCTCGGTGAGGCGAACAGAAAGCGACGGCGATTAAGAAAGGGAAAAGCATTAAAATATACAGACATTTGAAGCAACACACTGCGCTTATTGTGCGCACAGCCTGTCATGAAATCCTGAGCAGCATTTCAGAGCGCCGTCTAATAGCCATTAAGTGAAATATTAAAAAACTGAGATCACTGCGGCGACCCGGATTGGAGAAATGCGAAAGCATTGCGTTGCTTGTTTGTATAGACGTGCAGTGACGTCGGCGGATGTGATGTCATGTAACTTTCTAGAACGAGGGTTTTTTCCACGACGCCAGTAGGCGTTCCATGACGTCACCGAGTGACGTCCAGTTGTTATGTCGATGTCCGGGGCTGTTGTGACGTCCGAGTGCACGTTTTATGTAAATAATTAATTTCAACTCATCAATCAAGTTTTTCCCACACGAAGACCTCATCACGCACTATCTAGCAAAAACTTTTGCACATTTATCTTAACAGGACAACGTAATTGTGAGGACAACTTTTGCGGACACGAAGCACGGCACATAGCCTAGTAATACTTGCGCACGAAAAAAAGGCAGACAGGCACCGTTGAGATTCGAACTCACGATCTCCTGTTTACTAGACAGGTGCTTTAACCAACTAAGCCACGGCGCCGACACGGAAAAGAGCAAAGATCCATTCATCTGAAGCATAAATCACATCTCATTACACTTCCTTATCTCATTTATATTCAGTACACACTGCTAGCTACCGGACCTTGCCGAGTTACCTGGCGCCAAGGGCACTGTGAGCTCGTTTCCTTTTTGTAGCGTGGCTCAGTAATGGTAGCTCGCCCCTACCGCAGCAGTATGAAATGCAGTCGCATTTTTTTCGTAAGTATATTCCACAAGGCCTAGAGAGTTAAAACAACAATGAAGCGTTAAGTGTTGTTACAAGTAGCCAACCAATCCAATGCAGTGCAAGTAACGACCAACTGCGACAAATTGCCCCGTCAACCATAAGTGGAAATGAGAGTTATTGTTCGGAAGGCAGCGCCGCCTCCAGGCGGATTTCCAATGCTTTTAAAAACAACTTTTTCAGCGCTGGCTAGTAATATCCGCGGTCTTGTGTCTTCGTGCTATCATAGTGGTCGTCCGGTGGTAGGCGCGGTCGTCGCAAGACGCCGTGGAGCGCGTCCAAACGCCTCTCGGGAAGTCATTCTGAAATTCCTCAAGTCTTCCTAACCGGTTTCTATCGCACTTCGGCCTGCAGTCGCCCTTGACGGCGACTTCAACGCCCTCGTCATGAAGCGCGACAAATTGGTCGGTCGCATTAGGCGAATTCACTCTCAAACCTTCTGCCCAGTCGACATCACGAAACACGTTCAACGTTCTTACGTTCAGCAGGCTGTCAGTGCAAAGGTGACTGCGGCATATATGCCACTTTCTGTATTCGCAAAGCAGTCATAGCCAGGATGCAGGAAACGGACATGGCACAGAGCCAATAAATGCATTTATCAAACGCAGTTGTATGCATTCTCTTCATTTGATGTTAACCATTAAGAACCCGCCATTGAAAAAAAAAGTATATCAAAGGCAACCTTAAAGCAGTCGCGTATGCATCTCCCTGAACTTGTGATTGCAAACGGTAGCGATGACATTTGCAGCTTGTTTAGAGTGGATGCCCGAAATTTTTACAGCGACAGCTGTTAGGTGCCCGATCCTGGCTTTCGCATCGCCGTCGTCGCCGTCGGCGTAACCGGTGGGTGGATGTCATTAACGCGCCCACCGGTCATTAACGAACTCACCTTGCATAACTGTCAACATGGGTCGCACAAGCCTACGGGTGGCTCTGTTGGGAACAGCCGCCTACCAGTGCAGGGGTGCATCACGTGACCACTACACCAGCTATAGCATATCAGGCTCAGTTTCATCGACCGAATTCGCAATATATTAAAGGTCTAGGTTCAATTCCCCACACATTCAAAATAAATTTTATATTTATTTAATACCGCAGTGACGTCATCTGGGGTTTTTTGCACCACTGCTGCTCGTTACCGTCAACGTCCGGTTTAGTTGCCTGTAGACCATATAATCCTTTCGCGTTAATGATTCTTTAACCTCCCCTGGCATCGCACAGCTCACGGGCGCCATATGCATTTCGCCTCAATCGAAACGCGGCCTCCGGGGCCGCGCTAAAAACCGGGTACTCTGGCTCAGTAGACGAGAGCAATACTCAGAATGTTGGTTTTTGAGAAAAGCAAATAGAGCAGTAAATGTCTCACCTCTCGGTGGACACCTCAGCCGCGCAGAGAGGGAAGGGAGGAAAGTGGAAGTGAAAGAAGAAATAGGCGCCGTAGTGGAGGGTTTCGGAATAATTACAACCACCAGGGAATCTTTAATGTGCACTAGCTGAAATCGCTACCAGGTTAATGCTTTGGTCACAAGGAAGAAATTCCGGAAAAAGAAATGGCATTCTCCTTTTTCTCATAGAACGGAAAACCTCACAATGCTGTTCGTGCATTTGGCTGACTTGAGAAAACCGTGCACCTGAAGTCCCTAGGCTCTTTAATCTTAGATTCTATATAGAATATTCAGTTCCTATGGATAGGCAACAGCCCTCCAGAGGAGAAATCGCCGACTCCATGTAGCGCGCCATCCTTGTCAACATAAAATGCAACATAATGTGCAATTCTACTTTTCTCGTTATTTGGGTGACTTAAGTCAAGGATAACAAACGCATACTTTGATCAAGGCATTAAAGACTGCACATAGTGCCAGAAATCTTTGTTTCCCAAATGGATTTATGTTCCTGTTTCAGTGCCTTTGTTGCTCACTTCTACGATTAGGACAGCTATCTCATTCCTGGTAATTAGGTTATTTCCTTCAGTGATAAGGAAACTGAGGCAAGTTATTTCCGTTTACACTGAGTGCCTTTAGTTCTCTCCGCCGCATTTTCGCATTTTTCGTTCCTTGTAAGCACCTAACCATTTTCTAGGCATCTTCAATGCTGCTGACTGGCACGATAAATTGCACCTCGCCACCGATGTACTATTCGGTTTGCTGCTGATCTGGAAGCACCAGTCTGAAAAACCTGCCAGTCTGTGAATCCATGTAGAAGCCACAGCGCTGAGCAGCAGCTTTCGTTGAAGGAGCACAGGTAATCAGCCCAATATTGCAAATTGATGGTATCACTCTGGTCCTTTGTTGAGCCAGCTTTTGCCAATGCGTTGCCAATATTGGGTCGATTACCTGTGCAGCGCAGTCACTGCACGTCTTTCGAGCACACCACCGAAGCGACACGTCCTGCTCGACTCGACACACGAGTTCACCCGTTGTGCGCAGTGTTCATGAGGACTCGGGTCTGAGTCGGAGACCCCAGCTCGCTCTTACTGGCCACGCATATGCACGCCGTGGTCACCTCGACGCTGGAGTTGCGACGCTGAGCCGGATAGTTGACCAGCAACTTCTCCTTCACCTCGTGGCAACATATGCTTTATAATTCCTTGTTTCTCCCCCATATCAATTATTGTAGCCTTATATGGGCTGACACAAGCCAACGCAACATAAACAAATTGCGTCTGCTGCAGAAGAAAGCCATTCGTCACGTAGCAGATGCTCCCTATGATGCCCATACACAAGTACTATTTTCCTCCTTTAATGTGCTTCCTTTACAGCATGTCCACCACTTTAACCTCATTATGACATACAAAGAAGCCATAAAAGATGACAGCGTCACTTTTATAAAGCTTTGTAATCTCAGAAAAAATCCAGAAGCTCCCTATCCCATTAGAAAAACTGAATTCTGGTCGATTCCCTTTTCACGCACAAATTATGGCCTAAACAGACTACAGTACAACATACCGAAGTACCTTAATCTATTGGAAGCAAATAATATTGATATATGTAACATCTCAAAGAAAAAATGGAAAGATTACCTCATATCACAAAGCATGTAACTCTGCTATTTTTTTATGATTCCGGAGTGGCAAAGACTGTATTTGACACAAATGTGCATTTGAATGTTCTATCCTTTTTATGTTTTCTATCTTATTGTTGTTGTTAACCTGACCTGTAAATGACTTATGCGATGTTGTGTTTGAGCGCGTGTATGATTATGGCGTTATTTAAGTTTTGTACATAAGTGCCTGTTGTCTGCTACCCATGCCAAGACAGGGGCAGGAACCCCGTCAAGCTACTAGGATAGTAGCTTTTTGTTCCTGTCCCAGTGTTTTTTCCTGGTTTATTATAGAAAAAATGCTGAATAAAATGATTTGATTTGATTTGATGTCTCCGCACAGTGATTCGACGCAGTTGCAGTGCACGGTGGCGATCTCTGGAGGGAAGCGAGCCGGGTCCCTCCCTGTCCAGGGTGCGGGTGTAGGGGCACAGCGCCCGGTCACCGATGTCACTCGAACTTAAATCGGGCTCGCAGTTTGTTCTGCTTTCTTTCTTGGCTAGGGCGGCTGTCCGGGATACAGCAAAGGCGATGACCGTAAGGAGTGCGAGGCGAGCAATGGAATTCATCGCTCGAAGACCGGCAGTATATTGAAAGTTTGAGAACTTCACTTGGACGGCATGTGATTCGCTTGTCGACCACTTTCAGGCACTGACCGTGTAGATCTATATGCCTAGGTCGCATTCGTTTCTTTACGATGGTTGTGCTCGAGATACAGGCGCACTCGAAAACAAAGACAAAACGCCCCGATAATGTCTAACTGGAAGCCACTCCGATGTCGTCAGTGGTCGGATCGTTGCCGCCGAAGTATCTTGCCGTCGCTCACAAGCAGTCTCACTGCGGTGTGTAACACGTACGGGTGAAGCGCTCCGCTTTTGTTCGCTGCACAGTAGCTGCAGTGGACGCGCATGACTTAGCTGCATACTCTCTGTGCGTTCTACGCACGGTATGACCGATTTCCCTGACATCACGAAACGAACTGGTTTCACAGTAAACGCCGGATGTGAGCGACGTTGGAAGCAACAAATGTTCGGCTCTGTAATATTACGGCATGAATCGATCGCCGCCTCCCTTCTCGAATTTTCGTTAAACTCCTTGGCTCTGACCGACCGCCGTATGTGGCCATTCTGAACAACGTCCTTTCAAGTCAATCCGAACGTGCACATATGCTATGGTTTTAAAAGACAGGTTTCGATAGTTGTGCAGAACCCAGCTAGTCTAGCCCCGTCAGCGCAGTCTTGGATGACGTTATCTCCACGAGATATAAGGGAGACTGATAATCATTACTCACAAGGAACGAATCTATAGCCTGCATTATTCAGAGCTCTTGTCTTCGGCGAGGTGTTTCGATCTCGAAAAAGCAACTTGCCCCTTCCTGCAGTTTCGCTAACATTGTGAATTCTGTACACGAATTGATCACTAACTAAGCGATGCTTAGTGAACTGATAGCTGCAATCGCATTTATGAAGGCAGCAAATTGGGATAGCAGGTTTCAATGCAGCTCTTTCACGGCTCCGCACTGTTCACGACTGCAAGAAAAAATGTACAGAACTCGAACGAAACGCAAACCATCAACTCTGATGGGTTTAGTAGTATATTTAAACTACAGAAATGTAATCGCCGCAGGTGCGATAACCTGGGTGGCGACCAGTGGACCTGTGGGATCATCTGCGACGTCCGGAGCACCCACGTTGGAGGGTGTACAGCAGCATCTTGAGCGACTGCCTTCCCGTGTGTCACTTGCCAACACTGACTGCTCGCTCTATATGTCACCACTTTGGTCACACTTTCGTGGTTCCATGATGCTCGTTGTGTCATCTTGAGAGGCAAGGCGATGTGCCCCTTCGCACCCCTTCGCTGCTCACTGCGGACACTGAACTTAGCCCAACAGTCTTCTGTGCGATCACAACGCAGCTCACCGCCACGTCCACGACCGTAGACTCCATCTCGCTTATGTCCTTCGCGATAGTCTTCGAGCGGACACAACGCACGCTATACAGCTGTGCAGTGCTAGTAGTCACGCATGCAATGATGGGCTGCCCTTAACATACTAGGGACATTTTACTTTTTTTCATTGATTCTGCATACGTCTAAGTGACATGGTGGCGTCAAAAACAGCCTTGTGCACTCTTTAGCGTCGTGAGCTTATTTATATGCACTAGAAACATTACGCTATAGTTCGTCTCACTTGTCGACAAATACCCGTCGACATGAAGAAATATCTGCATATACGCATTTGAATTTTTGCGGTTTTAGTACTGTCGCAGGAAAACAATAAAGCATTCAAGTTCAGACGTGTAAATTCAGAAAAATTCTTTACGGCCCGCGATAAATGACACCGGGACCACGCTTTCGGCCGGGCTGGAACAGGTATACAATTTTGCTGATGCAAGTTCACCAACGATGCGGTAACTACTGGTCAAGGCGGGGATCGCAAAGCCTTCAATAAACGGGCATCAAGCCTTATGGACGCCGTAGCACTCCTGCGGTGAGGACACAGCCAGCGGTGACGTCCTCGATAAGGTGCACATGGCGCGGCGAAGTCCCCAGTTCCTTCCTCTTATCAATGCAGAAAACGTATCTACCGGGTGTTTCAGTTAATACCAGAGTTGTCGGACACTAGAAACCAGGTGAGTCGCTACTGAGCTGGGTTTTTTTTTTGCAACTAGCTGCTGGCCGCTTTGTTACAGGAGTGGGTTAAATATGATTGCACTAGACATGTCATCCGGGGGAAAAAAATCCACAAAAACGAAGTTCACTCAACAGAAATTTTAACTCGAACTATGAGTCGGCCGTCTGGTTGTAATCAGATATGCAGCTAGCTCTAAGAAAAGACATTAGTTTTTATATCATAAACGTGATTCTTGACGGTGCTGCGGCTCAAAAAACTTCGGCCTTTACTGGCGCAATCCTAATAATCCGCCCTCGCCGAAAATTCGGAGTGATGTCCATCAAACCGCGTCACTCCACTGCACAGGCGACGCGTGACGTTCTCTTAAAACTTAGACACTGAACACTATACTTAAATAATACATTAGATTAGACACTAAACTATTATGATAAGAGCTACACTGTCAACCGAAATATACAGAAACTGTGCCCTCTGTACCGCGTCTGATGAGGATAAGAGTCCGGCAGCCAAAGCAGATTAACAAGCCGCATATAAAAACATAAATCTGCGTTAAATTGAAGCAATGTTCCCGAAGCAATCGAGTTGCTGTGAGAGCAATATGACTACAAAAAAAAACGCTGGAGGCTGGAGAATCGATTAATCACAAGATCACAAAAAGAATGGTTTGAGAGCAGTTAACCCTTTTGGCAAATCCTACATAAAGAATGCACATTTTTCTTTAACGTTCATCCGAGATGACCAGTCACACTTAAACGCTTCAGCAAACGGCTGAAAGGCCATGACAGCCTTGTTACAGGCTCTCTCTTTATGTCCCTCCTGATGCCTGCACATTCCGAGGCACATGGTAATAAAGATGATCTGCGTCTCTGTTGTCCTGTTCAGTATCTTCGGTCCGTCGTTATGCTTTACCGCCGTGTACGCACTTTACGCCAGCTCCAGCGCAGGCACGTCTGGGAAGATGTCCTCGTCCACCGAACGGAGGCACGCTACGCGCTTCTCGTACTCGGCCGCAGATAGTCCAGAAATCCATCGATTCACGATGCTTCCGTACGCGTCGACTCCAATCCCTGTGCTGTCAAGCGCGCGCACAATTTCCCTCGCGTACTGGTAACCGAGGCCTCCGTAGTTCACCGCCCGGGTCCCTGCTGCGTAGAAGAGAGGTCTTGACAAGGCTGCCATGGAGACGAAGGCGATAATCAAGACGGGAACGTAACTAATTATCGGCACGTCGTAGCTACCCGGAGCGCCCAGGAGCTCAACGTTGCCTGTAAGATTCTGCGAGGTGTAATTTCTGATCGCATCTCTAGTCTCCATCCAGTATTCCGTGAAAGAGGACGCATTGTCAGGGAAGGCACGATATATGTTGAATAGATCGTCTTCCATGATAAGCTCGTTTGGGGGCCAAAGCAGGGTTTTGAGGCCCACAAGCTTCGCGATAGCCATGCTCTTGCTACGCCATTCTAGCCAATCTACGTCCCTTATCAATTATATTGCTCTTTGATGGATTCCTTTTATCAGCTCGATGATGGACTGGCGTTCAAGAGGCGTCAAACGCGAGAAAGCAAAGAGAGCATTGACCAGCAGGTGGTAGCTGGCTTCCACCTGAGACGAGCAGTAACGGTGGAGCGCTTTGTTGGCGTCTGGGTCGTGTCCATGTGACAGTAGCATGGAAGGGTCAGATATTGGGCCATAAACATCCCGGAATAGCCACAGGACATGTTGCATCAGCTCACTGTTCTCGAACCTGGCGAAAGCCGCGTTGATGACTTCTAGCAAGTGCGCTTCTTCAAAGATCATCAAATCTTGTTTAGAAAAGTTCTCATTGGATCTAATGTGCTGATTAAGCAGCTGCGGCATGTCACTGGTGAAACTGGCATGATTGGATGCGTCGCCTAGGGCAAACCTGCGCAGTGCGTCAGTGGTAGACGCGCTCTTGCTCAATAACATGCGGAAGATTGCCCTCCTGGTCTCGTAGCTTCGGAGGATGACGCTGTCGCTGGCATGCACACCCTCCGTTTGACTCCAACGCTTGCGGTACTCGTCTCTGCCGTTCAGACCCTCTAGCGCTGCCTGCCACTCCGCAATCAGCGGGTTCCGGGTGATGAGTACTCGACGAGATGGGTGGTAAGCGTTCCGGGGCAGGACGGCAACCCGAAACCACAGCGGCGCCTGCCAGTTGTATGCGACGTCCACAAGAACACCGAACACACTCGCCACTTGCTGTTGCTGGTCGATTGATCGAAGTTTCAGCATAACCATGAACTGCTCAACGGCATCCTTGTTCGCTGGCTTGTGAGTCAAACAGCTGGCGTACATTGCAGCCGCCTTGTTTCCGACCGCTAGGAACTCTTTCCCGTCCTCGAGTAATTTCTCGAAGCCATCCAGCCAATGTCGCCGCATGGATGAGAGAGTGGACGTCGAAACGTCCACGCCGTATGCCGTGGCAGAGGGTGTCTGGTGGCGAGGGCAGACAAAAGCATCGAAGTCCTGGCACGGGTCGACGCTGTCGTTAAGAACGGCGTCGAGGAGGTTCCTGTGTGCCGCGCAATCCAGCGTCATGCACAGCCAGCTGCCCCCGCCTTTGATTTGGCCGGCATGCAGCACAGTTGTCAACACGGCCGCAGCGATTAAAACGAAGCCGGTGAGCGCGGCAGCTGTCTTCGCGTCCAGCCAATGGGGCCATTTGGCGAAGCCTTGGGGTGGTGGTGTCAGTTCCTGTCAATAAACAGAAAGTAATGATATCGACGGAGGACACTTGCAAATCGGTAAAAAAAATACGCTTGTTATGCACAGAGGTAAGGGAATACGTCTCCTTAGGGCAGGTAGCGATGGCTGTTCCTGATCGGTAGAGGGAAATAGAGAAATAATAATGCGGTGGAGCGCATATGAGAGGTTCTTTCAGGTCATGAATGGTGGTTTATTAATATGCCTCAAGAGAAAAGTATACAACAGCTGTATCTTACCGGTACTCACCTACGGGGCAGAAACGGGAAGGCTAACGAAAAGGGTTCAGCTTAATTAAGTTAAGGAGAACGAAGCGAGCTACGGAAAGAAAAATGAAAGGTGTAACGTTAAGAGACCGGAAGCGGGCAGAGCGGGTGAGGGAACAAACGTGGGTTAATGGCATCCTAGTTGAAATCAATAGGAAGAAATAGGCTTGAGGAGGGCATGCGATATGAAGGCAAGATAACCGCTGATCGTAAAGGATAATGGAGTGGATTCAAAGAGAATGCAAACGTAGCAGCAGGCGGCAGAAATTTAGGTGGGCGGGTGAGTTTGCGGTGATAAGGTAAAAAGGATTCCGCTCAGTTAAGGACAACGCAGCGAGCTATGCAAAGAAAAATGAGAGGTGTAACGTTAAGAGACCGGAAGCGGGCACAGTGGGTGCGGGAAAAAACGCGGGGTAGTGACATTCTAGACAAAATCAAGAGGAAGAACTGGGCTTAAGTACGGCATGTGATGAGAAGGCAAGCTAACCGCTGGTCTTTTAGGGTAATGGTGTGGATTCCAAAAGAAGGCAAGCGTAGCGGGGGGCGGCGAAAGTTAGGTGGGCGGATGAGATTAACAAGTTTGCAGGGATAGGGTTGCCGCAGCTGGCAAAAGACAGAGTTATTTGGAGAGGCATGGGTGAGGCCTTTGCCCTGCAGTGGGCGTAGTCAGCCTGAATATTATTATAATCAGCTTTATATCGAATACATCTGTCGAAACGCGGCATCGTTCCGTTCCACAGTACTGACAAAGCGCTAGGAGACCACTGCCTTGCCCAGAGCAGCACTGTGGAAGCTACACAGGCAGGAGGGCAAGAGGCGTGACCTCTTGTGCAACTCAGCCCGTCCCTCGCGCCTCGCGCAACATTCGTGGTCATGGCGTGGATCCGATAGGATTTTCGAAACGCTGCTGTGACACAGCACGTACACGGGTGATCAGAGCCCGCTAACATATGCCAGGATGAACAATGACAGCAGGCGCGCGGGACGGTGTCCGCGAACATGTTGCCCGATAACATCCGCAATTTTATGCCCACACATTTCAAGCCCAAAAAATTATGTGAACACCTGAACTACGTCCTTAAGGGTATGAAGAGATTTCGTTAAAGGCTCCTTTCAGCTGTTTCTCTTCACAAATTTCCACTGTTCTTAGTTCACGTATCCACAATTATCACAATTATCGCAACGCAGTTTCTGCAGTCTTTCAACTCTTCCACACTGCTGTTCAGGCAAATAATCTTATCTATGCACTCAGGAGTATTCCACACGGTCCCAGATTCAGCACTCAGAAAACTATACTGCTTCCGTGCCATCTGCTGGGGCAGCGGCGTACATCAGATCGCGGAGGTTTTTTCCTTGGCCGCCGCATGCTGGCGCCACTTTGCAGTGTCAAGCAAACCGGTTATCAAAAAGCAAAGGCACAGTAACTGTCTCACTTCTAGGTGGACACATCAACCGCGCCCATCGGGAAGGCACGACGGTGAGAGTGAAAGATGAAAGGTAGAAAGAAATGCCGTAGTGATGGCTTCAGAACAATTTCGACGACCTGGGCATCATTAACGTGTATTGACATCGTACAGCACACGAGCGCCATTTAATTTGAGTTTCGCCTGGAACAAAACGCGGTTGCCGCGCCCAGATTCGAACCCTTGTAGTCCGGCTCAACAAACGGGTGCAAACCTTTGCCGTACCGAGCAGGAAAGGTAATGAAGGGGTGAAGTAGCACAAATTTTAAAAGACTGACAAGTGCGCTAGTTACCGCTGAATATCGCGATTTATTATAACGATCATTACCAGGAAATCGGGCAAGCGCTTCTAGTTCCCTTGCCTGCCATCACGTGACGAACAGCAGAAATGCAGGCGCCGCGTCAGAAATTCTTTACACGGCGTCGTGCCCGCATCCGAGCACTATAACCACTGAGGCGGCGAGCTGCAGCTCGTAAAAACTACTCATCAGGGAGATATGTCTCCTCACCATGAAGGACGATGGGGACGGGGCTCCATCGCGCATCTCGTAGCCTTCGGCGTTGCAGCTGGGCCTCCGGTTGCCTCTGGATGAAACCGATGCCCGGGAATCTCGCCAGCGGTAAAACGACTGGCGGCGATGAACTGCCAAGGTAGACGGAATCACCTGGAGGGAGACGCACACAGGAACCTGGACTCCAATTGGTGGGCAAAAGGCCGGCATATGCGGCCGGTTGGTGCGTCTAAAACACGTTCTGGGGCAAGTTGATGCATAGCTTGAGTAGCTGAAGTGCACAAAGGACAGCACACAAACAAAGAAAAACACCGAGATTGACGCTTCGTGTTATTCTGTCATGGTACGACTAGCACAGGCTTCTGCGCACAGCCACCCCATGAGCACAGCTGATGTTTCGTTGACGCAATCAACGGCTATAGCGCGGCGTGTACAGTGCATCATTTAAAACGCGAAGTAACAGCCGACGCTATAAGGTATCAGAAAAGAGGCGAAAAGACCTGAACACTGTAAAACGGAAGAAACGATTTGCACGAAACGGGGAAATTTGTGCTTATTTATGCACTGAATTTGAGTGTGACTTTTGGATATGACACAACAGGTGGGGTTGGGGGGGGGGGGGGGGGGGTTATTAGATTATTGTAACTAAGGTACGACTCCTTACTCCATTGCAGCGCATTTACCGCGAACCGGAATGCATGTTCAGATTCTCGAAACCGCGGCGGTGGCCAAGTGGTTGAGCATCCGCCTCGTATGCAGGAGGTGCGGGGTGCGATCCCCAGTGCCGCCGGGACCCACCGGTGATAAAATGGGTACATGCTTTCCCCTGCGTGGTGCTCGCCTGCTTTAGGGTGAAATGCTTGGGAAATGAGTCCATGACCCCACCTCGAGTAGAAGCAAGAAACCCTTGTGTCATGGCGCCCTTTGGCCACAGATGCCCTTGCGCCATAAAAATTCATCATCATCGTATACAGGTTTTCCCTTAAGCCACTCCAAGAGCAGTGGCGACCGGACTTGGCTTATGCAAGTGGCTAAAATGCTGCCCGAAGCGCAGTTCAAGTGGAAACAGCGGAAATAATTTTATAATTTTTTTTTACTTTAGAGTAAGGAATAACGGAAAGGATAATTCTATCCGGACAAAAACATTCAAGTGTTTCGCTTCATTCTCATCATTCCGAAGATGTTCAGAAGCGAAAGCGTTTCCGTTCTTTTTAGTAGGAATTTTTAGTTAATTTTTTGCAAGTCTAAGCTCTAAATGCAACACACAAAAATGAAAAACCTTGCGGCACTTCTGTTAGTAGGACACTTTTGTTAGTGCATGCTATAGCAGGGACATTTGTAACTTTAGCGAAACAAGTGGCACGTAAATTTCCGTATTGACCAGAAGCGCAACCAGCGTACGATCGAGCTCACGGTCCGGATACGTCTCGCGGTCGCCAGCAAACCTCGAGGAATATTTCATTTCTGATGCTCGTCCCTACATTTTCTTCTCACTTTTGCGTAAGCATCTTCACTGCGATTTGGGCTGGTATTAATAATTACTTCGGTTTAGCTTTCCCGATTCTACTCGCTCGAGACCGCTGGAGCCTAAGTGTTAGAACCCACGCGTTATTGCATGCACCGCTTATCTAAGACACTGAATTCGATATCTTTAATCATGAGTAATTTTCCCCACTCAAAAAATAAACATTCTTTACGGCACACTTTACTATGAACAGTCGTTACTCCGGAGCGAGATAAAAATGCACGGCGATACTCCCGTCCATGCCCGCGCCACCTAGGAACTTGAAATTGCCCAGGTTATTGTGAGCGAGTTTCGGTTTATTTATTTATTTCTTTCAGAAATACTGCCGACTGCCCTTTGGCGGTCAAGGCAGGAGTGCACAAAGGAAAAAAATTACAAAGTGGTAACAACAAAATAACAGCGACAAAGGGCGATTACAGTACGAGGACCAAACTCAATAAGACCAACGGGAAGCAAAAAAAAAAGTACAGGCAAATCATCCGACGTCAAACAGACTAAGTGAACAGAATAAAAACAAGGAAACCGAAATACACTGTGTACTAGACACGCTACTGCGATACATGAGCCGAAACAGCAGACAAGAAGGATTCTGAAGATACCAGGTTGGTGATATCGCTTGGCAGTCGGTTCCATTCGGAAATGGTGCGTGGAAAGAAGGAACAAGAATATGCTTTTGTTCGGCATCGTGGCATCAAGATAGTCCTTTCGTGTTTGTTACGGGTGGGGCGTGTTGTGTTGTATTGCATGTAACTCTGAAAATTCAGTTTTGTTTTATTATGTATGATATTGAACAACATTTTTAGTCGGTGCTGCTTGCGACGGGATTCAAGAGTGGGAAGCCCAGATCTGTTGAGCAAATCAGACACCGAGACCTGCCGACCATAAGCGTGGTAAATAAACCGGAGTGCTTTCCTCTGGACGCCTTCAAGATTTTTTATATCCGTCTTTGTGTGCGGATCCCATACAGCGTCGGCGTATTCGAGCACTGGACGCACAAGTGATGTGTATGCTGTCAGTTTAGTTTTGCTCGTGCAATGCTTTAGGCGGTGCTTTAATAATCGAAGTTTTTTGGACGCTGCTGAGACAATGGACTGGATGTGTATGCTCCAGTTCAGGTTGGATGTCATGGTTACCCCAAGATATTTCACCTGAGTCACTGAGTTGATCGGAAGGCCATTGATTTTGTATGTACATTGGAGCGGTTGTTTCTTTCGTGTTACTGTCATTTTTCCGCATTTTGAACTGTTTATACCCATTTGCCAAGTACAACACCAGCTGGAAACTGCTGTTAAGTATTCGGCTAGGAGTGTCTGGTCTTCGACTGATGTGATACTATGGTATATAACACAGTCGTCGGGCGAAGAACCGACAGCGTATGTGTGAGTTGAAGGACAGGTCGTTCAAATAAATAAGGAAGAGAAGCGGCCCAAGGACTGAGCCCTGGGGAACTCCTGAAAGTACCGGCGCTTTTGTGGAGTGAGATTCAGATATCTGGACAAACTGATGCCGCTGTGTAAGGTAGGAATCTAACCATTGTACTACTTGCCGATTATTTAACCAACACCTTATTTTTAACAAAAGATTGCCATGCGATACCCGGTCAAACGCTTTTTCAAAGTCAATGAAAATTAAATCTACCTGTCCATTATTGTCTAGTGACATCATAATTTCATTTGTGATATGAATAAGCTGCGTCACTGTCGACAAGCCTTGCCGAAACCCGTGCTGGCTTTCAATAAAAAAGCCGCTTCCCTCTAGGAATGAACTTATGTGCTTGAAAATAAAATGTTCTAACACCTTACTGGTCGTACATAACAAAGAAATTGGCCTGTAATTCTTCACGCAAAGCTTGTCTCCTGATTTGTGAATGGGTATCACCTTTGCTGTTTTCCAATCGTTTGGAATTTCTCCTGTCCTGAGACTTTCAGTAAAAATAATGAAAAGGTATTTAGCGCACCACTCAGCACATCTGTACAGAAAAGCGCTAGGAATATCGTCTGGTCCAGAGGATTTTTTTGTGTTCAACTGCAATAGAGCCGAAACAATACCCTCCTCGTTAATAATTAGGTCTGGCAGATTGAAATGGCTAGTTCGAGATTCAGAGACTGAGTTGCTGTTACTCAGGAATACAGAAGAAAAGTGCTCATTGAAGGCAGTCGCTAAGCAGAGGGAGTCGGTAACAACTGTGCTGTTAAGGAGAAGTTTGTTAACCGGGTCTTTTTTCTGTGACAGATGCCTCCAGAACTTTTGGGGGTCAGTTTTTAGAAAATTGTGCATCTTGACATTAAAAAAGTGGTACCGTGAAGATTTTATTTTTGAACGCAGTTCAGCCCGAAGAGCCGGCAAAGCACCACCAACTTTATTGCTTGACCTTGATAAGCGCTTCACGCGACGTTTTAACTGTATGATCTCGCGTGTTATCCAGGGACACGCCATTTTCAGCTTCTTATGTTTAAGCGGCACGTACTTGTTGATGCATTGATGAACCGTACTTTTGAATTCTAACCACAAGTCGTTCACACTTGTACGCCCATCAGTGTATTTTTTAGCAAAGGATTCATAAGTCAGTTCAAGCTGATCTAGAACGCTTTCATCCTGAGCATTGTTAAAGTCGCGAAACGCTTTTCCTTCCTGATGAACAATTACTGGTCGCATCAATTCGCTTTTAAAGAGCACCGCTTCATGGTCTGATATTCCTGGAAAGTCATCTGTCGAAAAGCCCAATTGACTAACAGGGTTTGATATAAATACCAGGTCAAGAAGAGAACTCGTATTTGCTGTAACGCGCGTAGGTTTGACTTCTGACTTCTCCAGCTCTCAAGTATCGTTTTAGCCTAATTACTCTGTACATGAGATACCATTGTATATGTATACGCAGAGATATGGGAGAGGTCTTTGCCCTGCAGTGCGTGCGGTCAGTATTGCAATAATGATTATTATGATCATGGCATGTCATCAACAAACTGGTCTACGTCCTGGGTCTTCCGTCTGCGTATAGGCTAATGAGCAGAGAGCTTCCTTGATTAGAACCGCCTTGGGTCACTACACCGATGTAGCACAGGGCTTAACGAGCACCCCGAACGAAACCCACCTACCGGTACAGGTGGCACTGGCAGCGCCGGCAGAAAGTTGGGACCGGGAACTGCGGGTTCGCCTTCACAAGACTTTGCAGAGGTCGCATCTAACGGCCGGCTGTGAACGGAAATGGCGGAGACGTCCGCAGGCTGCTGAGCTGCGGGCATAGCTTGTGGCGAGACCAGGTTGGAGACCGCGGCCACGTCTTCAGGCTGTTGCGGCGGGGACACGACCTGCGGCGGTGGGCCCTGGTTAGCGGCCATGGCATCGTCATGAGGTTGTTCAAATGAGGGTACAGCCGGCGGAGGGACCTCGTTCGAGACCACGGTCACGTCCGAAGGCTGTTCAGGTGGAGATGCAAGAGGTGCCAAGTCCTGGACCGAGACGGCGGCAACGTCCTTAGGTCGTTCCGTTGAGGACGAAGCTGGGGGCGGCGGCGGGAAGGCGTTCGAACCTGCGGGGACATCCTCAGGCTGTGGCAACGGCGGTGCATCAGGCGGGGCCGAGGTGGGTTTGGAGAGGTGAGCGACGTCGTCGCGTACGCGTCTGCCATCTTGGGCGGCGTCGCTCTTGCTGACGCTTAGGCCCGCGTCGTCAGCGGGCGCTGAAGACCGCCGTTTCCCGCCGCCCTCCGAGATGGAAGACTTGTGGCCACGGCCCTTGCGAGAACCCTTCGAGCGGTCCTTAGGCGGTTCCTGCGTCGACATGGCCGCCCGCTGCGCTCGATGATCTTCTTCTTCTTCAGGCCACGCTAGCGCGAGCGCACGGGCAAGTGTTCGCGTGGCTGAAACGGACGATCATGATAATGATTATGATGATGATGATTTTTATCGGCTCTAAAACTGTTGCCCGATTCCCCTGCTACGGGAGCCCATTGGATCTTGCAGCCGCTCTAGCCCTTTCGGTCAGCTGCTGCGGAACGTTCGGGTCTGAGCTGCACAGCATTTCCTCCCACCGCTCAGTTCACCGTTCTTCTAACTTTTCTATTTCTGTGTTGTTTTGGCAGGCGCCGTACAGTGGTGCGCAGTGCAACCCAACATTGGCTACTACAACAAAAGCCACAACAAGAACGATTAAAGAAAATGTTAGTAAGTTATACTGATCTTAATGACGCAAAAGCAGCTGAAGCTATATCTTACAGATGGACGAAAATGATTACGATGATCATCGTAAGCAACAAAATGCAGTGACAGGAAAAGATATTCAGAGGCTTCAGAAGGCTTCATAACTGTCACATTCTGATTTTTTTATTTTTACTACGGTTCTCTTGGTTCATTGTGTTTATATGCGCCATTCCTCGACATGCAAATAAAAAAATTTCCCCGCACCTCCGCGGTGGCTCAGTGGCAAGAGCGCTCTTCTACTGAGCCGGAGAACCCGGGTTCTAACCTGACTGCGGCGGCCACGTTTCGATGGGTGCAAAACGCAAAGGCGCCCGTGTGCTGTGCGATGTCAGTGCACGTTAAAGAACCCCAGGTGGCCGAATTGTTGTGGAGCCCTCCACTACGGCACCTCTTTCTTCCTTTCTTCTTGCACCCATGTTTATTCCTTCTCTTAGGGCACGGTTCAGGTGTTCGCCGAGGTGTGAGGAAGATACCGCGCCATTACCTTTCCTCAAAAACCAATTTTCCAATTTACTGATTTTCGACCACTCACATCACAAATAGTGCAATAGGTGAAAAATAAATGTTATCAATCCATGCTGGATTCAGACAATCCTAATTTTATAATAATAATAATAATAATTGGTTTTTGGGAGGAAAGGAAATGGCGCAGTATCTGTCTCATATATCGTTGGACACCTGAACCGCGCCGTAAGGGAAGGGATAAAGGAGGGAGTGAAAGAAGAATAGAGAGGTGCCGTAGTGGAGGGCTCCGGAATAATTTCGACCACCTGGGGATCTTGAACGTGCACTGACATCGCACAGCACACGGGCGCCTTAGCGTTTTGCCTCCATAAAGACGCAGCCGCCGCGGTCGGGTTCGAACCCGGGAACTCCGGATCAGTAGTCGAACGCTCTAACCACTGAGCCACCGCGGCGGGGCCTAATTTTATGCCAAAACTGAAACTTAAAGCGGATTCACAATGGCGAGTTTAAATCTATTTGTTACGCTCCAATCCCGCTCTCCTATAGTGCTTCGGACACGGTAACTAATTGACTGAAATCAGTCGCGCAACGTTTGCGACTCGCTAGTGTGAATCCGCCTTTAATCCAAACCAAATACAAAGAGATAAGCTCTCCTGGCTTCTCCTTATTAAAGTAATAATAATAGGCAGGAGCGAAGTCATATTGAAAGACTATTGTTTGGTCACCATCGGCGTCTCCACCGATAAGAAAAAGTTGAATCGCCGACGGCCTTTTTCTTTAGTTTTCGATATATTTTTTTCATTCTTTCGTTCTCTTTTGTCTCTCTGAGCATTGCAGTGTTCATTCTCGATCTTTCTGTGATTCCAGCGAGAGTCTTCAGATCCGATTTGATGTTTTTAGAAGCTAACTGGGTGTGCGTATTTCGAAATCTATTTACATGTACCAGAAATTACTTTCAAAGGTTGCTGCACCACCGGCATTCTTCTTTGAATTTGTATTAACACAATTTTACAAGTTTTCTTTTTATTCTGTTGCTGTCAGCTTCCACCTGCATTTCATCGGCTTAACGGTGGCCGTAAGCAGTTCTATCTCCGTTCTCTCTGCCACCCGTGTCTGCAAGAAGTGAAACTGTCCATGACAAAGACGGCGGCAAACCAAAGTCACAGCGTTCTCAAAATCGTGAACACTTGTAGACAATTACGGAAGGGACCGATCGCCATCATTCTGTCACGCTACAGGAACCGAGAGAGCGCATAGTGTCCTTGGGAACAGGTAACTCGGCAGGGTCCGGTGGCAGCGGGCACTGAACATTAATTAGGTGAGGAAAGTGGAATGGTATCACAGAGATGCTTGAGTAGAGCGGACCACGGCATCTGGCTGTACGGCGCCGTGGCCTTGCCTAGTGCCTGTTTTGATGGAAGTTTTCAAAGCATCTTATGATGTGGGTGTCCTGCCTCCCACTTTTTATTCTGGGCACACAATATTAATTCCCAAAAGCAAAGATACTAATCGGTTGAAAACTGTTGAGGGATATCGTCCAATTTCCCTTTGCAATGTTGATTACAAAATATTTGCCAAGGTTCTTAGCAGTCGTCTGCAGCTCGTCATTATGGACTTGATAGGTCCGCATCAGGTCTGTGGTATTAGAGGCCGCAGTATTCAAACACATATCCATATTGCACGTTCAGTATTAGAGACAGTATCAGATGAGATAGGCCAAGTAGCTCTGATTCAAATTGACTTGGCTAAGGCGTTTGATAAAGTTAGGCACGATTTCTTGTTCGTGGTCTTGGAGTATGCAAATATTGGTGACGTCTTGCTCAAAGGCATAAGGCTGTGCTATAAGAACTCCTATACAAGGGTTATTGTTAATCAGGAGCTAACGAAACCAGTACCACTAGAAGCATCTGTTCGGCAAGGATGTCCACTGTCTCCATTGTTGTTTTCCCTATATCTGGAACCCCTCTGTCTCAGTATAATTAACAGCGCAGCTATCCGCGGTTTCTCTCTGGCTCAATGTGAAATTAAAGTTTTAGCTTACGCTGATGATCTCGCCCTCTTTTGTTCTGACAAAAAGAGTGTACTCGAGGCTCTAAACTTGACTAAACAGTTCTGCGATGTATCAGGCGCGGCTCTTAATTTAGAGAAATCCAAAGGCTTTTGGTTGGGTCATTGGGGAACTAGGCCAAGCCAGTTCGGTGGTATATGCTGGAACTGTAGCCCTCTTGAGTACCTAGGCGTTCCGCTGCACCAAGTTCGCAACAGTACAGCCTACTGGGATTCACAAACTGTAACTCTACGGCGGCAAACACAGGCTTGAATGGGTAGGGAACTCTCAGTGTTTGCGAGGGCACAGGTCTGTAACATTTTTTTGTTTGCAAAGCTCGCGTATGTCCTTCAAGTCCTGCATTGTGCGAGGAGGAAGGTGCAAGCAATACATAGAATATTTGCAGCATTCGTTTGGCGCTCTCAATGGGAGCCGATGAGGCGTGACCACTTGTTCCTTCCCTTAGAGGGTGGTGGAGTGGGCCTTGTTCACCTGTTCGTGCATCAACTCGTTTCCCGTTTTTTTCTTTTTCAAATCGGCAAACGACCCGTTTCTGGTAGCTGTGCTCATTAGGCGGCTTAGTTTTCATTTGCCTTACTTATTCGCACCGACTGTGCAGGCTCGTGAGGGGACCTTATGGGGATTTCTTAAGGAGGTTGCTGACACTTTCAATTTTCTCACTGTGCGCTTCTCTTTAGATTACCTGTATAGCCTCTCGAGAAAGCAGATGACCCAGGCTCTCACTAAGTCTTTGTTCCCTACACCATTGTATCGGCAGCCTTATCTGGGGTCTTTGGACATCAGTGTTCTAAAGCGTGTTAGGCGGATGTGCATTCAGGCAGCCGCTAAAACGTTCTTTTTCAAACTACACACAGCGACGCTGCCTGTCAAGACATTTCTTAATGACAAGGGGATGTTTGTACCCTGGAATGTGAATTGTCGTCTGTGTAACGTGCCTGAGACAATTGATCATTGCTTCATCCTGTGCCGTGATTCCATGTTCTTTTGGGACATACTACAACGAACTCTTAAGAAGGACATTGAAATTACACCATACACTATTAGATTTCTGCCTGTTGACAAAAACTCTGTTGTGCCTTATGACGTGTTTGTGTTGATGGGACTATTCAGTCTTTGGAAAAGCCGTATGATGGACAGACATGCCGAGCCACCAAGATCGTCGAAATCTGTGTTTCGGGAACAGTGTTGGTTGGTGAGGAGTGTATATGCTGCTCGCGACGAACCTCCAAGCTGGCTGCCGTGCCTAGATGCTTGTATGTGCCTCCCTGAATTTTGATGTTTTGATGGGGATGCAGTGGTGAGTTAGGGCTATGGGGGGCTCATATTAAGCAGCCCGGTAACTTGAGACGCGAATTAGTCTGATTGAAGTTTCCTACTTTCTACAGAAGTTCTTCCATGCAATAAAGAAAAGAACGGCGCCGTGGCTTAGTTGGTTAAAGCGCCTGTCTAGTAAACAGGAGATCGTGAGTTCAAATCTCACCGGTGCCTTTGCATTCCTTCTTTTTAACTCAACTATAGCGGAATGGCTTAACAGCAGCTCCGTGGGAACGGAATTTATTTTTTACATGTTTATTGGTCCCGGTTCATACCACGCGACAGTAGGCGTGACAGGGAATGAGTCGATGAGTTATGGTACGGTAAGAAACGGTACGGCATGATATGGCATGGTATCGTAGGTTTGGCATGGTATCGTATGCTATGGTATTTACGTTACGATATGGTGTTGTAGGGCATGGTTGGCACAGCATGAAAAAGCACGGTACAGTACGCCATAGTGTTAAGCTACGGTATGTTCGATACCGTGCGGAATGATACAGCATTATATGGCACTGCAAGGTATGGTATGTTTTTTGGTATGGTATGGTGTGTACTATTGTGTGGTAGGGAATAATATGACATGTTACAGTACAGTTTGTTTGGTATGGTGTGGTAAGGTATGGTATGGAATCGTATAGAATGTAATGTACGGTAAGTTTTGGTATGTTACAGTACGGTGTGGTATGACAGGATGGTATGGCACAGTACGGCCTGCCATGGTATGGCATGTTTGGTATGGTATGGAATAGATAGTATCGATGGTATGGCAGAACATGGTACGGCATTGTATGTTATAATATGGTATGGCATGGCGTGGTATAGGTATAATACAGGAGCACACAGCGTGGAGTGGTATGGCATGGTATGGCCCGGCAAAGTATGGTCTGTAATGGCACGGCTTGATATGGTAATACAGCACGGTACGTATGTTATGGCATGGCAGGGTACGGTAAAGCATAGTATATTATGGTACAGTATCGTATTGCATGGTATGATAGTGCATGGTATAGTTTGATAAGGGATGTTATTTCATCATGCCATAACATACCTTAACTTTCAATACCATGCTTATCATACCATACCAAATGGTACGGTATGGCATAGTATGGCAAGCTGCAGTATGAAATGACATGGTATGCTATGGAATGGTATGGTAGGGTATGTGAAGTTTAACGTTCCTGAGCTGCACATAGGCCCCCTCAAATCTTGTAGGAATAAGAACTGTCGCTCTCGGCCGCGCTCATCTTCTGATTACTCCGAACTTTCCGAATAGCACGACTGCACCGTCGATATATAGCAGCCTCGGGTTCGATCCCGGCCGCGGTGGTGGCATTTCGATGGAGGCCAAATGCCACAGGCTCGAGTACCGTGCGACGTTAGTGCACGTTAAAGAACCCCTGGTGGTCGAAATTATCTGGAGAAGCGGTCTCACGCGATAGCTATCTTTCCAGAACGGCCATCTGTACGACTGGTAATTTTGTCTGTGAGGCGAACAGAAGGCGACGGCGATTAAGAAAGGGCAAAACATTAAAATATAGATATTTGAAGCAACACACTGCGCTTATTGTGCGCACAGCCTGTCGTGAAATGCAGGGCAGCATTTCAGAGCGCCGTCTAATTCTATTAAGTGAAATATTAAAAAAACTGATATCACTGCGACAACCCTCATTGCAGAAATGCGAAAGCATTGCGTTGCCTCGGTGTATAGACGTGCAGTGACGTCGGCGGATGTGACGTCGTGGAAATTTCTAAAACGAGCGGTTTTTCCACGACGCCAGTAGGCGTTCCATGACGTCATCGAGTGACGTCCAGTTGTTATGTCGATGTCCGTGGCTGCTGTGACGTCTAAATGTAATTTTCATGTTTAATTAATTAATTTCAACTCATCAACCAAGTTTTTCCCGCACAAAGATCTCATCACGCAAAAACTTTCGCACATATATCTTCACACGACAACGTAATTGTGCGGACAACTTTTGCGGACACGAAACACGGGACATAGCCTTGTAATGCTTGCGCACTAATAAGAAATAGGAGTAAAGCCTTCCTTCGGTACATTGCAGTCAATAACTGGAAAGAAAAAGTGACGGACAGGCACCGGTGAGATTCGAACTCACGATCTCCTGTTTACTAGACAGGCTTCAACGCCCTCATCATGAAGCGCGACAAATTAGTCGGTTGCATTAGGCGAATTCAGTCCCAAATCTTCCGTTCAGTCGACATCACGAAACGTGTTCAACGTTCTTATGTTGAGCAGGCAGTCAGTGCAAAAGTGATTACGACATTATGCGAAATTCCGTATTCGCAAAGCAGTCATAAGCAGGATGCAGGAAACAGACGTGGCACAGAGCCAATAAATGCATTTATCAAACGCTGTGGTATGCATTCCCTTCATTTGATGTTAACTAAGAACCCGCCATCCAAAAAAAAGCTATAACAAAGGCAACCTTAAAGCAGTCGCGTATGCATCTCTGTAAACGTGTGATCACAAACATTGTGATCACTGACATTTGCAGCATGTTTAGAGTGGATGCCCGAAATTTTTACAGCGACAGCTGTTAGGTGCCCGCTCCTGGCTTTCGCGTCGCCGTCGGCGTAGCCGGTGGGTGGATGTCGTTAACGCACCCACCGGCCATTAACGCACTCACCTTGCATCACTGTCAACCTGGGTCGCATAAGCCTATGGGTGGCTCTGTTCGGAACAGCCAGGGGTGCATCATGACCACTACACCCCTGGACTGGTGGACCAGTACAGGGGTGCATCACATTACCACTACACCAGCTATCGCTGAATCTCGCGTTACACAGTCGTAACCGCGCTGTAAGTTTTTTTATTTTTGTCAGAACATTCTCCGAATGGATCACATACCCCTACATCTTTATCAAACAATTGTTGTCACAAAGGAAAAGTTTTTTTTTTACACAGTGCAATAGCGTTAGTCAATATACCCGAACACACACAGTTATACCGAATACATTTCATTTCTCCTTACAAATGGTTCTCAAGAATTACAACAAAACAGAAGTGAAAGAGGATGAGACAACTCCCAACCTACACATTCTATATAACTCTCGTTGGATACCGTGCAGCCAGAATAAAATGCCCAGGAAACGGCGAAAACAGGCGGAGATTATTACGTCTACTCGGCATCCTGAGGCTCAAGCGATCAAGCAGGTCGTCACGAAAACCAAGCGGCCCGTAGGAATTGCACTGACTGTCCCGTAGCTTAGGCGTAAGAAGAAACAATGAGGTCCTCTGAAGGACTTTCAGAGGGGTGGATACGGGACGGCAAATCAAAGATCAAGCTTGTAGAGTGTTCGGTTCGTCCTCCATCTCATATCTTAGGAGTGTGCAGGATCAAATCGCAATCCTTTTCCCCGAACCATTCAAGGCATCCGGAGCTGCCATAGACAAAACACGCGGTAGACAAGAAAGGAATTACATCATAACCATTTATTAAATTGGAGCTACTCGCTCCTGTAGAATCGAGTGAAAGAACAACGCCGGTAATAGTAACATTTCATACCAAGTCTTCAAGAACCGGGAAGGAGAAACTATTAATGACCTTTTGGGTCATGCCGTAAAGCAACGATTGGAAATTCTACTACACTGAAAACACTCGGCCGTGGTTCCGATACCGAAAGATGGAAAACCTCGTACCAATATACAGTCATTACGGCCCGGCTCACAACACCCCAACATTTTATAAAACTTACGAGAAGGTGATTGTCATGTGCTTGTTATGGCGGCTATAGAAGGCGAGCTAAAATTCCATTCGCGACAGATTGATTGGATTTCGGAAAACCTTGTACACGGAAACTGGATTGGCTGCACTGGTTCAATAGGCCGTACACGTATTGCCTCATGGCCACCTTGTTTTCACAACGGTGCGTACGGACCTGGCGAAAGCGTACGACAACCTGTTACACGCCAAGATCCTCGAGAATATGGAAGATGCGGTCATCTCCTTACGGACCATGAAAGTTGTACATGACCTGCTTAAATACAGGGCGTTATTTTTCGCATATATGGAAAACAGATCACTAATTAGTACACCTCAGATAGAGTATAGTGTCATAGTGTTCAATACTAGCTCCTTTGCTATTCTATATAGTGCTCCTATCACTAGCGTCGAAATTAGCTGAAATGCCATTATGATTTATGTAGTGGTTAGAGCGCTCGGCTATTGATCCGGAGTTCCCGGGTTCGAACCCGACCGCGGCGGCTGCGTTTTTATGGAGGAAAAACTCTAAGGCGCCCGTGTGCTGTGCGATGTCAGTGCACGTTAAAGATCCCCAGGTGGTCGAAATTATTCCGGAACCCTCCACTGCGGCACCTCTTACTTCCTTTCTTCTTTCACTCCCTTCTTTATCCCTTCCCTTACGCCGCGGTTCAGGTGTCCGCCGATATATGAGACAGATACTGCTTCATTTCCTTTCCACAAAAGCCAATTATTAGATGATGTCCCAATATGGTTTATTCATGAATACCTAGAGACGCAGAACCTTCATTTACAAGAGGCCTTAAACACACTAAAAGAGTACGTCCGCGAAGCAGGCCTAGAACTCTTGCCACTAAAGTGCGACAACATTCACGTGGCAAAAAAAACGGAATAAAGCAACCAGCAACTAAAACTGGAAAGAAACAAAGTGTGGAGTTTAACGTCCCGAGGCGCCACATGGGTTATAGGAGGTATGAGTGGAGGGCTCCGGATTGGTTTAGACCACCTGTGGTTCTACAGAGTACGCTGACATCTCATCAACGTAGTCAGGCTGATCATGATGATGATGACATCTCGTAGCAACCCGGTGTTTCTGCATTTCACCTCCATCGAAGTGCGGCCGCGGTGGCCGAAATTTTATCCCGCCACCTTGGAATCATCAGTAAACTAAAACAATTTATCCACTGAGTCACCGGGGCGGCTGCAACTAAGTGTAAACCATACATTACAAGATGTGGACGTTCTGAGATTTCTTGGGCTTTATATTCCACTGAGTCACCACGGAGAGTGCGACTAAGTGTCGCGCTGAAAATTGTAAACAATACATTACAGGATGTGGACGAGCTGAGAGTTCTTGGGCTAGATATTCACAAGTGTGGCACTGGCTCCATAGAACGAAGAAAGCAGCAGCGTCATCACTGGACCTTATCCAATGCATGCCATCTTGAGGAGGAATGCGGACGGAGATAGCCAGGCTTCTTACGTTAAGTGCTTCAAGCCCAGATACCATATCAGACTCAGTTTCATCGACCGACTTCGCAATATATTAAAGTTCTAGGTTCAATTCCCCGCACCCTCAAAAGAAAATTTATTTTGGTACCACAGTGACGTCATCTGGGGTTTTGGGACCACTGCTGCTGGTTACCATCAACGTCCGGTTTAGTTGCCGATAGGCTGTATAATACTTTCGCGTTAATGATTCTTTAACCTCCACTGGCATCGCACTGCAAACAGGCGCCATATGCGTATCGCCTCAGTCGAAACGCGGCCTCCGTGGCCGGGCTCTTTATCCGGAGTTCCCGGGTCCGAACCCGACTGCGGCGGCTGCGTTTTTATGGAGGAAAAACGCTAAGGCGCCCGTGTGCTGTGCGATGTCAGTGCACGTTAAAGATCCCCAGGTGGTCGAAATTATTCCTGAGCCCTCCACTACGCACCTCCTTCCGTTCTTCTTTCACTCCCTCCCTTATCCCTTCCCTAACGGCGCGGTTCAGGTGTCCAACGATATATGAGACAGATACTGCGCCATTTCCTTTCCCCAAAAAACCAATTATTATTGGCCGGGCTCTGTAGACGAGAGCAACACTGAGATTGTTGGTTTTTGAGAAAAGGAAATGGTGCAGTAAATGTCTCAACTCTCGGTGGACACCTCAACCGCGCAGTGAGGGAAGGGAGGAAGGTGGAAGTGAAAGAAGAATAGGTGCCGTAGTGGAGGGTTCCGGAATAATTTCAACCAACAGGGGATCTTTAATGTGCACTAGCTGAAATCGCTACCAGGTTAATGCTTTGGTCGCAACGAAGAAATCCCGGAAAAAGAAATGGCATTCTCCTTTGTCCTGTAGAACGGAAAACCTCACAGTGCTGTTCGTGCACACGGCTGACTTGAGAAAAACGTGCACCTGATGTCCATAGGCTCCTTTAATCCTAGACTCTAAATAGAATATTCAGTTCCTGTGGACGGGCAACAGCCCTCCAGAGGAGAATGCGCCGACTCCATGTAGCGCGCCATCCTTGTCAACATAAAATGCAGGCTTCGTGTGTAACTCTACTTTCCTCTTTATTTGTGTGGCTTAAGTCAAGAATAACAATCGCACAGTTTGATCAAGGCATTAAAAACTGTACATAGTGCCAGAAATATTTCCCTTGCCCAAATGGATGTATGTTCCTGTTTCATTACGTGCCCTTGTTGCTCACACCTACGATTAGGACATCTATCTTATTCCTGGTTATTCGGTAATTTCCTTCAGGGATAAGGAAACTGAGGCAAGTTATTTCCGTATAAACTGAGTGCCTTTAGTTCTCTCCACTGCTGTTTCGCATTTTTCGTTCCTTGTAAGCACCTAATCAGTTTCTAGGCATCTTCAGTGCTCCGGACTGGCACGATAAATTGTACCTCGCCACCGATGCACTATTCGGTCTGCTGCAGATCTGGAAGCACCAGTCTGAAAACCTGCCAGTCTGTGAATCCAGTCTGCAGCAGCCACAGCGCTGAGCAGCAGCTGTCGCTGAAGCGGCACAGGTAATCAGCCCAACATTGCAAATTGATGGTATCACTCTGGTCATTTGTTGGGCCGGCTTTTGCCAATGCGTTACCAATATTGGGTCGATTACCTGTACAGCGCAGTCACTGCACGTCTTTCGAGCACACCATCGAAACGACACGTCCTGCTCGACTCGACACACGAGTTCACCCGTAGTGCGCAGTGTTCATGGGGACTCGGGTCTGCGTCAGAGACCCCAGCTCGCTCTTACTGGCCACGCAGATGCACGCCGTGGTCACCTCGACGCTGGAGTTGCGACGCTGAGCCGGATAGTTGACCAGCAGCTTCTCCTTCACATCGTGGCCACGGAAGTCACCCACGTCTCCGCACAGCGATTCGACGCAGTTGCAGTGCACGGTGGCGATCTTTGGAGGGAAGCGAACCGGGTCCCTGTCCAGAGTGCGGGCGTAGGGGCACAGCGCCCGGTCACCGATGTCACTCGAACTTAGATCGGGCTCGCAGCTTCTTCCGCTCTCTTTCTTGGCTAGGCTGGCTGCCCAGGATACAGCAAAGGCGATGACCGTAAGGAGTGGGAGGTGAGTAAAGGACTTCATCACTCGAAGGGCAGCAGGAGATTGAAGCTTTGAGAACGTCACTTGGGTGGCATGTGGTTCGCTTGTCGACCACTTTCATTCGCTGATCGTATAGACCTATATCCCTAGGTCACATTCGTTGCTTTACGATGGTTGTGGTTGAGATTCAGGTGCATTCGAAAACAAAGACAAAACGCCCCGATAATGTCTAGCTGGGAGCCACTCCGATGTCGTCAGTGGTCGGATCGTTGCCAGCAACGTATCTTGCCGTCGCTCACAAGCAGTCTCACTGCGGTGTGTAACACGTACGGGCGAAGCTCTCCGCTTTTGTTCGCCGCACAGTAGCTGCAGTGGACGCCCATAAATTAGCTACATACACTCTGTGCGTTCTGCGCACCATATGACTCATTTCCCTGACATCACGAAACGAACTGATTTCACAGTAAGCGCCGGATGCGACCGACGTTGGAAGGAACAAATGTTCGGCTCTGTAATATTACGGCGTCAATCGATCGCCACCTTTCTTCTGGAATTTTCGTTGAACTCCTTGGCTTTGACCGACCCACTATGTGGCCGTTCCAAACTATGTCCTTTCAAGTCAATCCGAACGTTTACATCTGCAATGGTTTTAAAAGACAGGTTTCGATAGTTGTGCAGAACCGAGCTAGTCTAGCCCCGCCAGCGCAGTCTTGGATGACCTTATCTCCACGAGATAGAAGAGAGACTGACGGTCATTACTCACGAGGAACGAATGTATACCCTGCATTATTCGGAGCTCTTGTCTCCGGCGAGCTGTTTTGATCTCGAAAAATCAACTTGCCCCTTCCTGCAGTTTCACTAACATTGGGAATTCTGTACACGAATTGATCACTAACTAAGTGATGCTTAGTGGGGTAATAGCAGCAATCGCCTTTATGAAGGCCCCAAATTGGGATAGCAGGTTTCAATTCAGCTCTTTCACTGCTCCGCACAGTTCACAACAAATAGAAGAAAAAATGTACAGGACACGACTGAAACGCAAACCATCAACTGTGACGGGTTTAATAGTAAAATTAAAGAACCACAGAAATGTAATCCCCGCAGGTGCGATAACCTGGGTGGCGACCGGTGGACCTGTGGGATCATCTGCGACGTCCGGAACGTCCACGTTAGAGGGTGTAGAGCAGCATGTTGAGCGACTGGCTTCCCGTGTGTCTCTTGCCAGCACTGACTGCTCGCACTGTTTGTCACCACTTTGGTCGCACTTTCGTGGACCATGACGCTCGTTGTGTCATCATGAGAGGCGTGGCGATGGGCCTCTTCGCACCCCTACGCTGCTTCCTGCGGACACTGAACTCAGCCCACCCGAATTCTGTGCGACCACAGTGCAGCCCACCGCCACGTCCACGACCGTCGACTCCATGTCGCTTATGTCCTTCGGGGTACTCTTCGAGCGGACACAGCGCACGCTATACAGCTGTGCAGTGCTAGTAGTGACGCATGCAATGATGGGCTGTCCTCAACACACTAAGGACCTTTATTAACTACTTTTTCGTTGATTCTGCGTACGTGTAGTTGACGTGGTGGCGTCAAAAACCACCTTGTGCACTCTTTAGCGTCGTGAGCTAATTTATTATACACTAGAAACATTACGCTTTAGCTCGTCTCACTTCTCGACATATACACGTCGACATGAAGAAATATCTGCATATACGTATTTGAATTTTTGCGATTTTAGTACTGTCACTGGCAAAAGAGTAAAGAAAAGAATTCAAGTTGAGACGTCTGATGATCTCCCTATGTATTTGTGACGTTCTGTTGCGGGTTTAGAAAATTCTTTCTCTCCACAGCAAAATGACACCGAGGCCACGCTTTGGGCCAGGCTGGAACACGTATACAATTTTACTGATGCAAGTCCACCAACGATGCGGTAACTACTGGCCCATGCGGCGATCGCGAAGCCCCCAATAAACCGTCCTCAATCCTTACGGACGCTGTAGCACTCCTGCGATGAGGAGCATGCTTCTGGGAACAAAGGTGGTTAATCACTTCCTGCACGAAATCAGGAACAGGTTTGCACGTCCAGGCTTTCTGATGCGAACGCAAGATAACCTAAAGTCTCTCAAGGTAACGGAGCGGATTCCAAGAGAGGACAAGCGTAGCAGGGTGCGTAAGAGTAAGGTGGGCGGGTGAGATCGGGAAGATTGCGGGGATAGGGTGGCCGCGGCTGGTACAGGAACACGGTGTACTGTAAATTCGACATATATGCGAGAGGCGTTTATCCTGCAGTGGACTTAATATTCGTTGTGTTATGACATCATCACCCTCCATTCGCACCCTAACTCTCCTTTTACTTAAACTTCCCCCTTCCCCAGTGTGGAGGAGCAGACGAGGGTCACCTTATCGCCGGCAAGGACACTCCACCTTTCGTCTCATTAAATTACTTTCTCTCTGCGCAGATGATTATAATGATTACCTCAAGAAAGAGCTGATTTTCCCCAGATGCCGAAACGGGTAGGCATCACATCTGTGGACAGATTTTTTTCAGCTCTTGTGAGTGGACGGTTCAGTGGTTCTTTTTTATTTTTAGAGTGGAATTCTCAAACCCTCTTCGTCGACAAAAACCCTGGCCATTGCTGTTTTTCCATGAAAACTTGCTTGCGTGGAGCACATTTTTTAGCTTGAACGTGTATATAAGACAGCACTGATCTTTACTCAGTGCCGGCACTGATCCCGTCGAACGGTGTCTGCATACAGTCAGACACTGCTGCTGATAATTCTAATGTGAGAAAACTACAAATGTCAGTCGCAACCCCGCGCTTTTGGGTATGTGTCAATAAGCCTACGGGCATCATCATCATCTCGTCGAAAAAGGACACTGAGAGCTGGCTGGAGCGCGAGCGCCTGATCTCAGTGAGAAAGCTGAGGACGAAGACCAAGGTCCCCGTCTCACTGTTCTCGAAGACGCACTCCGATCGCACTGCAAGCAGCAAAGAAAAGGCGGCCACCCAAGCTGACTACAATTCCACTGGCAAAAGCAGGAAGAGCCCTGTCACAGCACTGTTCAACCACGGGCGCCGCTTTCCTGTGCCACCTGCAAGGCGTACGGCTGTTCTCGGTGCGCGTCATGTACCAATGGAGCCGACACACCTCAGACGCGTGCTCCGCTGGCGGCGTGGCGGTATGGAAGAAATTAGCTATTCTGTTCTTCAAGGACAGCGCCTGCAGCCACTGCATAAGGTGAGTGTACTTCATCAGCGCCCGACAGAGCACGGGCACGTCCATTTCGTGACACGCCTCGAAAATGTTCCTACAGAAGCACTTTTTCTACCCCCTCCCGTTCAGTGCTCACTTGTCCTCGGCTGATGTCGTGGGCCACTCGAGGCGCTTACCGTCGGCAGCTTACGGAGTGGAAGCCGCTAAACTATTGGAGGACGGCACTTACAGCCACTGCACCAGGCATGTCTACTTATTCCGTACTACCAACACGCATATATAGGCAGACCTGCCAGTTTGCTGCGGTGTTCGACAGTGGTCCGACGGACGCTGTCTTTCTCTGTTATCTATTCAGTGCCGAGCTGCCCTCCGAATACGGCATGGACCACTGGTGCCGACCGCCACCGGAGGCGTTCATCATCGGCAGCGTGAAGTGGTGGAACCAGATTGCTGCTCAGGTCCTGGAGCACGGCACCTACAGCCACTGCACCAGGCATGTCTACTTTTTGGTACCGCCGATACGCGTAGGCCGGCCAGCAAGTTTGCTGCGGTGTTCGACACAGAGGTTCCGCAGGGGAGGGCTCCGGAATAATTTCGTCCATCTGGGGATCTTTAACGTGCACTGACATCGCACACCACACGGGAAACTGAAATTGAACTTATGAAAAGCGTATAAAGTGACATACGTACGGCCACACGTGCATCATCATAAAAATAATAGTATCAAAACTGCACAGAGCATGCGGTAAAAGTGTGTCATGCAAGAATTTTGGACCTCATAACCAGTTGTGAGTTCGGGCTTCGTTCGTGCATGTCTGTTTCTTGTCTCGTTAGCAGTGTTTAGTTGAAGCACGCAGTAACTAAGATGGTCAACCAAGTGGCCGCTATTTTAACACTGCTTGAATTGCCCACACTCACGTATTCACTGAGTATTTGGTCATACAAGTGGGCCCTCAACGTGCGCTGTCGTGCTATTCGCGGAGGGGGTAGAGATGCGATGAAACTCTCGCTGTCACTTCGCTCCGTAAAAGCCGGAAAAATAATGTGAAGGTTGTTTAATAGCCCACACACACACACCCTGTCATGAACGGATATACAGTCAGGTTTTACTGCCTCGTTATCATTGTAGTCAGGCCGCAGAGTATGCGCAGACAAGCATTTATACCCGCGAAAGAGGGGACACGACAAGACCCTAGCGTTACTTGGACCTCGCTGCTCATGCACATAATTTCTCCGGCTTAGCGCAACTGTTGTAACGAAGGGACAGTGCTAGATATGGATAAGGCCTGGGTATACGCTCTCATTGAGTTACAATGGTTGGACACGGTGCTGCAGCTGTAGCGAGGTATCCTGATATTCTGTGATGCTTATTCACAGTCAAGGGAAGTGAATTTCAAGTGAATTTCACATTCACTTCAGCAGACCAAATTAACACTGGACGGAGGGGACCTGAGAAAAAAGTAGTCCTTCGTATATTTCCTCTTCTGTGCGTCTTCGCTGCCATGCAGTCCCCCAATGCTGGCGTGGTAGGAAGCCTCCACTAGAGCGCCTCTTCGCCCCTTTATCACGTTACACAATCCCTCGTCAATTCTTGCTAGTCCCTCTTCTGGGATTCTTCCCACCCAAGCTTTATCATTTCCTTTCGTTGGTCTACCTATCTCAAATATTACGGCATAAATAGATCGGAGCCTTCCCTCTGGAATTTTCGTTGAACTCCTTGGCTTTGACCGACACGTATGTGGTCGTTCCGAACTATGTCCTTTCAAGTCAATCCGAACGTTTACATCTGCTATGGTCTTAAAAGACAGGTTTCGATAGTTGTGCAGAACCGATTTCAGTCTATCCCCGCCAGCGTAGTCTTGGATGACCTTATCTCCACGAGATAGAAGGGAGACTGAGAATCATTACTCACGAGGAACGAATATACCCTGCATTGTTCGGTGATCTTGTCTTCGGCGCATTGTGTCGATCTCGAAAAATCAACTTGCCTCTTCATACAGTTCCGCTAACATTGGGAATTCTGTACACGAATTGATCCCTAACTAAACGATGCTTAGTGGACTGTAGCTGCAATCGCCTTTATGAAGGCCCCAGGTGGTCGAAATTATTCCGGAGCCCTCCACTACGGCACCTCTTTCTTCCTTTCTTCTTTCACTCCCTCCTTTACCCTTCCCTTACGGTGCGGTTCAGGTGTCCAACGATATATGAGACAGATACTGCGCCATTTCCTTTCCCCCCAAAACCAATTATTATTATTAAATATTATTATTATTATTATTATTATTATTATTATTATTATTATTATTATTATTATTATTATTATTATTATTATTATTATTATTATTATTATTATTATTATTATTATTATTATTATGAAGGCTGCAAAGTGGGATAGCAGGTTTCAATTCAGCTCTTTCACTGCTCCGCACAGTTCACGACAACTAGAAGAAAAAATGTACAGGACACGACCGAAACGCAAACCATCAACTGTGACGGGTTTAATAGTGAAATCAAAGAACCACAGAAATGCAATCCCCGCAGGTGCGAGAACCTGGGTGGCGACCGGTGGACCTGTGGTATCATCTGCGACGTCTGGAGCACCCACGTCGGAGGGTGTACAGCAGCATCTTAAGCGGCTGGCCTCCCGTGTGTCGCTTGCCAGCACTGACTGCTCACATTGTTTGTCACCACTTGGACCATAACGCTCGTTGTGTCATCATGAGAGGGGTGGCGACGCATGGGCCCCTTCGCACCCCTTCGTTGCTCACTGCGGACACTGAACTCAGCCCAACCGATTTCTGTGCGATCACAACGCAGCTCACCGCCACGTCCACGACCGTCGACTCCATGTCGCTTTTGTATTTCGGGATACTCTTCGAGCGGACACAGCGCACGCTATACAGCTGTGCAGTGCTAGTAGTCACGCATGCAATGATGGGCTGCCCTTAATATACTAGGGACATTTTATTGACTACTTTTTTTTCATTGATTCTGCATACGTCTAAGTGACATGGTGGCGTCAAAAACCGCCTTGTGCACTCTTTAGCGTCGTGAGCTAATTTATTATGCACTAGAAACATTACGCTATAGTTCGTCTCACTTGTCGACAAATACCCGTCGACATGAAGAAATATCTGCATATACGCATTTGAATTTTTGCGGTTTTAGTGCTGTCGCAGGCGAAGGAATGTAAGGAATTTAGGAACTTTAGAATATATTTGTAACGTTCTCTTACGGGTTTAGGAAAATTCTTTCTGGCCAGCGCTAAATTACACCGGGGCCACGGTTTGGGCCGGACTGAAACAGATATACAATTTTGCTGATGCAAGTTCACCAACGATGCGGCAACTACTGGTCCAGGCGGGAATCGCGAAGCCCCCAATAAACCGGCCTCAATCTTTATGGACGCCGTAGCACTCCTGCGATGAGCATCACAGCCAGCGCCGACGTCCTCGGAATGTTTTTATAAAGTGCAAAAGTGCACATGGCGCGGCGAAGTCCCCAGTTCCTTGCTCATATCAAGGCAGAAAACGTATCAACCGACTGATTCAGTTCATACCCGAGTTGGCGGACACTAGAAATAAGGTGAGTCGCTACTGAGCTGGTTTCTTTTTGCAACTTGCTGCTAGCCGCTTTGTTACTGGCGCAATGCAAAAAATCCGCCCTCGCCGAGAGTTCCGAGTGATGTCCATCAAACCGCGTCACTCCACTGCGCAGGCGATGCGTGACCTTCTCTTAAAACTTAAGACGCGATGCGTGACCTTCTCTTAAAACTTTAAGACACTGAACACTATACTTAAATTATACATTAGATTAGACACTAAACTATTATGATAAGAGCTACACTGTCAGCCGAAACATACAAAAACTGTGCCCTCTTTACCGCGCCTGTTGAGGATCAGAGTCCGGCAGCCACAACAGATTAACAAGCCGCATATAAAAACATAAATCGACGTAATAATGAAGCAATGTTCCCGAAGCAATCGAGTTGCTGTGAGAGCAATATGACTAGAAAAAAAAAAACGCTGAGGCTGTAAAATCGATTAATCACAAGATCACAAAAAGAATGGCTTGTGAGCAGCTAACCCTTTTGGCAAATCGTAAATAAAGAATGCACATTTTTCTTTAACGTTCATCCGGGATGACCAGTCACACTTAAACGCTTCAGCAAACGGCAGAAAGGCCATGACAGCCTTGTTACAGGCACTCTCTTTATGTCCCTGCTGGTGCCTGCACATTCCGAGGCACATGGTAATAAAGAAAATCTGCGTCTCGGTTTTCCTGTCCAGTATCTTTGTCAACAGTTGTCAACACGGCCGCAGCGATTAAAACGAAGCCGGTGAGCGCGGCAGCTGTCTTCGCGTCCAGCCAATGGAGCCATTTGGCGAAGCCTTGGGGTGGTGGTGTCAGTTCCTGCCAATAAACAGAAGGTTATGATATCGACGGGGGACACTTGCAAATCGGGAAAAAATACGCTTGTTATGCACAGAGGTAAGGGAATACGTCTACTTAGGGCAGGTAGCGATTGCTGACCCTGATCACTAGAGCGAAATAACTAGAATAACAAGAGTGTGGTGGAGCGCATATGACAGGTTCTTTCAGGTCATGAATGGTGGTTTACCAATATGCCTCAAGAGAAAAGTATACAACAGCTGTATCTTACCGGTACTCACCTACATGTCAGAAACGGGAAGGCTAACGAAAAGGGTTTAGCTTAATTAAGTTAAGGACAACGCAGCGAGCTACGGAAATAAAAATGAAAGGTGTAGCGTCAAGAGACCGGAAGCAGGCAGAGTGGGTGAGGGAACAAACGTGGGTTGATGACATCCTAGTTGCAATCAATAGAAAGAAATATGCTTGAGCAGGGCATGTGCTATGAAGGCAAGATAACCGGTGGTCGTAAAGGGTAACGGAGTGGATTCCAAGAGAAGGCAAACATAGCAGCAGGCGGCAGAAAGTTAGGCGGGCGGATGAGATTAAGTTTTCGGGCATACGGTGACGAAGATTATGATGACACTCTTGACAATCTCAGATGCCAATAAAATCCGGAATAATTCAGACATGTTTCAATGGTAGTGACATTATCATCTGGCCGCCGCATTCCGGCGCCACTATGCAGAGTCAAGCAAAGCGGATATGAAAAAGCAAAGGCACAGTAACTGTCTCACTTCTCGGTGGACACCTCAACCGCGCCCATCGGGAAGGCACGACGGTGAGAGTGAAAGACGAAAGGTAGAAAGAGATGCCATAGTGATGGCTTCAGAACAATTTCGACCACCTGGGCATCATTAACGTGCAGTGACATCGTACAGCACACGGGCGCCATTTAATTTGAGTTTTGCCTGGACCAAAACGCGGTTGCCGCGCCCAGAATCGAACCCTTGTAGTGCGGCTCAACAAACGGGTGCAAACCTTTGTCGTACCAAGAAGGAAAGGTAATGAAGGGGTGAAGCAGCAAAGATTTTAAAAGAGTGACAAGTGCGCTAGCTACCGACGAATTTCGCGGTTTATTATAACGATCATTACCAGGAAATCGGGCAAGCGCTTCTAGTTCCCTTGCCTGCCACCACGTGACGAACAGCAGAAATGCAGGCGCCGCGTCAGAAATTCTTTACACGGCGTCGTGCCCACAGCCGAGCGCCATAACCACTGAGGCGGCGAGCTACAGCTAGTAAAAACTACTCATAAGGGAGATATGTCTCCTCACCATGAAGGACGAATGGTAGCCACCTGGGGACGCGGCTCCATCGCGCATCTCGTAGCCTTCGGCGTTGTAGCTGGGCCTCCGGTTGCCTCTGGATGAAACCGATGCCCGGGAATCCCGCCAGCGGTAAAACGACTGGCGCCGCTGGACTGCCAAGGTCGACGGAATCACCTGGAGGGAGACGCGCACAGGAACCTGGACTCCAATTCGTGAGCAAAAGGCCGGCATATGCGGCCGGTTGGTGTGACTAGAACACGTTCTTGGGCAAGTTGATGCATTGCATGAGTACATGAAGCGCCCAAAGGACAGCAAACAGACAGAGAATAACACGAGATTGACGCTTCGTGTTATTCTGTTGTGGTACGACTAGCAAAGGCTTCTACACACAGCCACCCCATAAGCACAGCTGATGTTGCGTTGACGCAATCAACGGCTATAGCGCGGCGTGTACAGTGCGTCATCTAAAACGCGAACTAACAGCCGACGCTATAAGGTGTCAGAAAAGAAGCGAAAAGGCCTGAACACTATAAAACGGAAGAAACAGAAGAAACGATTTGCACGAAACCAGGGAATTTCTGCTTATTTATGCACTGAATTTGAGCGTGACTTTTCTATATGATACGCCAAGAGAAAAACTTCTAACAAAACTGAAAAACGCTGCCTGTTACACATAGTTATGGATGACTTAATAAATGAATGCTCAAGCTTTGTTCCCTTCCATACTGACTACAACACTACAGTCAGAATTGATATTACCGCGATAACAAGAGACTGAACCTACTAGGACAGTGCTCAACCGCCGCTCTCATTTCTCAAGAAAGCTGAGCAGAGCACGTACTTTATCAAAAATATGCACGCCGGCGCAAAACACAGCTCGATTTGCAATGGCGGACCTGCAGAGCTCTCGATATTGAACGAAACTCTAGTCCTCATTCCTGCGGAGTTTATAACTTCCCATGGTCCTACTACAACAGCCCCATTACATGGCTGAAAAGCGAAGCTTGTTGCCTCTATGAAAATTTCTGACAAAAGCATTACGTGGATCCTTTCTCCACCGGTACTTCATGGCCGCCCTATTCAGGAGGGGAGGAATGCACACTTCAAAACTTCTTTCGGAACTTGGGTCTACCGAAGCACGAGGGATCTCATCCTATTAACGTTGACTGTATAAGTTGCAGAAACTGATACGGTTTTATAAACCCCACCCCTTTTCATGGACCCCAGTGGAGCATGCCAGTTTCAGTCGGGTAAAAAATCGAAACAGCTCGAGAAGGACCCCCTTTACCACTAACGATATATGACTGGGTAACAGTTAAGCCTATTTTCGCTGAGAGAAGTCCAGCGCATTAGCTGCGCCTGAGATTCTTTTCTTTTTTGCGTTTCAAGCCTGTTTGAAATTTGCAAGCATGAAAAGAGGTGTGCGCCACAACAGGGGGGCATTAGATTCTTATAACTAAGGTACGACTCCTTACTCCATTGCAGCGCATTTTCCGCGAACCGGAATGCATGTTCAGATTTTCACCACCGCAGCGGTGGCTTAGTCGTTTGAGCATCCGCCTCGCATGCACGAGGTGCAGGGTTCGATCCCCAGTTCCGCCGGGTACCCACCGGTGATACAATGGGCACAAGCTTTCCCCTTCGTGGTGCTCGGCTTCTTTAGGGTGAAATGCTTGGGAAATGGGTCTTTGACCCCACCTTGAGTAGAAGCAGAAAACCTTGTGCCATGGCGCTCTTTGGCCACAGATGCCCTTGCGCCATAAGAATTCATCATCATCATCGTATACAGGTTTTCCCCTAAGCCACTCCAAGAGCAGTGGCGACCGGACGTGGGTTATGCAAGTGGCCCAATGCTGCCGGAAGCGCAGTTCAAGTGGAAACAGCGGGAATAATTTCTGTCATTTTTATTTATTTTAGATTAAGGAATCACGTAAAAGACAATTATATCCGGACATTAACATTCAAGTGTTTCGCTTCATTCTCATTATTCCGAAGTTGCTCAGAAGCGAAAGTGTTTCCGTTCTGTTTAGTAGGAATTTTTAGTAGAAATTTTTTCAAGCCTAAGCTCGAAACGCAACACAAAAAAATGAAGAACCTTCCGGCACTTCTGTTAGTGGGACATTTATGCTAGTGCACGCTATAGCAGGGACATTTGTAACTTTAGCGAAACTAGTGACACGTAAATTTCCGTATTGACCAGAAGCGCAGCCTGCGTACGACCTAGCTCACGGTCCGAATACGTCTCGCGGTCGCCAGCAAACCTCGAGGAATATTTTATTTCTGATGCTTGTCCCTACACTTTCTTTTGTCATTTTCGTGATCATCATGACTGCGATTTGGGCTGGTATTAATAATTACTTCGGTATAGCTTTCTTGATTCTACTCGCTAGAGCACCGCTAGAGCATAAGTGTGCCTCCATGCGTTATTGCATGCACTGCTTATCTAAGACACTGAATTCGATATCTTTAATCCTAAGTAATTTTCCCCACTCAAAAAATAAACACTCCTTACGGCACACTTAGCCATAAATAGTCGTTACTCCGGAGCGAGATAAAGATGCATGGCGGAACTCCCCTCAATGCCCGCGCCACCTAGGACCTTGAAATTGCCCAGGTTATTGAGAGTGAGATTCGGTTCTAGTGTATTTTTGACTTCTCCAGCGCTTAAGTATCACCTTAGCCTAATTACTCTGTACATGAGATACCGTTGTATATGTATATGCAGAGATATGGGAGAAGTCTTTGCCCTGCAGTGGGTGCAGTCAGTATTGTAATGATGATTATTATGATCATGCCATGTCCTCAACAAACTGGCCTACATCCTGGGTCTCCCGTCTGCGTATAGGCTAATGAGCAGAGAGCTTCCTTGATTAGACCCGCCTCGGGTGACTATACCGATGTACCACAGTGCTTTACGAGCACCCAGAACGAAACCGCAACTACCGGTACAAAAAGTATGGTGGGGCAGCCAGAAAAAGAATGTAAACCAATAGGCCCCTGCCTGTGCCACTAAGTATAACAGGCTCACCTACCGGTACAGGTGGCACTGGCAGCGCCGGCAGAAAGTCGGGACCGGGAACCGCGAGGTCTCCTTCACAAGACTTCGGTGAGGTCGCATCTAACGGCCGGCTGTGAGTGGAAATGGCGGAGACGTCCGCAGGCTGCTGAGCTGCGGGCATAGCTTGTGGCGAGACCAGGTTGGAGACCGCGGCAACGTCTTCAGGCTGTTGCGGCGGGGACACGACTGGCGGCGGTGGGCCCCGGTTAGCGGCCACGGCATCGTCATGAGGTTGTTCCGATGAGGGTACAACCGACGGAGGGACCTCGTTCGAGACCACGGCCACGTCTCCAGGCTGTTCAGGCGGAGATGCAAGAGGTGCCAAGTCCTGGCTCGAGATGGCGGCAGCGTCCTTAGGTTGTTCCGTTGAGGACGAAGCTGGGGGTGGCGGCGGGAAGGGGTTCGAACCTGCCGGGATATCCTCAGGCTGTGGCAACGGCGGTGCATCAGGCGGGGCCGAGGTGGGTTTGGAGAGGGGAGCGACGTCGTCGCGTACGCGTCCGCCATCTTGGGCGGCGTCGCTCTTGCTGACCCTTCGGCCCGCGTCGTCAGCGGGCGCTGAAGACCGCCGTTTCCCGCCGCCCTCCGAGATGGAAGACTTGTGGCCACGGCCCTTGCGAGAACCCATCGAGCGGTCCTTATGCGGTTCCTGCGTCGACATGGCCGCCCGCTGAGCGTGATGATCTTCTTCTTCTTCTGGCCACGCAAGCGCGAGAGCACGGGCAAGTGTTCGCATGGCTGAAACGGACGATCATGATAATGATTATGATGATGATGATTTTATACAGCTCTAAAACTGTTGGCCGATCCCCCTGTTACGGGAGTCCATTGGATCTTGCAGCCGCTCTAGCCCTTTCGTTCAGCTGCTGCTGAACTTTCGGGTCTGAGCTGCACAGCATTCCTCCCACCGCTCCAATTCACCGTTCTTCTATCCTTTCTATTTCTGTGTTGTTTTGGCAGGCGCAGTACAGTGGTGCTCAGTGCAACCCCACATTGGCTACTACAACAAAAGCCACAACAAGAACGATTAAAGAAAATGTTAGCAAGTTATACTGAAAATAATGGCGCAAAAGCAGCTGCTGCTTAATGATACGGATGAAAGAAAATGGAATACCATGATCATCGTAAGCGAGAAAATGCTGTGACAGGAAACAATATTCATAGGCTTCAGAAGGCTTCATAACTGTCATTCTTCTTTTTTTTACTACAGTTCTCTTGGTTCTTTGTGTTTATATGCGCCCTTTCTGGACATGCAAATCAAAAAAATATTTTCCCGCACCCCCGCGGTGGCTCAGTGGTTAGCGCGCTCGGCTACTGAGCAGGAGAACCCGGGTTCTAACCCGACCGCGGCGGCCACGTTTCGATGTGTGCGAAACGCAAAGGCGCCCGCGTGCTGTGCGATATCAGTGCACGTTAAAGAACCCCAGGCGGTCAAAATTTCTCTGCAGCCCTCCACTACGGCCCCTCTTTCTTCCTTTTTTATTTCACTCCCACGTTTATCCCTTCTCTTACGGCACGGCTCACGTGTCCACCGAAATGTGAGACAAGATACTGCGCCATTTCCTTTCCTCAGAAACCAATTTTCCAATTTCCTGATTTTCCGAACTCACATCACAAATAGTGTAATAGTTTAAAAGATAAACATGATCAATGCATACACGATTCAGACGATCCTAACTTTATGCCGAAACTGAAACTGAAACAAAGGCGACGGCAAACGAAAGTCACAGCGTTCTCAAAATCGTGAACACTTCTAGACAATTACGGAAGGGACCGGTCGCCGTCATTCTGTCCCGCTACAGGAACCGAGAGAGCGCATAGCGTCCTTGGGACCAGGTAACTCGGCAGGGCCCGGTGGCAGCGTGCGCTGAACATTCATTAGGTGAGGAAAGTCGAATGGTATCGGAGAGCTGATTGAGTAGAGCGTACCACGGCATCTGGCTGTACGGCGTCGTGGTTTAGTTGGTTAAAGCGCCTGTCTAGTAAAGAGGAGATCGTGAGTTCGAATCTCACCGGTGCCTTTGCATCCCTTCTTTTTAACTACTATAGCGCTCCTGCTTAACAGCAAAGCTGTTGGATCGGAATTTATTTATTTTTTTGCAAGTTTATTCGTCCTGGTTCATACCACGCGACAGTAGGCGCGGCAGGGAGTGAGTCGATGAGTTATGGTATGGTAAGGAACGGTACGGCATGATATGGCACGGTATCGTAGGTTTGGCATGGTATCGTGTGCTATGGTATTTTACGTTAAGATATGGTGTGGCAGGGCATGGTTGGTACGGCATGATAAAGCACGGTACTATACGTCATAGTGTTAAGGTACGGTATGTTGGATACCGTGCGGAATGGTACAGCATTATATGGCACTGCAAGGTATGGCATGTTTGGTATGGTATGGTGTGTAATGTTGTGTGGTAGGGCATAATATTACATGGTACAGTACAGTTTGTTTGGTATGGTGTAGTATGGTATGGTATGGAATCGTATAGTATGTAAAGTATGGTAAGTTTTGGTATGTTACTGTACGATGTGGTATGATAGGGTAGGATATGGCAGGATGGTAAGGTACTGTACAGCATGCTATGGTATGGTATGTTTGGTATGCCATGGAATCGATGGTATGGCAGAACATGGTATGGCATGATACGGTATGGCATTGTATGGTATAGTATGGTACGGCATGACGTGGTATAATGCAGGAGCACATAGTGTGGAGCGGTATGGCATGGTATGGCACGGCACAGTATGGTCTGTAATGTCATGGCGTGATATGGTAATATAGTTCGGTACGTATGTTATGGCACGGCATGGCAGGGTACGTTAAGGTGTAGTATATTATGGTACAGTATCGTATTCCATGGTATGATAGTGCATGGTATAGTTTGGTAACGTATGTTATTTCATCATGCCATAACATGCCTTACTATACAATAATATGCTTATCATACAATACCAAATACATATACATACATATATACATACATACAAGTTTTATTCTCCACAAAGAAGTGGAAGGAGGCGGAGGGAAAAGCCGTACATTTGCGGCTTGAAAAATCCTCCGTCCCCTTACAGTGCATACAGCAGCAGAGCGGGACAATAGACAGTCACATTTTTTTTGTTGCAAAGAGGCAAAAAAAATAAAAAAAATAAACAGCACTATATCGCATCACAAAATAAAATAAGCCTAAATAAGAGTTTCAATAGAACACTGGGTTTGGACTCCTGGAAAAACATTTTTTGTTTTTGAAAAGTAAACAATGCAATGTAATTGACCATAAAGATAGACCTGTGCGTTCATTCACAAAAAAGAGTATGAGTAGCAAAATATTTGTACATATTGGGAAGAGACATATTGGATACATCAGCGCCTTCTTTTTCTGCAGCATTCAGTAATCGCGGAAGGTTATACCGGAGTGTTTGTTGTCCATAGGCAGTACGACATTTTGGAACTTTCCATCGTTCTGGAGTTCTGGTGCTGTAGATGGGATAATTGGGTTTTAGTTCTGCCATTTCAGTAAAAACTGTACTCTCTCGTTGGACACTTAAACGGTACTGCCTGCATAATTTGTATTCGTAAATATTTCTTACTTTCAATAAATTAAGCGAAGCAAAGATATCTGAAGAAGGCGCTGTGTATTCAATGTTTTCAATTATTCGTACTATTTTTTTCTGCAGCCTTTCAAGCTTCAACAGATTAGTTTTTGTTGATGTTCCCCAGACTAAATGAGAGTAGTTTAGGTGGGAAACAAAGAGAGCGTTATAGACCATTAGTTTAACTTTTTTTGGAAGAGTATAGCGGTTGCGATTTAAAATTCCAGTTATGCAGCTCAGTTTGCTGATTAGACTGTTTACATGATCATTCCATTGTAAAGTTGAAGTAAAATATACCCCTAACATCTTGACAGTATCTACCACATCAATGGCTGCGGATCTAAACATTACGGTTCCTTGTAACGAAATTTGTTTACTTTTTGGTCGAAAAATTACCACCTTTGTTTTGTTTGCGTTAAGTTTTAATTGATTGCTGGAAATCCACGAGTCCAATCTGCGCAGAAAAATATTTGCTTTAGTAATTCCTTCAGCTTCAGAACGTGATGTCACCAAAGCACTCGTGTCGTCGGCATATATAACGAACTTGGTATCTGAGCAGATGTGTACAATATCGTTAATGTACAAATTAAATAGGACAGGGCCTGGTACGAACAGGAAATGGTACGGTATGGCATAATATGGCAAGCTGCAGTAAGAAATGATATGGTATGATATGTAATGGTATGGTATGGTATGTGAAGTTTAACGTTCCAGAGCTGCACATAGGCCCCCTCAAATCTTGTAGGAATGAGAACTTCTGTCGCTGTCGGCCGCGCTCAACTTCTGATTACTCCGAACTTTCCGAATAGCACGACAGCACCGTCGCTAGCAGCCTCGGGTTCGATCCCGGCCGCGGTGGTCGCAATTCGATGGAGGCCAAATGCCACAGGCCGGAGTACAGTGCGACGTTTGTGCATGTTAAAGAACCCCTGGTGGTCAAAATTATCCAGAGAAGCGGTATCACGCGATCGCTATCTTTCCAGAGGGACCCAGAGTACTACAGATAATTTTCTCGATGAGGCGAATAGAAAGCGATACGGTCGCAAGCCGAAGGCGATTAAAAAGGGCAAAGCATTAAAATATACAGATATTAAATTTTTGGTGCACCTAGAGCCCTACGGCGGTCGTATTTTCCAGAATTCAGCACCACATTGGCCAACCCGCCGAATCTATGCCTCCAGAGCAACTTCTTCAGCGTTATTCACTCTATTGCCCGCCATAAAAAAGTGGACATTTGACATTGCGAATATTACCCTGCCCTGTTCCTTATTGAGTCTGTGAAACGAGCACTCACTTACTCCAAAGGTCGCTCCCGCATATGTTGTGATTTATCGTTTGGGGTTGTGGCTATCGTAGTTCAGTCCTCCAGCAGCGCCGCACCTTACTCCGATGTGCTGTTTTCTCGTTGCGCTGTTGTTGTTTTTTTTTGCCTGCGCTCTTCTGTCGGTGTGCTGTTTTTTCCCTGTGCCGCTTGATCGCTGGGCCGTTTTTTACCTGCGCTGTTTTGTCGCTGGGCTGTTTTCTGTGCGCTGTTTTTACGCATGCTGTATTATCGCGTGCTTTTCTTTCATAGCGCCATATGATAAATATAAGGAAATACATTATTTAGTAATTTTCTTTCATAGCTCTAAACCTACCGCAACACTGAAATATGATAAGAAATTTGCAGTCGGCGTAAATAAATAAAAGTAGTGCCTATATTTTTCTCTTTCCTTTTCTAGCATTCTTGGCGAGGGGGGTCAAACTATTGGCAGTACTCTAAGTCTGTTTTCAAAGGCTGCTTATGCGACCAGGCGAACACAAACTGAGAGGAATATTGTCGTCGTCAACCTCCCAACTGACTGGCACTGATTACTAAACTTTTTAGCCGCGGGAGCAAGCGTACATGTTTGTATTGTGCCTGAAGTAGTTAATTTGGTCGAATTTTCATAGTTTACGTGTGTTTCGATATAAAGCCTTCCCAATTAGTAACACAGTCTGTGTAACTACACAAGCAAAGAGGTTACCGTCGTCGCAAAACTCCCCCCGGTGTGACGCAAGTTTTAATGTCCATTACTGAAACGTTCCATTCGAGTCGCTGGTATGGAATTATGGGAAGGTGGAGTCCATAGGATATGGACAATTATATGAACATTCCACAAGTTTTCTGTATGAATTTCATAACATTTCCATATAACTTCCATAAAATGCACATATCATCATATGGGGTTCGGAAGATGCCGTACGCGATTTCTATAAAATCCACACCGGCTCTAAACATTCCATATTGCTTCCATATAATTCATATGGAAATACAGGGGATTGTGGGAATAAACTTATGAAAACTTTCATAGGGATGGCGCTTTGTCTACCAACTGAACAGAACGACTGGCGATGCTGACATTTTCCATTTCACTTTCGACTACCAAAATAGAAGACGCGCCCTACGCAACAACTTCGTTATGCAAAGAAGAGGGACCGCTGAAGCAGCACTGCCGAGACCACTAGAGGAGCACTGTCGGGCATGTTAAATAGCACTATGAATGCCAATAGCGGAGTACTGTCAAGGCCAGTAGGAAAGCACTGTTGAGTCATTAGGAGAGCGTTCCAATGCACGTCTATGTTGTGGAAATATAGATCTTTTTACACATTCTAATACAACACAGATCATAGCCGATCAAATCGAACAGTACGAGCAACACTCCTTCGGAAATTCCGCGTGACCACTTCTCACTTCTCAGCCCAATTTTTCTGATAGATTCACCGGCTTAATATTCGAATTATATTTTTAGTAAGAAGTACTTGCAAATGTGCTTGTTGTTGCGTATTCGTGAAAGACATTGGAGCGCCAAAATAGCAACACGGACGAGTAAGGGAACAGGACGAGCGCTGCACTTTCAACAGGATTTATTCAAGGAAGAGCATTTATATAGCCCTGCCCTTATCCATGCTCTTAATCGCAGTTGGCTCACAATCGCATCTCACAGATGTGGATCAAGAAACAGCATTGCACTGTGGCGAAGAACAACTGACGTAACACTGGTGCAATAATCACCCAGCTTCTTGATATAGAAGGCTTCCACGAGCTCACGTTCTGTCTTATCTCGGCTTTTCAAGAGCACTTTGCAATCCGATAGTGGAGGCTTGCAGGCTGTACGCTTCTCCTTCGAGCAGGCTTGGCAGTGGTCAGGCAGATGGGCAACTTTCTTGTTTAATGAATTCTTGTGTTCAAGCAGGCGCTCATTAAGACACCGTCCGGTTTGTCCAACGTACACCTTGCCGCACCGGACTTTCGATATTGCGCAAAGTGAGCAGACCATGACACGTGGCATGATCTGCGTACGATAATAAGGCAAAATAAAAAGCCAGTATCACAACGGAACACTAAAAAACTGACTTTTACCACAAACCCTTTCAGTCGCAGTTTTCAGCGCTCAGCAACATGTAAGTAGCGTAAACGTTCAGCGCAGTGCTCACTTTGTGAGAGATTGGGCTATATAGTCCTTCAAAGCGTTCCCTAACACTTAAAGAGATAAAAAGCGTGTGTACACTTTGAATCACGAAAATTTCACGTCACTAAAGACCAGTGCGTAATATTTATACATTTAATAACTGCCAAAAGCATGTTGACTGCGTCGTTGCTTGACCACGATCGCAAATAAATCCGAGTCACGCACTATTTGCCTCCGCGCAGAATACACAACGTACAAACAGATATATTGCAGCTGCCAGAAAATGAACAAAATTCAATACACAACATTTGCGCTTTCCTAAAAGCAAATAAGCTATCATCCGAAACTCATAGCTGACACCACCTATACAGCTAGTCGTTATCAGCAACTTTTCTGGCTGCTATACGCCTTCACTGACAACGGCATATCATAAAAGTTGAACATTCTCAGACAAAAGTTTTGAAAATTGGAAAACCGTAGGTACTGTTCTGGAAATATTGAAGCTAGGTGATGTCCCATTAATCTGATATGTAGCAAAATCTTTCTTTTAAAGTGTTTCCATCGATCACATCGAGCAGCTTAGACCACCATAGAAAACCAATGGGGAACGCTTGCTTTTGATGATAGCAAAAGTGTTAATAGGACAAAAAATTGCAGAGTACATTTAAGCTCCGCCTTAAGGGTATGTCGCGTTAGCGTAGTGGGATAGGCTTTCCATTCTGAGGAGTTTGACACCTATCACGCATTTTCATTTTTTAAATTGCTTCAATTAAATATTTGATCAAATACACATCCTAAATTGTCTTAATTAGCATGATCAAGCATAGGCTTTTCATTCTGAGAATTTTGACACCTTAGAACCCCTTTTCCATTTTTTCATTTTTTTTTCATTTCTTTAACTACTCAGTTAATTAAAATCATTTCAACAACTTTTCATCGCCAATCACACACCAGTCAATCTTAAATCACTGGAGCCACAAATTACCATGACACTGTTTTTTTTTTTTACGCAGCCCCCGATTATTTCTGACATGTGGTGCCGACTATGCCGACGGCTTTTTGACCGAACGCGCTGTATACGCTATCGCGTAAAAAATTGCAAGACTACCATCGGGTGGTCTGCGGATATACTGATTGTTACAGTGAAATCTTGCATTATATGAAAAAAAAATTGCGTTCACAAAAGGTTTTCCCGCTCAAAAATGCTTTTGTCCAGAATTGCTGGGTACGTACTGAAGGGAGTTTAACACCGCACCGTGCCTGTGTGATGCCACTGGAGCAGTTGTAAACTTGGCAGTTTCCTACGCAGCAACATTTCTTTGCGCGCTGTGCGCTCTGCGTATCGAACGGTTACGTGTTTCCGGGGGGCAGCAGCGTCAATACCTACGACTTCAACCATGGCTGCAACTGTGCCTAGTGCGGTAAAATGCGCTCAGGTAACCGATGAATACTTAGCACCAGGACAGAGTAACCAAGCACTTGAAGTTAACTTTTATAATAGGCGAGCAGCCGCACCCAACCAAGTGATGAAGCCACGAGTTGCCGAGAGCAACACAGACCGGTCAAGGCCGGCAGCATGTTGGCTGGCAGTCAGCGATAAGCAAGCAGAAGAGTCACGGTGGATAGCATTAGATCCGCTTACCGCTGATGCGAGCGAGCATTTTTTTTATCGAAAACTGGTTGTACTTTCCAGCAAATGTACGAAAGTAAAACCAGTAAATATAGAATGGTGTTTCAAATGACCATGAACCAGAAAAATAAAACCAATTACTTTTTTCTTGCTCGTACTTGTTTCACTCACCTCATTTTGGCGCTTGAGTTCCACTGCTTCAACTGATGTCGCTGGCGCTTGGTTCTAGACCGCGATCCAGCACCGCCTTCGCAACCCAGATCAATTGACCTAGATCTAAATCTTTCACATGGGCACTGCTAAATCTTTGGAGCAGACGTCGTCTGCTCAGAAAAAGGTTTCGACTCCTCTCAGCAATGCTGCACCCCATTTGTTGTTTTGTGTCTTGATCCAGTTGCACGGAATCATGATTTCTGTTGCGCACAAAAACATATTGGAGAAGTATGCACACATAGAACCTGTGCTCAAAATAAACAATATCTGAAATATTCTTACTCTCGATTAGTGTAGAGTGAGCTCCTATATACGTTCATCACTTTAAATAGCTGCGCCATAAATCTCACTGGCGCGTTTCCACGAGCCTTGTGATCCATCTCACAATTTCTGTTACAATGTATGTAAATAACAGGCAAACACTGGATTTCCAGATATATGTCTTCTAAAATCTGCTCACAGCGTGAGTCCTTCTATATATTTTGAACTTGGAGTGCAGATCACAGTTGTTCTGCTTTAATTTGCATCCTAGTCTGTTTCACAAACAGACCGTTGATATTGGAAAACTGCGTGACATGGACTTCAAGCTGCTAATTTACGCACAGTGTTTTGACTATGCACGGGCGAATTTACACAAGCTTGACTCCATAGCATCCGCACCGAGATGAGTGTATGTTGTGCCGCATTGGAGCGAAAGCTCCACTCTCCGAGCTGCAACTTTCAAAGTCAACAATGTTTCAGTTTGACCTTGAGCCAGGCTTCACACGCCTGACGTCATACCACGTGACTGGCCACAGCTGGAGCCGAGCTCCGCCTGCGCCGCTCGCCGAGCCGCTGCGCCGAGCCTTCGCCGTACCACGTGACATGACCACGTGATTAGCCGTATATCACGCGCCTCGCCGCGCTCGCTTCAGTCAGAGCCGTTGGGGTCCCGACACCGCGGAGCGATGGAGCCGGGTCCTTCGCTCATCTCATTCGGTACAACTCAGCTAAACCGCAACCATTTTTGTGAAGCTCAACTGTCACTCTCGTTGTTGGATTTCGTAAAAGATTGATTAAGTTGGGTACCCCTTTGCAACTGGCATGCTCGCGCAGGTTGGATTTACAAGTTTCGAGAATGTTGCATTTGTGCTGTTTAAATGTTTATAAATGCCAGGGAAAGGTGTTCCAGGGCTTATTGCTAACGTTAAATAAAATTTGAAAAGAAAGGGTATTAAGAACATTCAATTACCGTTAAGCAAAACGCTAACGTAGCATTGTTGTAATGTTTCGAAGCTACCTGGCAGGTGCCAGAAAGAAAGAAAGGGGTGGAAAACGCCGCTATTCTTTGTCATACATGTACTGGCCTTTAGGATTCCTAGTCCCGTATTGTGTACACTCATGTCTGTATGTCTCAACAGCGAGGAACACAAAAGAAAGCTGTCGAGGCACCGGTGAGATTCGAACTCACGATCTCCTGTTTACTAGACAGGCGCTTTAACCAACTAAGCCACGGCGCCGACGAGACAGCGCACCAAGCTCATCGTAAATGAGCTTCGGCGAATGCAATAGCACATTTTACGGATATAATTATTGTTCAGTGCACGTTGCCTCCACGCCTTGTCGACTTGCTCATCGCCAAGAGCAGCACGCGCGCAGTGCGTGCCTTGCGTCTCAGAACAGCCGTCGCGACCGGTTGCCTGTCTCGTCCGAAGCCGTCATTTCACTGGCGAAAGCGGAAGCCCGAAGCAACGGAGGCGGTCGTAAGCCTTGAGTATATGTCACGCATCTTTGATATGACGGGTTATCATGAGAAACTTCAAGATCGCCTGATCTTGAACTTGAGCAAAACATGGCTGAGTGCCTAGACAGGCAAAGCATAAAGGTAGCATAAAAGATAATATGGGGAAATTTAAAAATATATTCAAGAGTCTAGGAAAGGACCTGTCCACACTCCACAATCGGCACCGAAGCATTGGCAGGGGCAAGGGTATACAACTACTTACGGTAGGTAATGGCCGTAGATCCGGACCGTGAGAGCGAAATAACTAGGAGAATAAGGCTGAAATCGAGAGCATTTGGCAGGTACTTTTATATAATGAATAACAATTTTCCAATATACCTCAAGATAAAAGTATATAGGCACCGTATGCAGCAAGTATTGACCTAAGGGGCAGAAACGTGGAGTATAGCCAGAGGGTTCATATTAATTTGAGGACAACGTAGCTACCTAAGGAAACACAAATGATACGTGGAAAGTTCATAGACAGGAAGAGAGCAGCGTGCTTCAGCAACACACGTGAGTTATTGATATCCTGCTCGAAATCAAGAGGAACAAATGTGCGTGGGCAGGGAATACGATGAGAAGGCAAAGTAGCCGATGGTTCATGAAGGTAACGAAGCAGATTCCATGGAGGGCAAGCGTAGCAGGGAGCGTAAGAGTAAGGTGGGCGGGTGAGATCGGGAAAATTGCAGTTGTCCGCATCCGTGGACAGATTTTTTTCAGTTCTTGTGAACGGACGGTTCAGTGGTTGTTTCTATGTGCACAGTGTGTTTCTCTATCACCCTTCATCGAAAAGAAACCCTGGCCACGGCTGTTTTTCCATGGAAACATACTTGCGTGGAGCAGATTTTTTGGATTGAAGGTGTATATAAGAGAGCATTGATACTTACTCAGTGCCGGCACTCACCATGTTGGATGGTGTCTGCATACAATGGGGCACTGCTGCTTATAATTCTGATGTGAGAAAGTTACAAATGTCAGTCGGAACCATGCCAATCACCCGCCGTGGGTGTGTGCCATTAAGCCTGAGGACGTCATCATCATCATCATCACCAAGTCGAAAAAAGGACACTGAGAGCTGGCTCGAGCGCGAGCGCCGAATCTTAGTGAAGAAGTTGAGGACGAAGACCAAAGTACCCGTCTCGCTGTTCTCGAAGACGCCCTCCAATCTCACTGCAATCAGAAAAGAAAAGGCGGCCGCCCAAGCTCACGAGAATTCCACCGGCGAAAGCAGGAGGAGCCCTGCTACGTCGTTCACCTGGAGGCGCCACCCCGTCGCGGCACTGTTCAACCACGGGCGCCGCTTTCCTGTGCCACCTGCACGGAGTGCGGCTGTTCTTGGTGCCCGTCATGTACCAATGGAGCCGACACACCCCAGACGCGTGCTCCTCCGGCGGCGTGGCGGTATGGAAGAAATTAGCTATTCCATTCCTCAAGGACAGCGCCTACAGCCACTGCATAAGGTGAGTGTACTTCATCAGCGCCAGACACAGCACGGGCACGTCCGCCATTTTGCGACACGCCTCGAAAATGTTCCTACAGAAGCACTTTTTCTGCCCCCTCCTGTTCAGTGCTCACTTGTCCTCGGCGTATGTCGTGGGCCACTCGAGGCGCTTACCGTCGCCAGCTTACAGAGTGGAAGCTGCTCAACTCCTAGAGGACGGCACCTACAGCCACTGCACCAGGCATGTCTACTTATTCCATACTACCGACGCGCATATGCAGGCAGACCTGCCGGTTTGCTGCGGTGTTCGACACTGGTCCGACGGACGCTGCCTTTCTCTGTTATCTATTCAGTGCCGAGCTGCCCTTCGAATACTTCATGGACCACTGGTGCCGACCGCCACCGGAGGCGTTCATCATCGGCAGCGTTAAAGGGTGGAAGCAGATGGCTGCTCCGGTCCTGGAGGACGGCACCTACAGCCACTGCACCAGACATGTATACTTTTTCAGGTACCACAGATATGCGTATGCCGGCCTGCCAGTTTGCTGCGCTGATCGACACAGAGGTTCCGTAGGGGAGGGCACCGGAATAATTTTGACCACCTGAGGATCTTTAACGTGCACCGACATCGCACACCACACGGGAAACTGAAATAGAACTTATGAAAAGCGTATAAAGTGACATAGGTACGGCCACACGTGCATGATCAAAAAAATAATAATAGTATGAAAACCGGACAGAGCATGCGGTAAAAATGTATTTCATGCAAGAATTTTGGACCTCATAACCAGTTGCGAGTTCGGGGTTTTCATTCGTGCATCTCTGTTTCTTGTCTCGTTAGCAGTGTTGAGTTGAAGCACGCAGTAACTAAGAAGCTGAACCAAGTTGCCGTGATTTTAACACTTCTTGAATTGCCCACATTCCCGTATTCGCTGAGTGTTTTGTCATCCAAACGGGCCCTCAACGGGCGCTGTCGTGCATTTCGCGGAGAGGGTGGAGATGCGATGCAACTTTCGCTGTTACTTCGCTCCGTGAAAACCAGAAAAAGAATTTGAAGGTTGTTTAATATTCCACACACGCACACACCTGAAATGAACGGGTATACAGTCAGGTTTTACTGCCTCGTTATCATTGTAGTCAGGCCGCAGAGTATGCGCAGACAAGCATTTATACCCGCGAAAGAGGGGACACGACAAGACCCTAGCGTTACTTGGACCTCGCTGCTCATGCACCTAATTTCGCCGGTTTAGCGCAATTGTTGTAACGAAGGGACAGTGCTAGATATTGGTAAGGCCTGGGTATACGCTCTCCATCAGCTACAATGGTAAGACACGATGCTGCAGCTGTAGCGAGGTATCCATATATCCTGTGATGCTTCTCCACACTCAAGGGAAGTGAATTTCAAGTGAATTTCACATTAACTTGAGCAGACAAAATTAACACTGGACAGAGGGGACCTGAGAAACAGTGGTCATTTGTATATTAACTCTTCTGTGCGTCTTCGCTGCCATGCAGTCCTCTAATGCTGGCGTGGTGGGAAGCCTCCACAAGAGCGCCTCTTCACCCCTTTATCAGGTTCCACAATCCCTCGTCACCTCTTGCTAGTCTCTCTTCTAGGATTCTTCCCACCCAAGCTTTATCATTTCCTTTAGCTGGTCTACCTATCTCGAATATTACGGCATCAATAGATCGGCGCCTTCCTTCTGGAATTTTTTGTTGAACTCCTTGGCTTTCACCGACCTACGTATATGGTCGTTCCGAACTATGTCCTTTCAAGTCAATCCGAACATCCACATCTGTGATGTCCGGGCTCCGCGCGTTGCGGGCGAGCGCCAGAGAACGAACAGCCAACACAGAGTCCGGTGAACGACTGACCTTATTCATGTTCGCGCGCTCCGCGAACTGTGCAGTTAAGCACAGCAATGGGGCGGTGCCGCCATCTGTTGGACTCTTGGCCAAATACGACACCCCTCCCCACCCACACAAAGAAGGTAACGTGAACAGGCCTCACGGCGAATAGCGTACATTGGGCCGTCTTGCTCTTGAGCTTCTTCGCAACGGTGGTGTTTGCGGCTCACACTTGGGAAGCTCTGGATCAACCGGCACACCCAGTGCTGAATTATCCCTTGGTGGAGCCTCGTGCTGTACAGATCCGTCCTCGCTGCCGGCATTCAGGTGTGATTGCATGGCAGAGGTCTGTTGGTCATCTGCACTCACATCACGTGTACCGACTTGATGTTTTGCTGCAGCCGGCGGAGACACTTCGGTTGCGGAGAAATCGTGTCGCAGATGTTCTTGATGTCGCCTCCAGGACCGACCATCAGGCAATGTGACATCGGCGATGTGGTCGCCCGATGTAGCAGTCACCATTGCAGGAAACCAGGGTGGACCATCTCGAAAGTTTCGTGCATATACAGAATCCCCTGGCTGCACAAGCGGCGTCCGATGGGCATGCTGCTCGTGCGCAACTTTCTGCTTTAGCTGCCTTGTAAGAACTGTGGACCTCATGTCAGGCCGCAGTAGGGTCAAAGCTGTCTTCAGCTTGCGCCCCATCATCAACTCAGCCGGGGAGCACCCAGTAGTCTCGTGCGGCGTTGACCTGTAGTTCAGCAGGACGCGGGCTAGCTGACAGTCGAAGCTTCCACCCACTGCTTTCTTCAGCTTTGCCTTGATAGTTTGCACTGCACGCTCCGCAGCACCATTTGATGCCGGGTGATACGGTGGCGTCAGCACATGCTTTATGCCATTGCGCTGAAGGAATTCCCTGAACGAGGCACTCACGAATGCTGGCCCATTATCCGACACAATCACGTCTGGCAAACCATGGGCAGCAAACATAGTCCGTAGGCATGGAATCGTGGCATCTGCTGATGGTGTGGTCACAGGAACAACTTCTATCCATTTTGAAAAAGCATCCGTCACGATCAGCAAGTAGCGATTCTTGAGAGGTCCAGCAAAGTCGATGTGAATTCGTGACCACGGCTTCTCGGGATACGGCCATGGCGTCATAGCTACTGGCCGCGCAGTTCTCTGGTTCTCCTGACACACACGGCATCCACGCACCGTATTCGTAATGTCTTCATCCAGGGTCGACCACCACACATGGCTTCGAGCAACTGCCTTCATTTTTGAAATTCCAGGGTGGCCTTCATGGAGTAGACGCAGTACTTGAGGTTGCAGTGTACTAGGAATAACCACTCGCGAACCCAGCAGGATGCAATTTTCTTGGACGCTCATTTGCGTTGTGCGATTGGCATATGGCTTTAGCACAGGATCCCGCAGCTCTGTTCCAGCCCACAGTGCCTCGCGAACCTTTGCTAACACAGGGTCTTTGGAAGTGGCTTCCGCCACAACAGACGCCACCAAAACCCTGGGGTAAGCAGCCTCAACCATGAATACTTCAGCTGGCCGCTCAACAGTGTGTTCCGAAGTAGGCAGCGGCAGCCGACTCAAGCAGTCAGCGCTGGCGATGCTGGCTCCGGGTCTGTACTTAAGCTTGTAGTTATAAGCGGCCAGCATCAGTGACCAGCGCAGCACTCGAGGCGAGCACGTCTCTGGCACGGGTTTGTCAGCGGAGAGCAGGCCTAGCAAAGGCTTGTGGTCGGTGACCGCCTCAAACTCTCTGCCCCAGACATATTGCCGAAACTTGGTCACTCCAAACACCAGGGCAAGTGCCTCTTTATCCAAGTGACCATAGTTGCGCTCAGCTGATGTGAGACTTCTTGATGCAAAAGCGATCGGACGCTCAGCGCCCGTGTCCTCACGGTGAGCCAGCACTGCCCCCACTCCATACGGTGATGCATCGCAAATCAGCACCAATGTTTTCCTGGGGTCGTAGTGTGCCAAAACCGCAGCAGACACCAGCAACTCCTTGCTTTCCCTAAACGCGCGTTCCTGGTCAGCACCCCACATCCACGGTGTCTTGGCTCCAAGTAATTGATTCAGTGGATGAAGAACAGCAGACAGATTTGGCAGGAATCGCCGGTAGAAATTTACCAGTCCCAAATAACTTTGCAGTGACTTCACATCGCTAGGCTTGGGGGCCTTCAGCACAGCCTCAGTCTTTTCAGGGTTAGGATGGAAACCAGCCGACGTGACAACGTGGCCCAGGTATTCCACTTTTGGACCCATGAAGATGCACTTGTCAAGCTTCAGCTTCAGACCGGCTTCCTTCAAGCGATGCAGTACTCGGCACAAGTTCTGAAGGTGATCCTTATCATTGCGCCCAGTCACCAGGATGTCATCGAAGTACACGACCACGTGTGGTAGACCGCGCATCAAGTTGTCCATCTCCCTCTGGAAAATCGACGGTGCTGAGGTTACGCCGAAAGGCAGGCGTGTGTATTGGTACAGCCCCCTTGGCGTGTTGACGGTCAGCAGTTTCGAGGACGCCTCGTCCAGCTCCACTTGCAAGTAGGCACCCTTGAGGTCGAGCTTGTAGAACTTCTCACCCCCACTCAGTCTGGCGAATAGATCCTCAACACGCGGTATCGGATAGTTCTCCGGCACAGTCACAGGATTCACCGTGACCTTGAAGTCACCACAGATTCGAATCTGTCCGTTGCGCTTGAGAATAGGCACAATGGGTGCAGCCCATTCTGATGATCTTACCGGTTGCAGCACTCCAGCGCGTTCCATACGGAGCAGCTCCTCGTTAACACGATCGATCATCGCGAACGGTACAGATCGAGGCTTGAAAAACCTTGGCTTGGCATTGTCTTGAATGGTGATCTTGGCAGCCACGCCCTTGAGAGTTCCAAGTTTGCCATCAAAAACAGTGGAGTACGCAGCCAGTACATCCTCAAGCGACGACACAGCATTGAGCTCTCTCGCATTGCATAATTCCAAACCAAGACCCTTCATCCAACCGCGCCCCATGAGGGACGGGCAATCACCAGAAACAACGTACAACACCTCCTCGCACTTCCGGTTCCCCAGCTGAACAGTCACAGGCAAACTTCCTAGTACAGGAGACAGTTCACCTGAGTAGCTCTTCAACACAACAGTTGAAGGCTTCAGACGTGCCGACGGAAACTTTCGGTGAAATGTGTCCCCAGATACGACGGATACACTTGCTCCCGTGTCAACTTCCATTAGCAGCGAAGTTCCGTTCACCGCGACTTCCACGCGGTATGGCTGAGTAACTCCTGCAGTGCCTTGCAGACTCCACAATTCGTATACCTGAAGCGCATCCGGTCGCTCATTGGCTTCATCACACCTGGCATCGTTCACGACATGCACAGATTTGTTCACAGACGGCGGCGCCGCTTTCCTGGTATTTGCTACATTTTTCGCTCTCCTGGTGTTTGTCGCATTTTTTCTCCCCTTGCACACACGAGAGAGATGGCCCTTAATCCCACAGTTGTGGCAGACACTGTTTAGATGTCGGCACTGCGTCGCCAGATGCCCGCCACCACAGCGAAAGCACAAAATGGCCGTTTCTTCTCGCCTCGGCTTCGTAGAGTCACGTGACACAGCGTTGGTCGGCGCGACAAAGGGTGCGGGCGCCGTTGAAAGCACTTGCGAATCCTTGTTTGCCGCTTCCATCGCGATAACCGTTTTCTTCGCCATGTCAAGCGTCAAGTCCGGCAGCTCCGACAGTCGTCTCTGCATCGATTCATCGTTAATTCCCGCCACTATACGGTCGCGCAGCATTCTCTCACGAAAGGTGCCAAACCCGCATTCATCGGCCAGCTTGTTCAGGGCTGCGAAGTAGTCAGCAGCCGCTTCACCCGCCTGTCGTGTTCTGGAGTTGAACTTGAATGAGGCAACAACTTCCGACGGCTGTGGCGAGAAATGCCTCCCGAGGACATCAAAAATGGTAGTCAAACTTGCCTCGCACGGCTTCACGGGCGCCAGCAGATTCCGCAGCAAGGTGTATGTGGCCGGGCCACAACACGTGAGCAAGACAGCTCGTTTCTTGTCATCCGGCACATCGTTGGCAATAAAGTACTGAACAGCTCTCTCTCGGTACTCGTCCCAGTTCGTCTGCGTGTCGAACGGCTCTAGCTTGCCGACGCCTGGCATTTCCGAAGTACAGGAACGCTTCAAACAGTTCAACACGTGTTCCTCGTCGCCATTGTGATGTCCGGGCTCCGCGCGTTGCGGGCGAGCGCCAGAGAACGAACAGCCAACACAGAGACCGGTGAACGACTGACCTTATTCATGTTCGCGCGCTCCGCGAACTGTGCAGTTAAGCACAGCAATGGGGCGGTGCCGCCATCTGTTGGACTCTTGGCCAAATACGACACCATCTGCTATGGTCTTAAAACACAGGTTTCGATAGTTGTGCAGAACCGAGCTACTCTAGCCCCGCCAACGCAGTCTTGGTTGACCTTATCTCCGCGAGATAGAAGGGATACTGACAATCATTACTCACAAGGAACGAATATAGCCTGCATTATTCGGAGCTCTTGTCTCCGGCGAGCTGTTTCGATCTCGAAAAATCAACTTGCCCCTTCAGCAGTTTCACTAACATTGGGAATTCTGTACACGAATTGATCACTAACTAAGCGATGCTTAGTGGGGTTATAGCAGCAATCGCCTTTATGAAGGCCCCAAATTGGAATAGCAGGTTTCAATTCAGCTCTTTCACTGTTCCGCACGGTTCACAATGACAAGAAATTATGTACGGAACACGAACGAAACGCAAACCGTCAACTCTGACGGGTTTAGTAGTAAATTTAAAAAACTACAGAAATGTAATCCCCGCAGGTGCGATAACCTGGGTGGTGACCAGTGGACCTGTGGGATCATCTGCGACGTCCGGAGCACCCACGTTGGAGGGTGTACAGCAGCATCTTGAGCGACTGCCTTCCCGTGTGTCACTTGCCAACCCTGACTGCTGGCTGTTTGTCACCCCTTTGGTTACACTTTCGTGGTTCCATGACGCTCGTTGTGTCATCTTGAGAGGCAAGGCGATGGGCCCCTTCGCACCCCTTCGCTGCTCACTGAACTCAGCCCAACCGACTTCTGTGCGATCACAACGCAGCTCACCGCCACGTCCACGACCGTAGACTCCATCTCGCTTATGTCCTTCGGGATACTTCTCTAGGGGACAAAGCGACGCTAAACAGCGTCGCAGTTCTATTAGTCACGCATGCAATGATGGGCTGTCCTCACCATACCAAGGACATTTTATTAACTACTTTTTTTCATTGATTCTGCATACGTCTAAGTGACATGGTGGCGTTAAAAACCGCCTTGTGCACTCTTTAGCGTCGTGAGCTAATTTATTATGCACTAGAAACATTACGCTTAAGTTCGTCTCATTTCTCGACAAATACACGTCGATATGAAGAATTATCTGCATATACGTATTTGAATTTTTGCAATTTTAGTGCTGTCGCAAGAAAACAAAGAATTCAAGTTGAGACGCCTGATGATATCCATAAATATTGTAACGTTCTGTTAAATGTTTACAAAAATTCTTTACTGCCAGCGATAAATGACACCGGGGCCACGCTTTGGGCCGGGCTGGAACAGGTATACAATTTTGCTGATGCAAGTGCACCAACGGTGCGGTAACTGCTGGTACAGGCGGGTATCGCGAAGCCCCCCAATAAACCGGTCTAAATCCTTATGGACGCCGTAGCACTCCTGCGATGAGGACACAGCCATCGGTGACGTGCTCGATAAGGTGCACATGGCGCGGCGAAGTCCCTAGTTCCTCATATATATCTACCGGGTGTTTCAGTTAACACCACAGTTGGTGGACACTAGAAACCAGGTGAGTCGCTACTGAGCTGGTTGTTTTTTTTTTTGCAACTTGCTGCTAGCCACTTTGTTACAGGACTGAGTTAAATATGATTGCACTAGACACGTCATACGGGGAAAAAATATCCGCAAAAAGGAAGTTCACTCAACAGAAATATTAACTCGAACTATGAGTCGGGCGTCTGGTTGTAATCGGATATGTAGCTAGCTCTAAGAAAAGACATCGGTTTTTATATCATAAACATGATTCCTGACTGTGCTGCGGCTCAACAAACTTCGGGCTTTACTGGCGCAATCCAAAAAAATCGCCCCTCGCCGAGAGTGCCGAGTGATGTCCATCAAACCGCGTCACTCCACTTAACCATTATGACAAGAGCTACACTGCCAACCGAAATAAACAAAAAGTGTGCCGTCTGTACCGCGCCTGTTGAGGATCAGAGTTCGGCAGCCACAACAGATTAACAAGTTGCATATAAAAATATATATCGGCGTTAAGTTGAAGCAATGTTCCCGAAGCAATCGAGTTCCTGTGAGAGCAATAAGACTAAGAAAAGAAAAACGCTGGAGGCTGAAGAACCGATTAGTCACAAAATCACAAAAAGAATGGCTTGTGAGCAGCTAACCCTTTTGGCAAACCCTACATAAAGAATGCACATTTTTCTTTAACGTTCATCCGGGATGACCAGTCACACTTAAACGCTTCAGCAAACGGTTGAAAGGCCATGACAGCCTTGTTACAGGCTCTCTCTTTATGTCCCTGCTGATGCCTGCACATTCCGAGGCACATGGTAATAAAGAAGATCTGCGTCTCGGTTGTCCTGTCCAGTATTTTTGGTCCGTCGTTATGCTTTACCGCCGTGTACGCACTGTACGCCAGCTCCAGCGCAGGCACGACTGGGAAGATGTCCTTGTCCACCGAACGGAGGCACGCTACGCGCTTCTCGTACTCGGCCGCAGACAGTCCAGAAATCCATCGATTCCCGATGCTTCCGTACGCGTCGACGACAACCCCTGTGCTGTCAAGCGCGCGCACAATTTCCCTCGCGTACTGGTAACCGAGGCCTCCGTAGTTCACCGCCCGGGTCCCGGCTGCGTAGAAGAGAGGTCTTGACAAGGCTGCCATGGAGATAAAGGCGATATTCAAGACGGGGACGTAACTAATAATCGGCACGTCGTAGCTACCCGGAGCGCCCAGGAGCTCAACGTTGCCTACAAGATTTTTCGTGGTGTAATTTCTGATCGCTTCTCTAGTCTCCATCCAGTATTCCATGAAAGAGGACGCATTGTCAGGAAAGGCACGATATATGTTGAATAGATCGCCTACCGTGATAAGTTCATTTGGGGGCCAAAGCAGGGTTTTGAGGCCGTCAAGCTTCGCGATAGCCATGCTCTTGCTACGCCATTCTAGCCAATCTACGTCCCTTATCAATTGTACTGCTCTTTGATGGATTCCTTTTATCAGCTCGATGATGGACTGGCGTTCAAGAGGCGTCAGACGCGAGAAAGCAAAGAGAGCATTGACCAGCAGGTGGTAGCTGGCTTCCACCTGAGACGAGCAGTAACGGTGGAGCGTTTTGTTGGCGTCTCGGTCGTGTCCATGTGACAGTAGCATGGAAGGGTCAGATATTGGGCCATAAACATCCCGGAATAGCCACAGGACATGTTGCATCAGCTCTCTGTTCTCAAACCTGGCGAAAGCCGCGTTGATGGCTTCGAGCAAGTGCGCTTCTTCAAAGATCATCAAATCTCCTTTAGAAAAGTTCTCATTCGATCTAATGTGCTGATTAAGCAGCTGCGGCATGTCACTGGCGAAACTGACATGATTGGATGCGTCGCCTAGGGCAAACCTGCGCAGTGCGTCGGTGGTAGACGCGCTCTTGCTCAATAACATGCGGAAGATTGCCCTCCTGGTCTCGTAGCTTCGGAGGATGACGCTGTCGCTGGCATGCACACCCTCCGTTTGACTCCAACGCTTGCGGTACTCGTCTCTGCCGTTCAGGCCCTCTAGCGCTGCCTCCCACTCCGCAATCAGCGGGTTCCGGGTGATGAGTACTCGACGAGACGGATGGTAAGCGTTCCGGGGCAGGACGGCAACCCGGAACCACAGCGGCGCCTGCCAGTTGTATGCGACGTCCACAAGAACACCGAACACACTCGCCACTTGCTGTTGCTGGTCGATTGATCGAAGTTTCAGCATATCCATGAACTGCTCAACGGCATCCTTGTTCGCTGGCTTGTGAGTCAAACAACTGGCGTACATTGCAGCCGCCTTGTTTCCGACCGCTAGGAACTCTTTCCCGTCCTCGAGTAATTTCTCGAAGCCATCCAGCCAATGTCGCCGCATGGATGAGAGAGTGGACGTCGAAACGTCCACGCCGTATGCCGTGGCGGAGGGTGTCTGGTGGCGAGGGCAGACAAAAGCGTCGAAGTCTTGGCACGGGTCGACGCTGTCGTTAAGAACGGCGTCGAGAAGGTTCCTGTGTGCCGCGCAATCCAGCGTCATGCACAGCCAGCTGCCCCCGGCTTTGATTTGGCCGGCATGCAGCACTGTTGTCAACACGGCGGCAGCGATTAAAACGAAGCCGGTGAGCGCGGCAGCTGTCTTCGCGTCCAGCCAATGGAGCCATTTGGCGAAGCCTTGGGGTGGTGGTGTCAGTTCCTGTCAATAAACAGAAGGTAATGATATCGACGGGGGACACTTGCAAATCGGGAAAAAAATACGCATGTTATGCACAGAGGTAAGGGAATACGTCTACTTATGGCAGGTAGCGATGGCGGCTCCTGATCGCTAGAGGGAAATAACTAGAGAAATAATAATGCGATGGAGCGCATATGACAGGTTCTTTCAGGTCATGAATGGTGGTTTACCAATATGCCTCAAGAGTAAAGTATACAACAGCTGTATCATACCGGTACTCACCAACGGGGCAGAAACAGGAAAGCTAACGAAAAGGGTTCAGCTTAATTAAGTTAAGGAGAACGAAGCCAGCTACGGAAAAAAAATGAAAGGTGTAACGTTAAGAGACCGGAAGCGGGCAGAGCGGGTGAGGGAGCAAACGTGGGTTAATGACATCGTAGTTGAAATCAATAGGAAGAGATAGGCTTAAGGAGGGCACGCGATATGAAGGCAAGACAACCGCTGGTCGTAAAGGATAACGGAGTGGATTCAAAGAGAATGCAAACGTAGCAGCCGGCGGCAGAAAGTTAGGTGGGCGGGTGAGTTTGCGGTGATATGGTGAAAAGGATTCCGCTCAGTTAAGGACAACGCAGCGAGATATGCAAAGAAAAATGAGAGGTGCAACGTTAAGAGGAAGCGGGCACAGTGGGTGAGGGAAAAAACGCGGGGTAGTGACATTCTAGACAAAATCCAGAGGAAGAACTGGGCTTGAGTAGGGCATGTGATGAGAAGGCAAGCTAACCGCTGGCCCTTAAGTGTAATGGAGTGGATTCCAAAAGAAGGCAAGCGTAGCAGGGAGCGGCGAAAGTTAGGTGGGCGGATGAGATTAACAAGTTTGCGGGGATAGGGTGGCTGCAGCTGGCAAAAGACAGAGTTATTTGGAGAGGCATGGATGAGGCCTTTGCACTGCAGTGGGCGTAGTCAGCCTGAATATCATTATACTCAGCTTT